>CM033644.1:16125136-16271895 GCA_019512145.1 Engystomops pustulosus
CAGCAGTATGCAGCCAGAGGTTTACAGCCGCCGCAGTGTATGGTAAGAGAGCTATAGTCCAATAATTGTATAATTGGAGAGCTACAGTTCCAATAGTGTACAGTCAGAGAGCTACAGTCACAGTAGTGTACAGTTAGTTATAGTTTCAGCAGTGTAGTCAGTAAGCTACGGTTCTGTACAGTAAGCTGTACAGTCAGAGATTTAAAACATTGTACAGTCAGAAACACATATTGGCATTCCGTGGACATTAATTTAGATAATAACTGTTTAAAGGGTTCTTAAATATACTCAGAATAACAAAATAACACATTCTCTTATTCACTGTTATTAACAAAAATAGTACATTTCCCAGATATAATTCCAACCTGTCTCTATCAGTCCTGGTGTTTACAATTTTGGCTGCCCCTGGATATGACTGTGACTGTGGTCAGCTTCTTCTCATGAATAGCTTCTCTTATCTACACACTGCAGCGCTCTCTGCCTCCTATCCCTCCCTCCTGCAATACAAGACCAGCTCAGACACAGGCACTTCCTTCTGACAAGCAGCACTGTGCAGAGACTTACTCTACTAGCTACAGACAGATAAGGTCTTTATCCAGGGGAGTGGAGGAAGGCATTTAGCAGAGCTGACTCTGAGTTAGCAGAGCTGAGGGTGTCATTATGTTTTATATCCTTCTCATGGATCTCATAATCTCTCATCTCTGATCTGTCCCATCTCTATTTTCTATGTGTCAGATACTAGTAGACTGCTCAGAAGCTGAATAAAAGTGTACATAAAGCCTGTACCCTGATAATCTGAGCACATTGTCAGCACACAGCATCTCATAGTACAGAGGAATCATGAAGTGTCTGCTTAGACACTATGAAATCTTACACTGACCATCACTGAGTTAAAGGAGATAAAACGGCATTAAAATTAAAAATGTAAAAGTAAAATTGTAAAGTAAGGGGGTTAAAAATTATCTTTATTATATAAACATCACTAGGGGATGAAAATTTGAGAATGTTCTTTCATGGGCAAAATACTTTAATGCTTCATTTCACCAGTGGTGATGCTGTAAGTGATCTTATTCCCGATAAAGTGTTTTCCTGCAGATAACAGCCACCCATTAGTGGTCTCAGAAAAACCAATTATCTAGTGGCTAACCAATAAAAATATTGGTAAAAAAAACAGCATATACAGGTACTGTACTTCAAGGGGCATATACTAACAGTGCTAAGATTTCTCAAAATCTCATTCAAGTTAGAAAAACATATAGGGAGCGATCTAAATGGCACTATATGATATGTGATTGCAGGAAATGGGGCCGCATAGAATATGTAAAAAGCATTGAATATATGATGAGCAGAGCACTTTATTCTCCAGCTAAATAGTGTTCAAGGCTATGCGTATAATGAGGCAGAAAAAGACAACTTGTCTCAGGTAGTGGTATGAGAATGTAGGAAATTACTTTAAGATATATTAATTGTCTTCCTGAGGAGCCCTAAGCAGGACTGGCGAGTGGGTGTTATAATGATCAAAGCCACAGCGCCAGTCTTCTATATCTTCCTCCACTCTCCTGCAGTATATAGTGGAGCGGGCATAATGAATATAAAGGGCACCATTTCTATTGCCATCCCAAGAAGCAGAATGACGAGGCTCCGGATGCATTATAGTACAAAGTCCTCATTAGCAATATCATATTGATCTAGAGAGAGGGATCAATACTTTCCTGGACATTTGGTCCAAAATTCTTAATTTATAGCATGCTCAAACTTTCAAAAACTAAAGCTAGACTGGAGCGACTGTCTAGATGGATGTTCATTTTACATGTAATAGGAGTGTGCTTGGAGCCGTCGGTGTCTACTTCACTATTGTTACTTTTCCAAATGGAGGAAATGGTAGTCTTGGACATTACCCATTGGCTGTGTTGGCTAGGTCCTTACTAATGAACTGGATAAGTACATATTGGTGATGTGATTTATCTGATTCGCCTATGAAGAGAGACAGGCACTATTTACAATACATTGGTTGGGGGCCTGGTGCAGATTTTGTGTTGGGTCCCAACGCCTTTAAACAACAACTAGGCTGACAACTGGAACATGGTTAAGACCAACCTTGGTTAGATCAAGCCTTGAGCCTTGAAGATAATCTTTGCAAGGCTACATTCACACACACATGTGCCTGCTGTGCCGTAGCACGACAGGCACACATCGGAGCAGGGGAGAGGAGGAGGTGAGCACGGAGCCATAATACGGGGAAAGATAGGACATGTCATATATGTTCCCAGGTACGGAGCGGTACACTGCCGCACGTGTGCTGCCCCGTACCATTCCGTGCACCCATTGCCGGCCTATGGGGGCCTATATACAGCGCCCGTATATACGTCCCCCAATGGTCGTGCAACGGTCGTGTGAATGTAGCCTGAGTCAGGATGGAGAACCCCTCTGTAGGATCATCCAATATTATAGCAGACTTCAGTGAAGAGTAGGACCTGGAAACCGATCACCCTGATGGCAGCAATGTGAAAGGGGTTGTCTCTGATGGGACAGCCTCTTGTATTTCCAATTCCATTTCCATGTTCTATTTACTAACGGGAATGGCTTTTGGCCCAGTACATATATAGACAATCAGATTTGGTGTCATTTGGTATAATCACAACATTCCCACATATTCCGTCCTGGATGACTTCTAAATCTTGGCCAAGTTTTTACCATTTGGTTGTAAAACCTAGTGTAAGTGGCAAAAATTCATTTATATATAAACATCAAACCAAATATTAAAATGTGTTCCTTTTCTTATTGTAGATATTTTTGGTTTCTGAACATAACTATGAGGCAGCCACTTTGCTTTAGCTGCTTTAAGCAGTATTATGAACCATAGACTCTTCTATATAGATATCACTGACCAATCATTACATCACTACTGACAATAGATGATGTCACAGCCGTATTATAGTAGTTATATTATTGTACTAGGCGGTCAGTATGTATGTAGTAATATTCTGTTGATACAAGGGGGGCAGTATTATAGTAGTTAGATTCCTGTAATAGGGGCAGTATTCAGGTAGTATTATCAGTTGGCGTTATCTTAGTATCAGTATTGGGCAAGTATATGGCCAGTTCAGTTTATAGTGTTATATTTATTCTTGATACATAGGGGGCCAGTATTAGTCAGAGTATTATAGTATTATCGTGTTTATTTATATTAGTATAGGTATAGTAAAGTATTATAGTAATTATACTCATGTAATGGAGAAATGAGAAGGTATATAAGGCTTACAGGGTCTGTGTTTTGGTTTTGGTTTTTGCATCATTCACTGATCGACAGGTCACTCTTGGCACGATTAGATTCACTTACTAGTTTAAAAGATGTCTGGTTTTGCGTGGTTTGTTAGTTAAGGCCATCTATCTCCATTACCAACAATTTGTTGTTTTTAGAACACCACCCACAAGTATCTGACCCCACCCACTTGTTTTGACTCGCCCATAAAAAATGGGGCCCCAACTTTTACAGTTGTTTCCAGGGCCATTTTAAATTACAAGGCGCCCCTTGTAGGTAAGTAATCAAGTAATTATATGTTTACAGCATTGGAAGTCCTTTTGTTGTTTTTTCCACCCGCTTTTTTAACAAAATTTAATTGGTCAGACAATCCCTTTTTTCTTTTTTTTAAATAAATGCAAGAAGGAACCCAAGCAAAAAAAAAAAAGTTTCGGAGAAACTTACACTTTTGAAGGACGAGTGTAGGTGTTCCTGATCGGTTGTCTATCTTATGTCCACCAACTACTCAATATTGCTCCATCGCTATGAAATTGTTCCTTTCCGATGGTGTTTTGTACACGTTCCCGCCCTGGGTGCAGCCTGTGCTGTGGTATGTTTTAACAAAACCCAGATCAAGCGTTGGCGGGGCTCCGTGGGTGCATGGATTACCGGACGGGGACACTCATATCTACGAACACCTTCCCAATTTGTTCAGAAGACATGCTGGCTTCACATCCTAATCGGGGCTGATGTCAGCGGACAGAACTGACCACTGTAATGAAACGTCCCAGCAATGTCTCACTGACCGTAATATTAATTAGGCTGGGAATAAGTATTATTGTATTAATTTATACCTATAATACGGTGATTATTAGTTTTTTTTATCTGGCTACATTATATTAAAAACTCTCTTAATGGATATAAAAAAAAAGATAATGCAGTAGGAATTGCGGCAGAGTAAAGTAATAAAAAGTGCGAAAGTAAGTAATGAATAGATAAAAAAATAAAATCCTGCGGAAGTAATCCGAGTTTGGCACACTGCATGAGCTTGTATTCAGTAGAAATAGAAAGTAGAATAGAAAGAATTATTTACTATCAAGACATTAGCCGACGGAAGAGAGGAGAAAAGGGGGAGGGGAAGAGAGAGAAATCACTATTAATATATGAAACACGGGCCGCCTGGCAGGAGGAGAACATTAGGCCAATATGCTCGGCCCATTATTGTTAGAACTGGGTGTGTTGTGCCTTTTACTGTCTTTGGGGTTTATTTTGTCTTAGGTTTTGAGTGAGGGTGAGAAGGGCAAAATGTAGGCAAGGTTTTTTTTTTTTCTTTATTAGAAAAACTCTTTATAACGCTAAAATTTCGCTTTTTCACTGCTAAAATGTCCCCCGAACTAGTGCCCATCAGTATGTAATTATTTCTGGAAACTGCCATGGTTTCTTTGGAATTACACGAAACAGTGAATGGACCATGTACCTTTGTAATGTGTACATGTAAGTTATATAATGTAGGTGTATTTATGTGTGCCTTAGTTAGTTATGCATATTGTATATATGTGTGCCTTAGTTATGCATGTGTATGTATGTGTTGCTTAGTAGCATATGTATCTATGTGTGCCTTAGTGATGCATGGAGGTAGTATGTGTGCCTTAGTTATGCATGTGGAATATAGTGGGCCTAGTTATGCATATGTATATATGTGTGCCTTAGTTATGCATATGTATATATGTGTGCCTTAGTTATGCATGTGTATGTATGTGTGGCCTTCGTTATGCATGTGTATATATGTGTACCTTGGTTAGGCATGTGTATATAGGTGTGCCTTAGTTATGCATATGTATATATGTGTGCCTTAGTTGTGCTATGGTATATATGTGTTGCTTAGTTATTGCCTGTGTTATGTATGTGTGCTAGTATGCATTGGTATATATGTTGTCTAGTTATGCATGTGAGATATGTGTGCCTTTAGTTTTTATGCATGTGTATGTTGTGTGCCTTAGTTATGCATGTGTATGTATGTGTGCCTTAGTTATGCATGGATGTGTATGTGTGCCTTAGTTATGCATGTGTATATATGTGTACCTTGGTTATGCATGTGTATATATGTGTGCCTTAGTTATGCATATGTATATATGTGTGCCTTAGTTATGCATATGTATATATGTGTGCCTTATATCATGTGTTATGAGTGTGCCGTCCTTAGTTATGCATTGTATAGATGTGTTACCGTGGTATGCATGTGTAGGTTATGGTGCCCAGTTATGCATTGTTGTATGTAGGTGGGCCTAGTTATGATGTGTATGTAGGGGTGCCTAGTAAGTTATACATGTGTATGTATGTGTGCTTTAGTTATGCATGTGTATATGAGTACCTTAGTTATGCATGTGTATATATCTGTACCTTAGTTATGCATGTCTGTATGTGGCCTTAGTTAGCATGGATATATGTCGTGTGCCTTAGTTAGGGAGTGTATGTATGTGTGCCTCAGTTATGCTGTGTATTATGTGTGCTCTAGTGTATGCTGTGTATGTATGTGTGCCGTAGTTATGCATGTGTATGTATGTGTGCCTTAGTTATGCATGTGTTATGTCTGTGGCCTCAGTTATGCCATTGTATTAGGGCCTCAGTTATGTTGTGTATTGGATGTGTGCCTTCATATTAGGCATGTGTATGTATGTGTTGGACACTCAGTTATGGGTGGTGTATGTCTTGGTGCCTTTTATGCATTGGTGTATGTATGTGACTCATAGTTATGGCATTGTTGTATGTATGTGTTCCTTAGTTATGCATGTGTATGTATGTGTACCTGTTAAGTATATAAGTACAGTAGTATGTGTACCTTAGTTATGCATGGTATGTCTGTGTACCTTAGTTATGCTTGTGTATATATGTGTGCCTTAGTTATGCATATGTATATATGTGTGCCTTAGTTATGCATATGTATATATGTGTGCCTTAGTTATGCATGTGTATGTATGTGTGCCTTAGTTATGCTTGTGTGTGTATGTGTACCTTAGTTATGCATGTGTATGTATGTGTGCCTTAGTTATGCATGTGTATGTATGTGTGCCTCAGTTATGCATGTGTATGGATGTGTGCCTGAGTTATACATGTGGATGTATGTGTGCCTTAGTTATGCTTGTGTATGTATGTGTGCCTCAGTTATGTTGTGTATGTATGTGTGCCTTAGTTTGCATGTGTATGTATGTGTGCCTCAGTTATGCTTGTGTATGTAGTGTGCTTATAGTTAGCAGTGTAGTAGGTGCGTCCATAGTTAGCAGTGCTGTATGGGGCTTAGGTTATGCATGTGGATGTATGTGTATGTTAAGTATATAATGGACTGATGTAGGTACCTAGTAGCATGTATGAGGTACCTTGTTATGCTTGTGTATATATGTGTGCCTTAGTTATGTATGTGTAAGTATGTATGTGTATGCGTAAGTCTTCTGGTACACCAACATAGGGGGAGATTTATCAGCGCTTCTATGCCAGTTTGTGATTATATTTGCAGCTATGCCACTTCCACGGCTCCCCATACTGCATACATGACTTCTTAAAAACTTCGTTCGTTGAAGGTTTTTCAGCAGAAACTCCCCAGGTTGGATGTCCCCTATAGTTTTGGTCTTTTGCTATCCGTTAGCTAGCACAAAGACAACTGAAATTTCATATATTATACACATGGCATGTGGTTTTTACAGCCCCGTGTTTAACTGGCAAGCGAGCTGCAAACCCGAGATTCTAATTTGATGGTGTTTGCAATCAGAAAACCATGTCTTGCATCTCATGGCGCATTAAGAGGACATCAGGTGCATAACTAAGAGGCAGGGTACCATAACAGACGTTGAATTGAGGCCCCCCCTACCCTTAGGACTATATTTGACCTCACCACATGTAATGTACAATCACACACACATTTCTACACATATAATCTGCTATATAGATATATATAAATGTAGATTATCATATACTGAAATATCTTTAGAGATATAGAGATAATATATAGATACACATTATATAACAAATAAATATCAAATACAACATATACATAGATATAATATCACAACACCACATGCTCATACATACAGCATAACACAACATACACGTATGTTGTTTGTTTTTCTATGTGTATGTTTGCAATAAATACTGTATTTACGTCAGCATACTACCATAAATCAAACAATAGTAATTAATACACAAAATTTTTTAAAAAATTAAGCTAGCACAAAACGCCATTCCCCACTGCCCAAAGAAAATGAGCAAGAACAGCAATCTTCTTTTTTCTACATTGTTACAATCACTCTTTACTGTTCACCAAAATGAATGTCTGGATTGTGTATTATAACACATTGGGGGTCATTTATCCTTAGACTTTTCCGCTTTTTCCATGCTAGCAAAGTTAGCCACACAAGAATTTTTCATGCCTGATATATCTTTAAAATGCAGATGTGGATGCATAAAAAAGTTGTCCTGAACAGGTGTTGGCAAAAGTTTAGAAGGGGGTGTTGGTTGAGATTAACTTTGCACAAATAGGCGCAAAAAAAAAAACAACAGATACACAGCTTATATGTCACTTTTAATTTTAATTTTAATTTTTAAAACATTAAACCACGTCCAAAACACAGAAAAAGAAAAAGCTAAGATTTAGACATGCACAAATGTCCTGACTAAAGATCATATGACCCTTTTTAGGGATCTAACGCCAGTGAGGGAACAACTAGGTGCCTGGGAGACAGACAAGGATTGTAAAACAGTAAACCCACTTCCAGCTGTCCCTACGAACTGCCCAAGCCCACTCGAAGTGGTTGGTTAGCCTAGCTGACCAACTGGCCAACGTTTCTTGTTCAAAATGGCAGTGACCAAGACAATACAAGCATACGAAGAAGTAGGTGAATGACACAGGTAGCGAACTAATAGGACCATGCCGCGTACGAAATCGCAGATGGTCCGAAAACAAGCACAGGGGTCAAGGAATACAAAATGCAGATGTCAAGATGAACGCACGAAGCTTTAAATAAGGAATTTAGCAAGCACAGGGGGGGGAATGGCAGGAACGAAAACATTTATGAGATGTCACGGTACAGCAGAAGGTGATGGACAGTTCCCTGCAACCAGGACAAATCATAGCCGCGGGGAGAAGGGGAGCAAGAAGTGTGAACGGAAGACGAATTTGTCCATCTCCATCACTGCGTTCGCAAAATCTACAGGAGACAGTTGGAGTGGTGGAAATATAAATTAAGTCAGCCGGAATGGAATAGAATAAGGAGGTGTTCAGATAGTAATGGGAACACTAAGATAAGCACTGGGTCACTTCCCTCAATTTGGACTTTGTGTACTACACAAACAGTCTTAGAAGTTCAGTTATATTTATATCTTGAAATAATAATAAGTAAGACAATAGCAATGTGTGTATTGGGGTTGTATGTGTCTAGTGATATTATGTGAAATAAACATGGATGTTCTGTTTAGAGGTACATCACATATACATTGCTGTATAATGATCATAATGATATCTGAGTTTAGACACATGACATTTTCTAATAATACGGGGCAATAATAATTAAAGACTTCATAACGATATGTGTTGAAATAACTACGACTTGTACCACTGCAATTTGTCAGGTACAACATGAGCTCGCATTAAAAATCCCTCGAATGCAGGCTTGCAGGGAAACGGGGATGATGAATGTAGATGGAAGTAAATATGGTAATGTCAGAGAAATGGTCGCTGTTCTCCTTTGGAACTAGGGTGGAGGGAAGTGAGGTGGAGCATGATAATATCGAAAATGAAATAAGGGACAGACCCAAGGGGGTTGGGCCCAACGATAGGATATTGAAGTGCCAAAAGTTCCACAATTCACGAGGGGGGGGGAACTGGAGTTGTTGGGAAATATATGAGAGTGAATCTTATGCTCCACTGCAAGGTTTGTATCCATGAGAAAAACAGTGTGAGATTATAAAATAAAAGGTTCTTATAATTTGTAATATTAAAAGCATAATAATATAAACACACACCTAACAGATGATTTTATAATCATCAATCTTTTCTAAGGACACACACAAGACAACCACAAAAATTTAATACAGACATAAACAACACACATGAAAGAATAGCACAAACCAACATAAAGAAAGAAACATACCAACACAACAAAACATGAACAGAACAGAAAACACACAACAACAAAAAAGTACAGACACACACACAAAATAACACGACCAACAATAAGTAACATAAGACCATACACACCACACATACAGACCGTACACACAAAAACACATACAGACCCATTAACACAAACACCAAACACATACAGACCATACACAACACACACAAGACACATACAGACCATACACACACACACACACATCCCACACACACACACCAATAGACCCGACATACACACACACAACACATACAGACCATACACAGCACACACAACCAATACAGACCGTACTACACAATACACAACACACATACGACCAATAATACGATAAAAACAAAAAGTACACTACAAGACCATAACAACCATAACGAAACACACAAACAAAAAAACACACGACAAAAAAGAATCAAACGACAAACAACAAATAAACCACATAAACACACAACACAAAACAAACATACTGACCATACCAAACACACAAAACTACTAAAACACCATACACACACAAAACACATACAGACCATACACACACACAAACACATACTAGACTTTCTTACACCCATACACACACACAATACCAGACAGACCATACACACCAAAATTCCATATATACCACACACACAAAAACAATACAGACTACACACAAACAAAAAACCATACAGACCAAAACACACACAAACACATACAGCCCAAAATACACACTCACTAAACCACATACAAGACCATAACACACACACACACAAACAAACATACAGACCACTACACATCACACACACAAACGATACATGACCATACACACACAAACACATACAGACCAAGGACCACTTACACACACACAAAACACATGTACATACAATAACAACACCCAAGAAACAACCATACAGAAGACATACAAACACACACCCAAACACCATACAGACTCATACACACACACACCACAAACACTACAAGACCATACAACACCACACACAAAACACAGACAGACCATACACAACACAAAGTACTGGACAACTAGTACTGACTACTAGTTCTATTCCCACACGTCCCAAACGCCACTACTTCCCTGGAGGAGTTCGCTCTCCTCCGCTCACAGTTAGGCGGAGTGTGGGTATGAGGACTCTGTGAGGAAGGAAACATAGCACCTTGAATGCCTATGATTTGGCGGCAAACAGTTCAGCCACAACACAATGTTAGTTGGTACGAAGGGTGGATCCGAGTGGCTCTCACTGGACAGATCCGTAAAGTCCCTTGTCATGCTTGGAGGGCAGGACCAAGACTTACACATCACTACAAGACACTTTATTCAGCTCCAACAGTTTTGACTGAGCTGGGGGGTCCTCCCTTATGAGTAAAAAAAGTGGGGGGGCTCGTGGGTGTGGACCCTTAGAGCCATTCCTAAAATTGGCCCTGGACATCGTAATACACAAGGGCAAATAAATGGATTATATTGTATGCACTGATCACATGGAAAGTGAACATCCCTCAACTTTCTTTGTAATTTAGCATTAACTTGTGCAACCTACAGTTTGTGAACAATCCACACAGTTGTGTTGTCATATGGCCCGATCTTGTTTTTGCTGAATACTTTCCTCCACTGTAGTATCCTTGTGACGTACACCTACAGTATGGAAGCCAGATGATCGTGTGCCAAACAGTGTGTTGAAATATGCGATTGATAAGCCAGTTGTCTACATCACAATTCACCGGGAGGCCACTATGGTAATCGAGATGGATACAGTGGATTGACTATCAGTAAACTTATAAACACCTCAGTAGAGGAAACTCCCAAACTACACAGCATTGAGCACAGTAACGGGTTTGTTTAGGGTAGGGTATAGTTCTGAGAGGAGTGGTTCATCTTTTCATCTCACAAACCCAGGTCTTATCTCGATACCACTTCTTACATAACGTATGGACAAGTGTGTTTAATACCACGAAGATGGTATTATTAATCTTGTGTTCTGTACCACTGACGGAGGATGTTGCAGCAGTGTTACATAAATTATGTGACATTGTAATGGCCCAGAGGCATCGCACAGTACCACAACACAAGTCCAGTTGCAGTGGTGGATCACCATTGCTATGCAGAACGCAAAAGCACCGATCAGACAGTGTGGGGAAACCACCAAGAAAAAACATGCACAAACGGTGACACGATACTGCTCAACATGGCCTAAGCCTGTCCCCTCGTCCCTCACCCGAAACCACTTTGTAATTTATTCCATATACTTCATCTATTAAATCCAATTTAAAGGTCTATTCACTCATGTCTTTGCAATTTGTCACTAGTATATCAAGGATTACCAATCCCCCACTCGTAGTAGCTTTTTTTTTTGTGGTAGAACATTATTTTTTTACCCGTGTGTACCATCTCTGGGTTTCTCTTCTTCTATTTCAGGTAATGTTCAGTATATAACTTAATGTTCTACATCCAGTGACAACTAGGATGTTGCCTCTCCCTTGGCTACATATTCTTATTATTACTGGCATGATTTAAGAAGGAGCAGCTTTAAATATTTTATCATGCACTACTTCTTTTTAATATTTTTTCATAAGCACTACACACTTACAGTTATGGCACACTAGAATTTTTTTTACGTTATGTGTTAGTGTCTTATAAATGTCTCATCTACAGGGGTGAGGAAGCTGTGGGGTGATTCACTGAGTGTGAGTGTTGTTTATTTGGTTGTGGTGGGGGTCTCATTGCAAGATGCATGTCCAGATTGGTAGATATAATACTGCCACAAAAATCAGGATTTGTTTTGATGATGAAAGATAAGGTATTGGCTGGTAACAATTTGGTACTTAAGACACATAAAACATGGAGACCTAGAAACACAAGAAACGGTCACATTGACAGCTACACAAAAAAACAATTAGTCCAAAGGTCCAAAAACAATGATATTCTGAAAACGGAATCTAGGAACGACAGAGACTAGCAACAAAAAAGAGGTTAAAAAAAACCCAATTAGACAAAAATGATGAAAAGATGAAAATAGACAACTGTGATCCCAAGAAAAATATCACTCTGACAGTTGAAATCCAATACAATGGGTAACATGACAGCTACCATTTTAGAATCATATTACACATACTGGAAAGGAAGAACATATAATATTGGCAAATTTATGCATGGAATCCAAGATCTAGTGCAAAGAAGATGACGAAAACAGAATGGAACAGAATCATACAGCTGCTGAGATCAAACATCAATGGTAAAATTACAAGATCTATAAGAAATGATACTATGACAACTAAGATCTAAAGACATAAGGATTGCAGAAGTACAAGAACAGAAGGAACGAAGGATACCATGGTCCAGAACAATGGGATATTATGATCCAAGAACATTGGGATATCCATGATCCAAAGAAGCAAGGGATATCAAGGATCGAAGAATAATCGGGTATCCAAGATCTAAGAACAATGGGATATTCAGGATCCAAAAAACAATGGGGACACCCAGGGTCAAAAAATAGTGGAACATGGATCATCAAGAATGTAACATTCAAGAGCTACAGAATATTGGCACATGATAGATGTGAGCTCCAAGAAGAATAGGAGCATTGAAGATCAAGACCATAAGCACATGATAGCTGAGAGCAAAGAAGAATGAAATTCAAGACCTGAAAAACATGGGGATATCCAGGATCCAGATCAATAACGTTATTGACAGGACATCCAATAAAAATGGCGCTGAGACAGCTGAGAACCAAAAAACAATGACATTGACTTGTTGGGATCCGATAAAATTGCCACAAATGAGAACTGGATTTCTAAAACAATGTCACATCGATGTCTAAGGCCTTTCAGTAGATATAAAGCCCTAAAACAGTGGTTCAAGCCCAAAATAATTCCTAAAACACAATTGCTAAAAAATATGGAATTCCACAGTTTTGACCTTATCCTTAAAATAAGTTCAAACTACCTTTGTGCTCTCTTACATCTCCGATCTGCCGCATTCCCAGTCTTCCACACTCTCTACTTCCTCTAATGATTAGTGGCCACAGTGATTGGCTTAGGATGGTTCCAGATTGTAGATTAACAGAGTGGGACCAGGAGGCATTGATTGTTGAAAAGGAGTACCTCAGTGTCAGTCAATAAATAAGATTTATAATTATATTAATTTTAATTTTTTCATTTTTATTATTTTACACCAATTTTATCTCAATTTTTTATGCCCGATAATAAAACCTTCAGTGTTTAGCAACGCTGCTGACATGTGAAAAGTTGAAAAAGCAAAAACATTCTGTTTCCATATAGGTTTATATGCAAGCCACAATAAAACTCTTGTTACTTTCCCATCCCGTCGCGATCCCCGCAGTGCGTGTCTGACGAGGCTACGGGTCTGCCGCGATTCACTAACATCCGTGCGTCCAATTTTCCAATGTGTGCGCTTCCCCCGCTGAGGTCCGCCGGAGATCACCTTCTTTTCCCGGTGCATGTAAGTGCTGATCTTGCAACACAATTTGCTTTTTAAATTCCAAGGTTTGTCCGAATCGGTGGGTTTTCGACGTCACAGCCCCCGATTTGTGTCGCATGGAAGCCGGCGCCGAGATGAGACAACAATACGTGCGGCGCCAAAAACCAGGGGCAATCAGTGCAAACAGAAAAAAAGAAAAAAACGGGTAATGTGCCCCATTATTTTCCTTTTACAATCGCAACTGAAAAAAATGTCAATTTAAACCTCACCATTCTGTTGGTGATCACAGAAGTGAGCACACTCTCCGAGTGTTCGGAAGAAACTCCTCCTTCTTTTCGGGGACTGCGCCAGCTACACTAAGGACACTAAGGAAGCATATTTGCAACTATTGTCACAAAGTCATTTTAAAGATGAAGATGGAGTGGACCCGAAAGTTAGATTCAGCGTCCTCCATTAGGCAGTTAGCTAACAGGACATGCGTCCATTTTAAGACAAAAGAGCAGCAGTTGTATTGACTGATTAGATGTCTCAAACTTCTATTCACTCTTATTTTCGGAATTTTTCCCGAGTTCCTTCAAAATACCCCTACAATTACATTTCCAACAAGCTGACGTTTGCACAGCAGCTCTAAACCTATAGTTTTTGCCATTATATATAAATAAATAAGTTAAATGCATTGGTTGACAAGGTGCACCAATAGTTCCATGCAGTCCTTGTAAAAGGACAAAATATGGATAGGATGAAGATACATATAAGGATGCACCATGTGTACTGTTGCACTGGAGACAATCTTTTATTAAAGGCCTTCTCTTTTTTTTTGTAAAGTTCTGCTGTAAATAGGAGATTTTGTCACATGCAACCGTTTTGTGGGCGGGCTGCCACTATTCTTCATGCAACACAAATGGGCGTTCCGGAGCTCAGTCGGACCGTGCAAGACATCTATCAGACAGAAGTGTGTAGCACACCCTGTATTTAAATATGCGCCAAAGAAGTGGGTGCACTCTACGGAGCAGTAGCAGGGGCGGGGCGCTGGTTGAAGAACGGGCACCAGAAATCCTGAATCTGGCGCCCCTACACACTGCACTGTTATGTAAATGTGGGGCCCTGTCTTGTGTTGTGTCATCCACTAATGTAAATCTACATTGTAATCCCATGGAGTAGCGGCAGACCATATGGACATTTATGTCTGTGGTTGCAGTTTTGCATCCGTACAATATTGTAATAATGGCTGGAGCAGGAAACTTGGAACATAGGTAAAGCTCTTTATAATCATAAAAACAACATCCTTCCAATTGCTCAGTCAGGAATCATTACACATTGTACACGTATCTGGCAACTGTGCTCTCTAGGATTCTTTCACCATGTTTTTCATTCAGTTTGCGCCGGGAAAGCTCAGCAGATGCCATTATACTGATGAATTCGTGGTAACCGTCCTTCTGTTCCTCTGTGTTAATAAAAGTACAGTACAGTAAATAGTTTTTTTAACACTTGATGCAATTCATGAATTTCAGCAAAAAAGTTCACCCTGTGGATGCCACGGGGTCAGATATTGGCCGGGATGAATGGGGGTCAAGGTATAAGAGAAGTAGCACGTTACATCAGGGACTAGAAGAAGCTATAGTATTAAGTCACATGTACTGGGACTTATGTAGAGGGGGCAATGGTCCATGGATTCAAAAGAAAAGGAAAAACAAAATGGTGCTACCCTCGCTACGACTCTCTAATACCAAAGTGCTGACTCCAGTTGGGCAGACAATGAGTGTGAAGATGATGTCACGCTTTCTCCCTCTATGAGAGCTGCAATGGCATCTGTTGTCCATGATGCTGCACCAACTGGCCCATCAGAGGAGTAAAGGAAGGGACTGGAACGCTGAGTGATGGTGGTAAGGTAGTACCTACTCAAGCCCATAGACAACCCCTGGAAGGCCAGTGGATTCAGTTTTGAAATATAGACTGTATGGTGGACATACACACATGCACAAAATTTCTATAAAAGGAACAAATTCAAGGCAGACATTGCTTTTCAACCATGGATGATACAGAATTACTCATGGCACATGTCTGGAAAAAAAAAATGATGGTTCCCCAGACAAAAAATGTGAGTAAAGGAACATGGTATATCACGGTGTCCACTAATTGTCATCACAGGGGTCTCCAGTCTTGTGATCAGTCCAGTTGTATATAGGGTACAGCTCCACGGCTGTATATAGGGTACAGCTTTCACTGGTGTATATAGGGTACACTCCATTGCTATAGGGTGCTTATGGCTGTATATGGGTACAGCTTCTCACTTGCTTATAGGTACAGCTTTCATGGCTGGATAGGTTACAGCTTCTCACTTGATGCTGTATTAACAGGTGTACTACAGCTACTCACTGTGCTGTATATAGGGTTACAGCTCTCACTGTGGCTGTATATAGGGTACAGCTGACATCACTGAGCTGTATATTAGGGTACAGCTACTCACTGTGCTGTATATAGGGTACAGCTTCTCCACTGAGCTGTATATACGGTACAGCTTCTCACTGTGCTGTATATAGGGTAACAAAGCTTCTCACTGTGCGTATATATGTGCGTATTAGCTTCACTGAGCTGTATAAGGGTACAGCTACTCACTGGCTGATATAGGGTAACTCCTCACTGTGCATGTATACCAGTATGGGATAGATCCTACCTCATGTGCTGATATAGGGTACGCTCTCACTGTGCTGTATATAGGGTACGCTAACCATGTGCTGTATATAGGGTACCAGCTTCACTGTGCGTATTAGGGCTACACTACTCACTGTGCTGTAATAGGGTACAGCTACTTTGGCTGTATATAGGGTACAGCTACTCACGGTGCTGTTATATAGGGTACAGCTACTCACTGTGCTGTATATAGCGCTACAGCTACTCACTGTGCTGTATATAGCGCTACAGCTACTCACTGGCTGTATATAGCGCTAACAGCTACTCACTGTGCTGTATATAGGGTACAGCTTACTCACTGAGCTGTATATAGGGTACAGCTACTCACTGTGCTGTGTATAGAGGCTACAGCTACTACGTGTTGTATATAGGGTACAGCTACTCCCGGGCTAATGTATTATAGCGTACAGCTACTCACTGTGCTGTAATAGGGTACAGCTACTCACTGTGCTGTATATAAGCGTACAGGGACTCACGTGCGTATATAGCGTACAGCTACTCACTGTGCTGTATATAGGGCTACAGCTACTCACTGTGCTGTATACAGGGTACAGGTAGTAACTGTGCTGTATATAGGGTACCGCTCCTCACTGTGCTGTATATAGAGCTATAGCTACTCAATGTGCTGTATATAGGGTACAGCTCCTCACTGTGCTGTATATAGGGTACAGCTACTCACTGTGCTGTATATAGGGCTACAGCTACTCCCTGTGCTGTATATAGAGCTATAGCTACTCACTGTGCTGTATATAGGGTACAGCTACTCACTGTGCTGTATATAGGGTACAGGTAGTCACTGTGCTGTATATAGGGCTACAGCTACTCACTGTGCTGTACCACACTCAGCATGGACCAGAAAAAGCCAAGGTAAGAGCTGTCTCAGGAGGTTAGAAAAGACATTATAGACCAGAATATTAAAGACCATCTCTAAGCAGCTTGATATTCCTGTGACTACAGTTGCACATATTATTCAGATATAAGATTTATGGGACTGTAGCTGACCTCCATGGACGTGGCCACAGGAGGAAGAGATGAATAATATGAGTGGTAACAAAAGAGCCCAGAAAAACTTCTAAAGAGAGTAAAGGTAAACTTCAAGGCAAACTTTTTGGGAGGGCACATCAGCTCCATATTCACCAACGGAAAAATAAAGTTAAAAAATTAAACTTCCCCTACTGTGAACCATGGAGGAGGCCAATCTCAAGACTATCAAGGGATTCTAGAGAGAAATGGGCTGCCCAGTGTCAGAAAGCTTGTTCTCAGTCGCAGGTCATGGGTCTTGCAACAGGATAATGTCCCAAAACACTCGGATAAAAACACCCAAGAATGGCTAAGAGGAAAACATTGGATGAACCCCGACCTAAATCCTATTGAACGTCTTTGGAAGGAGCTGAAGCATGTCATCTGGAAAAGGCTCCTTCACATCCCAGAAAACTGGAGCAGTCTCATGGACAGTTACAGAAGTCATGTGATTGCCTCAAAAGGTGGTGCTACAAAATATTGGGGCACATTTACTTACCTGGTCCTGTCGCAATCCCTGCTGTGCGTTGTCCAACGATCATGGACTCCGGCGCGATTCACTAAGATCGTGCGCCCAATTTCCTGCATGTGTCGCTTACCCGCTCAGTTCCGCCGGAGTTCACATTCTTCTTCCTGGTGCATGTAAGTTTAAATGTTAAATCCCGCGCTCAGTCCGAATCCATCGGATCGTCCGACGGCCGATATCTGTCGCATGAAAGCCGTCGCCGAAGTGGCAAAATCCGATCGTGTGCAACCCAATCCCCTTCTAAATGCCTGTCCCAGTGGCGCAATCCCCAAAAACGTCGCAAAACCTGAAAATAAGCCCCATTAAGCTGATGGAGCCATCACTTCTCTCCAGGGCTGTGTCATGAGTTTTATATTTTTTTAATCTGTTGAAGCATGAAAGAAAAGCAATGTCTGCCTTTTTATAGAAATTTCATTTATTTTTACTTTTGTCAGATTGAAGTTATTTCTGTGACCATTGTGGGTTTTTCTTTCACTTAACGAGGGACACCAACAATTTTGCCCACATGTGTATTTTCCAGAAGGTTTCTCGGCAGTTCTATGCTGTCCTAGTATTACTGATGACTGTGATGCTGGGAGACCTGCTCCCTGCACAGTGTTCAGTCCAGAAAATATGTCTGACATAAGTTTGTATTTCACAAATAAACCTGCTTGAAGATGGGATGGATAGACGTTTTAGGACTATGCTGTTGTGGGACAAGTTACACCAGAATATTTTTCATATTATGTTTTACTTTTCCCTCCATCCTTTACATTTCCGGTTCCCCTTAGGCCAGTTCACCTCCAGCAAGTTTGTTCCAACAAATTCTCTCCACAGGCGTGAACGATTTACCCTATCAAACCTTCAACTGCAGAACCGAACTCAGTTTATCATTTCAGTTTAGCGGTTCTAGGTTGGGTCCAGTAAATCCCACATGTGCATGGAGCCGGTTTGTTGGAACCAATGCACTTCTGGGCCATAGTGTTAAAGGGAACCTGTCACCTCATTTTCACATATACAGCTAGTGACATAGAGCCCTATAAACTAACTGACACCCTTCTTCTAGCTAAAAATTGTTTCCCTTAAATCCACATAAATCAACCGTGTTTGCGGTCCTCCGGTTTCCTCCCACACTCTAAAACATACTGGTAGGTTGATTAGATTGGGAGCCCATGGGGACAAGGACCGATTTGGCAAGCTCTGTGCAGCACTGCGTAATCTGTGTGCGCTATATAAATAAAGAAATTATTATTATTACTTTATGTTATATTCCCTGGCATCAGAGGAGGCATGTCCAGCTTGTCTGGCCCCTCCCATCTACTATTCTTCCCAATTTCCCACGCCTCTTCTCAGCATGTCATGTGACCAGAGTGACATCATCTAAGATCCTGTTACATCTGCAAAGTCTACCCCATGTTTGTATCTGATGACATGAAATCACAGTAACCTCTGTTTATTTCTATTCCTCCCCATTGACCATGGACATCTACTCCTCCCCATCCTCTGTGGTGGCTGCTATGATTTCATGTGATCAGATACATACATGGAGTAGATGTTGCAGATGTAACAGGACCTTAGATTATGTCATCCTGGTCACATGACTTTAAGTGCACAATGATGTAACAGAGCTCTTTCTCAATGTTCCATACAGCAAAATATTATAGCACGTAGACCTGTCAATCAGGAACAAGGAGGCCAGGCAATGCAAGTAAATTTAAACATGCATGACTCACTTAGTGTAAATGACTCCCATCAGACGAGTTGCATATAATTTTACAAACTGATTTTTGTAACATTGCATCCATGGAAAGGAACCATTTAGGGCAATACTTTTTAATCATAGTTTTTATTTTGGGCGAGTTAATTTGCATGACAGATTCTCTTGAGTTACGATTAATATTCCTAATCATTCCTCTCTGTGTATGTTGCATTTACATGTCCAGCTAGTTGCATTCATTTCCAAAGCCCATAACAGGTGTAAAATCATCCTGAGAGCCTATCTGTCCACCGTGCATATTACCAAATCCCAATTTTTTCCATAATTTAGCCCCCGATTGACCCTATTTGGTGTCTGCAGTTAATAAGTATAGACCTATGTGAAATATATTGTATCCCTATACTATTTTGGTGAGCTCCGCACGCACATAGACTTGCTGGGACACACTTGGAGGCATACATGAATATACAGTGTCACCTACCGACTAGTGAAATGATTATATGCAGTCTGGATTAGGAATGAATTAGTATCCAGCACGCTGAGCTCCTGCTACTTGTCGGGGCACATCTAAGACTGTATCATCTCCCGCTACAGATAAACATTGCTATTCACAGCACATACAGATACACAAGGTGAATATTTGCATGAATTTTAATTGCTACTCAGCGACTTGTAGACACATGACCTGTAGTTACATCGCTGAGCGGACACAGACGTAATATTGTTCTGCACCCATAGTGCTCTGCATATGCTCCGGTATGCATACAGACTGACAGGTCTCCGCAGCGCTCTGCAGGCCTTTCTTTTAGTCACAGAGCTATTTGCTCCACTTCACGCCGAGCCCTGTGGGACAGCAAGGTGCATTGTGTATTTACAACGTTTAACTATTTCCTTTCCCTTCCAGGATTGGCTCATTAATATAACGCTTCTATCCCCAGGACGTTCTGCCAAGGCTGTCACGCTCTGTCTTTCTTCCTCTGCCTGTCCCTCACTCTTAGCAATTTTCATTCTGTCGCTCCTGAATTGTTCCGCCTCAATATCGGCTGTCTCTACCTTTTCTCTTCTGTCTCTTTTTAAAAAAAAAAAAAAAAAATGAAATAAAACAAAAACAATGTATTTGTCTCATTTCTCATCCTGAATGACATTTCTCAGTTTTCTTTTGGAGTCAGATTTTTGCTCTGTCTCGCTCTTTCTCTCGCTCTTGTCTCTGCTTTTCTTCATCTCTCAATATATTCTTCTGCCCTGGAGTTATCAGATGGTGGCAAGGTTTAGCACTCCATAATTCTTATTTCCATGAGTGTGAGATAAGGACTGCAAAAAACCTTAGCACCTTTTGCTAAATCTTGGCTTATTTTACATTCTCTGCCTGTTTCTAACTTTGCTTGTCTGTAAATATTAACTTTTACATTGCAGATTCCTTGAGTGTGTGTCCCTTGAATCTGCCCCAACCAGAAATCCCTACCCCTGATTCTTCACCCTCATGCTATGACCTCCTCTACTCCATCAACCAGCTCTCCCTTTTTTTCGTTTACAGAGCCCGGGAAACCCTGGAGGTGTTTTCTTACCATCACATTTCATCCTTAGTCCTTTCTACCTGAGATTTCTTGGTTTTACTCATTTCCATTCCCTCCCTTTACGATACATTACCAACACCCTGAAGGACTCTCACTACCTTCATAATCGTTCAACATCAAGTACTGAGTTGACTTCCACACTCTGTCTATTCCCATTCTATCTTCTTCCTTCTCATATTCCCTTTATGTCTTTGCAGGACCTCTTACAGGGATTCACTGTTCTCCATTGTCCCGCTTTCGCATTCCCCTCCCTTCATGACTTGATGCCCCTTTTCTCATTAAACTTCTAGTCCATTCTGCACTCATTTTCCATCCCATCCTTCCCAACCCTACTGTTCCCAAACCCAAGGTATCTTGAATCACCTTTCTCTTTACAGGACCCTCTTCTGGGAATCCAAGATACCCCCTATCCCTCCCCTGCATTACACATTGGGTATACGGTTCTGAGCTTGTCTTATATGGTGGGGGTATCCGGGTGGTGGGAGGGTTTCGTACGTGGTACCTTAAGTGGTGGGGAGGGAAGGTTTGGCAATGACACTCATGAATATCTTTCTCTCCTTTTTCCTATCCTCTTTTTCATTTGATATTTTTCTCTCTCTTTCTTTTCTGATGCGTGAATAGAAGTGGAGCAAAAAGGTAATTTTCATTGGTCCCTTCCTGTTACCCTCACGGTGACTCGTTAATTCCGCCCATAATTAATGTTGGAATCCTAATTTTTCCTTTTCTCTCCACCCCTCCTCCTCTGTTCCCCCTTTGCTGACCCTGTTACCCTCTAATCCCTTTCGCTTTTAAGGATTACAAGAGCTGGAGTTTATTTGAACCAGTATAAAATCCTGAAATTCCCCACAACATGGAGAGAGAGGATTTAGCATTGTAAGGGGTTAGGGTTATACGTTAGGATTAGAGATTCTTTAAAAGCAAGATCAGATGGTATTTTAGGATCTCTATAGGGTAGTCACACGTTTCTAAGCACTAAATGAGATTAAGTCGGAGACGCATTTCACCTACAGAATAAGAAAATGCGGGCGCAGAACTTCATGCCGAGAAGTCATTAAAGGCAGTAAGAATATGTAAAATAATGGTTTCTATCAGGAGAAGGCTCTGAAGTTTGCAAAGAGGTGGAAGGAGCAGCCATTTTAAGATGTCTCTCTGAGGAGAAGGTCATGGGTGGAGACATAATAAGATATATTTTGGCAGGGAGAGGGTTAGTAGAGCGGTGTCCAGATATGTAGGGAACAATTTAGCTGTAGTTAGCAGGATGGTGGCAGATAAGAGTTTAGTGGTGAAATACTCTGCAACCTCCAGCCTCCCTTCATCCCTCACTCCCTTCCTCTTATCCCGTCATGTTTCCATAGCAACCTCCAGAAACCTGGCCTACCTCAATTATTCCCCTCCGCTTTTCCCGACTTTTTCACTCTCTTCCCTCCGCTCCTTTCTCTCCCACTCTCTATGTCACTTCCCCTCTTAATTTAATTATATGCCATTAATTTTCCTTTAATTTCTGTTCTGCCCTCCTCACCCCCCCCCTTTTTTAATTTCTAAAGGAAGGGAACTCCTTCTCCGGTACAGCGCTTCTACTCCTGCCAGGGAGCCCTGCGGCAGCACCTTATGTAAAATGTATATGATGTCCGTGTATGTATGTCGGCATACACACAGACATATGCAGATACGCTGCCGCTGACATGATGAACATAGTAATTAGACCAAGTACATTTTCAGAGGGTCTGGCTGCTCCCTGAGGATTTGGGAAAATGGTCAGAGATCAGGATATGGGGGATGGATTGTGGTGTTCGCTGATAACATACAGCACCCCCGTGGTGATGATTAACCTCTCATCTCTCTGCTCTGTGCCGCACTCTGATTACTAACGCCATTAATCTGGTCTCTCCTTCCGCCTGTGCACAGACCTGTCTATTGATACAGTAAAAAAACCGACGGCGGGAGCTTTTCTCTGTGGGTGGAATAAAGAGCTGAAATTCCTGCTATTTCTGTACATATCCTTTCCATATAGCGCCTGACATCGATTCTTTACTTCATCATTATGGTCAATTTAAGCTTTACGTTGCCCTGTTAATCCATATACATGTTCTATATAACCTATTCTGATAATCTCTAGTAAAACCCCTCATCTGTTTCCAATCTGATTCCTAGTATCTATTATACCGCTTCTTTCTGTTATTCCATATATCCTCCTCCTATTACCACAAATAGCCTTTCCTATATCTCCTCTTATTACTTCATAGACCCTTCCACCTATATCTCCATATAACCTCCCCCAACATCTTCCTGTATCTTCTCCTATCACTCTATATAACATCTCTAGATCTCCTCTCTATAATTCCTTATAATATATTCTCTCTATATCTCTTTCTAGAATTCCATAACCTCTCCCAATATCTATTAATCCATCTAATCTTACCGATATCTCCTCATATTGCTCCATATATCCTCTCCTACTGTATAACCTCCCTCTATATCTCCTATTAAATCATAAATCCTCTCCCTATATCTCCTCCTATCACTCCAACTCCCTATTTATCCTCCTATTGTTCTATAGAACCTTCCTCTATATCTTCTTTTCCATCATAGACCCTCTCCCTTAAATTTCCTCCTATTAGTCCAACTTCTCCCGATTTCTCCTTTTATAACTCCATATATCCCCCTTCTATATTTCCTATTACTCCTTATATGCTCTCCCTATTTCTCCTCCTATCACTCCACATAACCTCTCCCTATAGCTCTCCCAATGATTGCATATAACATTTCTTTTATCTCCTGATTAATCAGTAAAACCTTTCATATCTCTCATCCTATTACTTCAAATATCCTATCTGCTATCTGCTCATATTGCTGGCTGCAGCACCTCTCTATATCCCTATTTCTCAATATATCCTCTCTCTATAATGGCTTCATTACTTCCTATAACATATCCACTTTTACCTCCTATTACTCCATATAACCATATATATCCCTACCTGTATGGCTTCCAAATATTTCATTTAACAGTTCCCTATCTCACCTATTACGTTGTATACCCTATATCTTCTCCTATTACTTCATATGTCTTGTCCTGTTATTTTATATAACCTCTTCCTATATCTCTATATATTCCTACTTTTTATTTCAAATGACCTTCCTCATATCAATGTCCTTTACACCATACAGTCTGTTCCTAAACCTCCAATTATTCCCCCTATATTCCCCCTTATTCTCCAACCTCCCCATATATCTAATTCTATTATTCCACATAACCTCCCCATATATCGAATTCTAGTATTCCATATAACCTCCCCATATATCTAATTCTATTATTCCATATAACCCCCATATATCTAATTCTATTATTCCATATACCCCCTCGTCTATTATTTCATATACTACCCCTCCAATAATTAATATATTATTCCATATACCTCCCCATATATCTAATCTATTATTCCATAGAACCTCCCCATATATCTAATTCTCTACTTTCATATAACCTCCCCATATATCTAATTCTATATTCCATATCCCCTCCCATATATCTAATTCTATAGCCATATAACCTCCCCATATATCGAATTCTATTATTCTATAATATCACCTCCCCCTATATCTAATTCTATTATTCCATATAAACCCCCCTCCCTATATCTAATTCTAATTCATATGAATACCTCCCCATATATCTAATTCTATTATTCCATATACCTCTCCCCATATAGCTCAATTCTATTCATTCCTCATAACCTCCCCATATATCACTTCTATATTCATATACCCTTCCATATATCTAACTATTTCCTATAACCTCCCCATATATCTAATTCTATTATTCATATAACCTCCCATATATCTATTTCTATTATTCCATATAACCCTTCAATATATCTAATTCTAATTATTTCCATAAACCCTTCCATATTATCTAATTCTAATTCATTCCATATAACCTCCCCCTATATCTAATTCTATTTCCATATAACCTCCCCATATATCTAATTCCCTATTATTCCATATAACCATCCTCCCTAGATCTTATTTTATTATTCCATATAACCCTTCCCCAATATCTAATTCTATATTCCATATAACCTCCCATATATAAAATTCTATTATTCCATAAACCACCCCCCATATATCTAATATTCTATATTCCATAAACCCCCCATATATCTAATTCTATTATTCCATATAACCAACCTCCCCCTATATCTAATTCTATTTTTCCAATAAACCCTTCCATATATCTAATTCTATTATTCCATATAACCCTTCCATATATCTAATTCTATTATTCCATATAACCTCCCCATATATCTAATTCTATTATTCCATATAACCTCCCCATATATCTAATTCTTATTTCTATACCCTCCCCATATATCTATTCTATATTTCCATTAAACCTCCCCATATATCTATTCTATTATTCCATATAACCTCCCCATATATCTAATTCTATTATTCCATATAACCCTTCCATATATCTAATTCTATTATTCCATATAACCTCCCCATATATCTAATTCTATTATTCCATATAACCTCCCCATATATCTAATTCTATTATTCCATATAACCCTTCCATATATCTAATTCTATTATTCCATATAACCCTCCCATATATCTAATTCTATTATTCCATAAACCTCCCCCTATATCATTCTATTATTATTCATATACCTCCCCATATATCTAATTCTATTATTCCATATAACCTCCCCCCTATATCTTATTTTATATTCCATATACCCCCTCCTATATCTACTTCTATTATTATCCATATAACCTTCCCCTATCTTAAGTCTATTATTCCATATAACCTCCCCATATATCGAATTCTAGTATTCCATATAACCTCCCCATATATCGAATTCTATTATTCCATATAACCTTCCCATATATCTAATTCTATTATCCCATATAACCTTCCCATATATCTAATTCTATTATTCCATATAACCTCCCCATATATCGAATTCTATTATTCCATATAACCTCCCCATATATCTAATTCTATTATTCCATATAACCTCCCCTTCCTATACTATTCTAATTCCATATAACTCCCCATATATCTAATTCTATTATTCCATATACCCTCCCCATTCTAATTCTATTATTCCTCATAACCTCCCCATATTACTTCTATGATTCATATACCCTTCCATATTCTATTCTATTTCCTATAAACCTCCCCATAATCTAATTCTATTATTCATATAACCTCCCCTATATCTAATTTCTATTATTCCATATAACCCTTCATATATCTAATTCTAATTATTCCATAAACCCCTTCCATATTATCTAATTCTATTATTCCATATAACCTCCCCATATATCTAATTCTATTATTCCATATAACCTCCCCATATATCTAATTCTATTATTCCATATACCATAACCTCCCATAATCTTATCTTTATTATTCCTATAACCCCCCCATATCTAATTCTATATTCCATATCAACCCCCATATATAAAATTCCTATTATTCCATATAACCTCCCCATATATCTAATATTCTATTATTCCATATAACCTCCCCATATATCTAATTCTATTATTCCATATAACCAACCTCCCCCTATATCTAATTCTATTATTCCATATAACCCTTCCATATATCTAATTCTATTATTCCATATAACCCTCCATATATCTAATTCTATTATTCCATATAACCTCCCCATATATCTAATTCTATTATTCCATATAACCTCCCCATATATCTAATTCATTATTTCCATATACCCTCCCCATATATCTATTCTATTATCCATAAACCTCCCCATATATCTATTCATTATTCCAATATAACCTCCCCATATATCTAATTCTATTATTCCATATAAACCCTTCCCATATATCTAATTCTATTATCCATATAACCTCCCATATTATCTATATTCTATTATTCCATATAACCTCCCCTATATCTATTCTATTATTCCATATAACCCTCCATAATTCTAATTCTATTATTCCTATAACCTCCCCATATATCTAATTCTATTATTCCATAAACCTCCCCCTATATCATTCTATTATTATTCATATAACCTCCCCATATATCTAATCTATTATTCCATATACCCCCTATATCTTTATTTTATTTCCATATACCCCTCCTATATCTACTTCTATTATTATCCATATAACCTCCCCTATCATTAGTCTATTATTCCATATAACCTCCCCATATATATAATTCTATTATTTCATATAACCTCCCCATATATCTAATTCTATTATTCCATATAACCTCCCCCTATATCTAATTCTATTATTCCATATAACCCCCTCCTATATCTAATTCTATTATTTCATATAACCTCTTCCTATATATACTCCAATTACTCCAAATAACCTCTCCTTATATCTCCCCTTCCATATCCCCTCCGATTACTCCATAAAATCTCTCCCTCTATCTCCTTTTAATCCATATAACTACACTGTATAATGCAGTCTGTTAAAGGGACACTCTTTACACCACTATACAGGTGAGGTATGAGATATCCTTTCTAGAATTCTCTCTGTAAAGTTAAAACTTGCTTGTGGTGTACAGTGTCCCATTAAGTCAAATATCACTTTCTTATAACTCCTCTTATTAATCCCAACAAATGTTCCCTACATCTCCCATTACCTATAATGCTACTTCCTGATAATTCCCCCTATTATGTCGTATGTCCCCTTTCTATAATTCATCTTTAATGCCATATATTCCTAAACTTCCCATTTACTAACGTAATCTTACTAGTTCATTTACCTTCTCTGTGTTCCATGGTAAAATTCTTTTAGTTTAGTTCATTGTTCAGTATCTTTCTTCCTTTATGTCCCATGTTGCTCCATGTAATAAACATCTACCTCCCCATATAGGTGCCTCCTAAACCCCCTCTGTATGTGTCCTTCTGTGGGAGAGGGACAAACTCCACCAGTCTCTACCCAACATCTCATGACTTGGTGACAAATTGTCTTTACATTATAGGCTTTTGTCACTTCTAACGACTTCCTTTGTGAGCAGGCGGATACCACACCACCGTACAACACGCACTCTCTCTCTCTCTTGACTTCACTCTTCTCCTTACAGGTGTCTGAGATTAACTCCATTTCTTTCTATGTTGCTGTGTAAGCTGTCTAACTGATCTAAAACCTGTTACAAGAACACCCCTATCGGAATATTTTGCAGCCGGGTCATTACCATTACTATAAAAGGAAGCCCAGTTACAAGGACACCCCGTTAAAAGCATGCTATGTTATCAAAGACAAAATTTTGACGCTTATACTACTAAAAACTGGCTTTATTATGGTCAATACATAGAGCAGGCAGCAAGGCTCCTTGGTGTCCTGCCAGAGTGGTCCATCTTAAGGCAGTCAACTAAGCTGTATGTTTCTTGGCTTGGTCATTTTGAGGATAGTCAACAAAGCTCCTTGGTTTTGTTATTGGTGTGCTCTTAGTAGGAATAGGCAGCTAGACTTATTTTGGCTTTTTAACGTAGACTTTGATTTAGACCTTCTAAAAATCAAGGCAGGTCATCGAAATGTAGTGATCATGAAGTGTCTTTGTCATCTTCTAATAAGATTCTATAGCTTCCTCCTAGTTTGGTTAAAGCAAAGAAGGTAAACAGAGTCCATAAGAGTAAAGGGCGACCGTGCACATTAGGTGAATGTAAGCTGAACTCAGGAATTTTAACAGAACATTTCATCTAATGAGTATGATGGTGTCCCGACTCTTCCCCAAAAAGCAGATTTCATGGGAAGAAAGGTTAGATATGATGAGTTTCATCATGCCTGATCCTTTTCTTCTCGGAGGGAGATAGGCCTTGACCACAGAGGTATCAGGAGGGGAAAGAGTATTCTTAGCAGCAGTCTACTCCCCTCTACCCATGGGAAACATTTACACAATCGGCCCAAGCAAGGTGTATATGCATCCGGCAAGGTCAGAATGAGTAGCTGTTGTTGTTGGTCAACATCTAAAGTGTTTAGTCAGATTTAACTTTCAAATGATCGAGATGATTATAGGTAACAGATGTCATATAACCCCTCCTAGTATGGCCATGTGTTGTCTGTCAGAATTTACCCCTTGACCTCAATTTAAGAATCACGTATTAATAACTAAACCACTAACAATTATATCTCGTTTGTGTATGTTTGATGGTATATTTCCATTTATGTATAGCAAGTGGATTTATGCTTGTCCACAAAATATCCAGACCCAGTCACACTGCTGGTAACATCTACAAATGTACTATGAAACATACAGATTGATGGGGTGTTCTTATAACGGGAAGGGCATGCTGGGGCTGTGAGCTCTTTAGGGGTATGTTCTTATAACATGGGTTTACTCATGGTATCTTTGTTGCTGCAACAACAACAAAAAAAATAATATATTACAAGCCCACTCTGCCCCAAAGGAGGTCTTGTAGCAGTACTTTATATATATAAAGTGCATCTTCTTGGTCACCGAAAGCCCAAGAATTTCTATGATTTAAGTAATATGAAAACTTGGTTCTCAAGAAAACATCCAATACTTCACTAAGACGCAATGTACAGAATTGAACTTAGCATAGTCTACCTTGGAGATGCAGTAATGAAATATAGCTAGGTACAGCGAATTGTAGCAGCTTTGTATAGCATTACCAAGAGGAGCTACCCTGAGTAGTGAGGCACAGAGATTGTACAGAGACACATAGAGTCTCTATACTATGGAGCCACTAGCCCTCCGTGTGTCACCACATGGTGTCTATATGGGACAAGCAAGGGAAAACTCTGTAATATGGCATTTGGCTGGACCCAACAGAACATCTGCCCACTATTTGCCTCCATGAAGAGATACAGTACAATCCCAAAGACGCCAATGTGTGACTGGCTAAAGCCTACTATATACTTAAGATTTTCTGAAGATCTCACCAATCTCACCAAAGCAAATTTCTCACGGCTTTGGTTGGCATTATATTTACTGAAATGAAGATGATGTTATTGAGTGTTTTAGGCAGGGGTAAACCAAACAAGGTTGAAGGCAGGTTAATCCTTTAGATTTAACTTGTTTAGTATAAGGAAAGTAGCCATATAGTGTAGATGACAAAAAATAGACTGATGGTTAAACCACCATTGAATAAACAATCATCTGGTGAACAATTGTTTTATCAGAACAACATCTGACTATTTTGGTCATTAAGGTTGTCAATACACATCCAGTGGGTAAGGAACAAGCGATTTCATCTGGAGAGGCATTTTTTGGAAAGATCTTGGGCGAGAAATATTTAGTAAGGTTAAAAACCGTTTTATCCATCATGCGTAAAAAAAACACAGGAGACTCCTTCCCAGAAGATGACAGTATATGTATATGTATATATATATATATATATATATATATATATATTTAAAAAAAACTATAAAGCTTGCCCATTGTAAAATCTTACTTGATGAATATCAATTTTCTTCAACTTAAGTGTAAAAAGCACCTTTAGTTTGCTGAAAAGGGAATAATGGAGGTTAAATAAGGATTTGCTAACTAGTAACTCAAAGGCAAAGAAGAAAGATGAAGGAGGTTATGTTTTCTAACCACATATAAGTGCTTGGGAATCAAGCGTATTACACCCTCCACTATAAAGAGAGAGGGGGTTAAAAAATTAGCAGTGTTCGTTTTAATACTGCAAATGACCTCTCTCTGTGCCAGCCTCTTTGATATGCCATGTATGGTCCGACTGCGAGTAAGAGGTAGCCACTTGAGACTTACAAAAGATTTTACAATGTGCTAGTTATGTGAATACTGGGTACAACCGCTGGTCACTGCCATTTGTGATATAGGCATATTACAGGCGGGCTCAAAATAGCTGACCTTAGTAGTTTATGGGAAAGAATAAAAAATAGGGAGCAGGACAGGGACAATACAAGAGTATTCCTTTTTTCCATTACAAATATTGAAAATGTTGCTTCTCTCTAAAGCAACTAACTAGACTTTTTCCCAAATCCTGTGAGCAGCCAGGTCTCTGATGTCTTAATGGATTGTTAAACTATAGATGTGTTTTAGGGGTTGATGTTTAGACAGAGGAAAGAGAATAATGAACTATGAGGTTAAAGATCCTGTTAATCCTGTTAATCCTGTTATTATTAATTGCCCCTCCTTAAATCTTGACACTAGCTGGTCACAAGCAGCCTCCCCAAAAACATACTCTTTTCTGCTGTTGGCTAAGGAGTGTTTTATTTGGGCAACCATTACTTCCAACCACAATCTCTTCTGCATCACCTGAAAAATAGCTGCAAAATATCTCATCACCCTCACACTACGAATTAAGGACACTCAAAGACAAAAAAACAGCACTAAATTAATATTATGAGGCTATCACTCCCGATGGGGTGTACCTTAGCCAGGGGATATAGCCAATGGCAGACACTTTTGGTGGCAAATTATTTACCTGAGAGTAAAAGAATCAGGCTTTGTGAATTTAAACATACGGGACCAAATAGAATGGTTTGGGTAGATGATCGTTGACCATTCATACCATAATTGATTGTTTTGGTAGATGAAGGTTGACCAGTTCTAACAACATTGATGGTTTTGGTAGACTATCATTGAACATTTATACCAAAATTGATTGTTTTGGTAGACGACCATTCATACCAAAATTGACTGTTTTGGCAGATGGCAGTTGACCAGTCCTAACAAAATTGATGGTTTTGGTTGACGATGGTCGACCTGTCCTAACAAAATTAATGGTATTGGTAGACAATGGTTGACCATTCCTAACAAAATTGATGGTTTTGGTAGATGACAGTTGACCATTCCTAACAAAATTGATGGTTTTGGTAGATGACAGTTGACCATTCCTAACAAAATTGATGGTTTTGATATACAATGGTTGCCTAACAAAATTAATGGTATTGGACAATGATCTAATGTATACGGCCAGCATAAGGCAACGGCTGTGTAATTCCAGCATGTCCTATAACTAACTTTAGAATTTGAGACATACACGTTGATCCTCTGGAAAGGCTAATTCACAAGTGCATTTTAATGCAACCCTACACAGCCACCAAGTCATGGATGCATTGAGCTGTATCCGTTCTTTGATTTGCACTCCTATGGGATGTGACATCATGCAACACTGCGTGCTGTATCCCAAAAAGAAAAAAAAATCTGTCAAACTCCAGCGTAAAATATTCTCTGACCCATCAGTATGAGAGAGGGACCCTGTTTATTGATTGCTGCCAAGCATGCAGTCTCATGTAGCATACTAAATATCCATTGTGAAGATTTTATCCAAAAAAAAAACATGCAACATACAGAAATATTTCTTTTTTACATTAACCATTAAATGAGTTTAAATAAGGCATAGCATTAGGTTAGGAGGCAAGGAGTAGCTCAAATGTGTTGTGGGGAATAGGATCATCAGTCACTCACACGTACAATGTAATGTCCCTTTTCTAATGCCTAGTGTTATTTAGGGCTCTGTTCACCCAATTCTTAAGGCTTCCATCCATAATAGAACCTTGATAGCTATGGGGTATAGCTATGACTTTAAAAGGATGTTCTAGGGGTTATTAGTATCCTTGACATCCTAAATAGTACTGCAGTGGAAAATATACCAGAACCCCTGATGAAAAATTGTCCATACGTTCAGTTTTTCAGTTGCAGTTTTTGGAGCCAAAAGCAGGTGCGGATGATAATGGGTTGAGACAAATAATTGAAAGGTGCTGATCCTACTTCTACTTTTACTCCATTCCTGGTATGGGCATCAAAAACTGCATCTGAAAAACTGAATGTGTGGTCGCACCCTAAGTCTACATTCACACAGCCGTGTGCTCGCCAAACCGTAGCAGGGTGGATACACACCGGCGCTGGGGAGAGAAGGAGAGCTGCTCACCCCCGCCCCTCCCCATAGTAATCGCACGTGTGCTGCACCGTACCGCTTCCCTACAGTGCTGAGCGCCCATTGCTGGCTATGGGGGACATATATACACCATATGTACGTGGCCCGTATATACGTCCCCCATGCGTGTGTGTGAATGTAGCCATAGGAATTATTTTGTCTGTTTCCATTTCTATCAACTATCTTGGTTAGTGCAGAAGCCAAATTGGTAGAGCTAACCATATGTATATAGAAGAGAATAGAGCACACCAGTTATAATGCCATGTTGAGTAATGGAAGACGTACATAAAATATATTACTTCTTAGGAGAAGGACCTCTAAAAAGACCACTGGCCAGAAAGTTAAGATAAACCTTGTAGGTCATACTATATATCACTATATGAAGGATGAAGCCTGCTCAAAGTTGGCTTCTTCCAATTAAAACATACTCATCACCTACTCACAGTAGACTCGGGCATTATAAGAGATTTGTGTTTGTGAGAAATCAGACGATTCATTCTCCAAGAGCGGCGATCCACTCCTTAATGCCTCTGCTTTGTGTATGTGATCTGTTCTCCTCAGGTGTCCTGTTTATCTGGGTAGTAAACTAACTATCCTCATTATGGGTAACTAAATTCTTGGGATAAAAGATTAACCTATAAGAAGGGGTGTTCTTTTAATGGGTTCCCTTATATAAGGGGCACACTGGCACAACAGGACTTTCCTTCTATCGGGATACATGTTTACTGCAAGAGTTTATTTCACTTAATCAATATTTCCGTCCAACAGGATAGTGGATGCCAATTTCATTTACCCACGATGCAACTCAGCAGGTCTTTTTCTTGCGTCTCACACCTCATGGCTGTTTAATCAGCTCCCCTCTAACCCAATTAGCTTTCAGGATCCCAGCCTGAGCAGCAACAGAGATCCTCAGTGGGGGGAGGTCAACCACCCCTGGTCCATGATTGGCTGTAAGAATGATATGTGACCTCAGAGTTTTTGTTTTTTTTTTCTCCCTCCCCTAGCAGCGTTGCCATGGCACAAAAAAAAACCGTGTTTTCTTATACTGCGGGGATGGAGAAGTTATAAGTAATGAGGAAGAGGAGGGGGAGAGAGAGTTTGCTTATGAGATGGGGAAAGAAACACTTCCTAAAGAAAATGTTGATGAAGCAAATAGAAACTTCTTAAACAAGAATTAGCTCATCAGATGTAGGTTTACAATATAGGAGGTTGTGGTTGGTTAAAATAGAGAGAAGAAATAAGCTCATGATAAAGAGGAAAGAAGTCGTAGCTCTAGATAATGATATACATATTGTTTAGTTATAGTTATCCATGGTATTCTATAGCGACAGACAAAGTCAGAAGGAACATTTCAGCTTAGAAGGTATTTTTGAAGTGGGCAAAATGTGGGAAGTTTTTGGTATTACTGCGAGCCAGATAGCCTGAGAAAGTCATGTGTATAGTGCGGGAGTAATTCTGAGATTAGGAGAGGGTCTTCTCTTCTGATTCTCTCTCTTAATCTTCTTCCCTTGTCATACCCTTCTCACTCCCCCAGACTCATCCTCCTATGATCACAGGGTTAATTCAGGGGATACTGAGAGAATTTGCAGCTCACAACTATTTTTTTTTTCTCTCTCCCTCCTGCCCCTGTTTCTTTCCTTCCTTTTTCTATGCATCCTTCATTGCTCATCCAACACCTTTATTCATCCTAATTCTAATTTCTCCATAATGAACAACCGTGCGCCATTCTTCTCAATGGCTTTCTTACTTATTTCCATTATGTACCCCTTTTATATTGTTATTTTTTCCTCTTTTTGCCATTCATACATGATTTGGTTTCATTTCCTTTCATATTTCCTTTCTTCCTCCCTCTGTCCTTTCCCATTTCTACCCTTCCTCACAGTTTTCGTCTGTCCGGGAATGTTACAAGAAATCTTAGAACCCACTTCCACCCACGAATCAGAGCACCAGTCAGGAGCGTGGTGCCGAGATCCCCTTCAAGCTGGAGAGCGTCTCTATGTTATGCCATGGATCCCATACCGTACCGATACATTAACAGAGTATGCATCATGGGAGGACTATGCTGCTGGCCGACATACCACTACATATCGTCTACCAAGTCGGGTGGATGGAACGGGTTTTGTGGTATATGATGGGGCTGCTTTTTATAACAAAGAACGCACACGTAACATTGTAAAATATGATCTTAGGACACGGATCAAGAGCGGAGAGGCCATTATAGCTACAGCTAATTATCATGATACCTCACCATACAGATGGGGGGGTAAAACTGATATAGACTTGGCTGTGGATGAGAATGGATTGTGGGTTATCTATGCTACAGAAGGAAACAGTGGGAAACTGGTGGTCACTCAACTTAATCCATATACTCTCCGACTGGAGAACACATGGGAGACTACATATGATAAGCGTTCAGCATCAAATGCTTTCATGGCTTGTGGTGTCCTTTACGTGTTGAAATCAGTTTATACGGATGACGATAATGAGTCGGCAGGTAACAAGCTCGAGTATGCCTTCAACACCCGTCGAAACAGAGAAGAGCCATTAGGAACAAATGGAGTCAATGGTATAGATTTTCCCAATCCATATCAGTTTGTGTCATCTGTGGACTACAACCCGAGGGATGGACAACTATATGTGTGGAACAACTACTTTCTTGTGCGTTATGCATTGAGGTTTGGACCTCCGGACCCTGCAGAAGGTTAGTTTTGGGGAAAATGGTGAAAAACTATGGGATCCTTTGCATGTTGGTGGAAGAACATAAAAGTTCAGCATGATATCCACTGTCATCAATATGAAATATGTTGTAGGAAATACAAAGGGTCCTAAAATAATTTAAGACCCTTTTATGTTTTAGTATAAAACAAGATACAACGCTATAGTCTGAACTGATGAGATATTGTAAGTAGGAATTTAAAACTATTTCCTCCATCGTATTGTGCCAATCTTATGGGCTTTTCATAGGAAAATATTATAGCCGCTAAAAAGAGGGAAATTGGGATAGAAAGGTCTCAGTAATTCAGAAATTCTAAAAGCCTTTTGTTTCATCACAGTTGGAATAAGGTATAACAGCATGGTCAAAAGATATATGTAGAAAATAGACAAGAGAAAAAAAGTACAGAGACGAGAGAACAATTGATATAGTTCATGGACATTCCTAGTAGAAAAGAAGCTACAAAGGGAAAAAGGGTCATCTATGACGGCAAGAGTCATTTTCTGTCTTAGCATGATACTTTACAACTGCTGCGCTTTATGTATCAGACCTAACAAGTTGTGGTCTTGCAAAGAAGCAGTATTTCGATAAACAGGAGATGATGTGCACATTCAAAGTTAAACTCCATAAAAAGGTTTGACTCTGGTTGAACACAGTTACTTACATCTATTCCTCATTTTGCCTGCACCCCACAAAGACTGGGGTGCTCATTGGTACGGTAATTGAACCATAGAGATGTTTTGTGTTTGGCTAAAAATTAAAGACGTTTGAAGAGGCAGTGAGGCAAAACATCTGACCCTGAAGAACCATTATGGGGTTAACCATTTCGCCCCCCCCCCCTTCCACATTACTGTCCAAATAACTTTGGTGTGGGAATACTGCCAAATACTCCCATAAGCTTGTATTCATGAATATTATCATAAGGTTCTGGAAGAGATTTGTCATGGGCAGTTAGGATCACATGTCCCTCCATCTCTGGCCATTGTATGGATAGGAATGAAAGGCTTCAGCTGATGAAGCCACATATTGTGATTTCAAAGAGGCTTGGAGGGGCGTGAAGGGTGGCACAGCACAGGACCGTGTGGAGGAGCCGGGGCTGCGCCAAATATCAGGGCAGAAATAAGACCTGCTCTAACTCTGGCTCGGTCACGGTGCGTTGCGACAGAGTGGTAAATTGTTTGCACCAGTTTTCTGTCTGACTTTGCACTATAAAGAATGTGCAAACTGCTTATATGTAATTATAAAGGGTCTGCGCCAATTTTGTGTCGCAGCTGCACTGTGTCCGACAAGTGTGAAAAACTATGCACCAAATTGTACATTCTGCCGGAAAAGCGAAGGAGTGCACTCTACAGGCACACTATACACTCTACACAAGTTTGCACTAGTTTTGATTAATGTGGGCCGGTTTGCTCACTGAACCTTGTCCAGGTGTAATAGACTTCTATGGGTGCGCCCTGATCTGACTACAGTTTTTGAGGCCAGATCACGTCCCACAATACGGTCGTGTGCATGGGGACGTAGCTTTAGCTAGCTGTTTATTTTAGGTAGCTGAAAAACAAATCTTTGCCAAGCTGCCCAACACTGCCCAAATGTTATCTTCAATATTTGATATCAAAGAAAGTTTAGAAGACTGGATGGCCGGTCATTCCCAAATAAGTTGACCGAGTTTCTTTGAATAATTTTCTGATGTTTATAGTTAGTTATAAATTATTAAAAAATCACATTAATCAAGCCTTGATTTAATGTTATTGTTCGCTCCAGGCGATCCAATCCGAATTTTTCCTTGATAAATAGGCTTTTAACATTGTGACATTTTAGTATATTTTCTGCAATCTTAGATGAAAATTTCTGTTTCTATATTATGAGTTATTTTGGGGCGACTGCAATGCCCCTCGATAGGATTACTAGAGACAAAGTCTAATGTCTGCAGGAGAATATTATCTCCCATGATCACAACTCTGGGTGACCTAAAACAATGGCAGGATAACCTCAGATCCGGCAAAATGGCAAAGTGCCAGCATTGCCGGAGTATTACTACTGCCAAGGCTTCACCCAGCAAAGCCTGTCATGTAGTCCAAGCCAAATGAGGACGGCTTCTGTGCACAAGTCGAGGATTCTTGTATCGTTATCCCAAAAATAACACAATGAAGTGTTACAGAGCCTTATTATATGTATAAGCCTAACTTGTATTTTCATAGTGTACATGGGAAGGATGTTAGTTACAGATAACAGATTCATGTTATGCTCGGGGAACTGTCTGATTGATTTGCTAAACTTCTGCCTGCATCCTGAATCCTCTGCGCCCCTGTACTGCCCTTGAGTCCTTCAGCCGTAAAGAAATAAACCTGACCTATTGTTCTAGTGTAGCCCAATCTGAAAGACATGCGCTCCCGTGGCATTGTTAAACAAATATTATCTTACAGCTGTCAACCTTGCCTCATTCCGGGGACAGTCATAGCGTTTAAAGGTTTTCTCTGTCAATGCCCTGTTTTCAAGTAATGGACAACTGTACAAGTCTGATTCTTTGCTTTCTGCGAAGACGGACTCAATCCTGTATAATAAGTTAAAGTAAACAATAATCAATGCTGTTGGTTTTTTTCACAAAAGCACTTTCTCTACAGCAAACTTCTAGCAACAAGAAATGGAAAACCACCTCTAAAATTTGGAAAATTTTTCCACTTCCATTACTTAATAATAAAACACCTGTAATGTCCAATGTGAACCCAAATTTAGAGAAATAGTTTACATCAGTTATAATTTAAAAAAAAATCTGGATAAGGATTTTAATATGCTGATCGCTGGTCCTTAATGCTACACCTTCTACAGAGAAAAATTTTACTATATGCATATGTCCAATAAGAATGTTATCATAGATGGATTTGTTATCTATATGGCTGTCAGACACATCAATTAAAATATCTATGGCCGTTTAGGATAATAATTTCATCCGTAGTCTGGTTGGTGGCACATTTTGGATGATCTCTCAACAAGGATCGTCTGTGTTATGCATAGACGAGCAAGAGTGATGCTTTTTTGTAGGTTCAGACCCTTGGGCTAATAGATGAGGGTCCCACATTCAGAGCACTCCTAGAAGATACTTAAAAAGGAGATTTTCTGAAGTCTAAACCAAACAAATACTCTTATATTCTATAATTCCTATTAACCCATAGCTTGTAAATACTTCCTAATTTATATTCATTCTGATTTCCCACAGTGAGTTGAGTAGATGGAAACCCCCAAGAGAAAAGGCTTACATTGGGTACAAGTGTACATTTGGGATATCATTTATAAGTCCTTTCTCTTGCCATCTCCAAGTACCGGTCCCTTGTTTCTTTATACAGTAGGGAAGGTAGTAGTTAAGAGTCTGACTTCAGTTCCTATGGGCTAGTAGCTTTATATCATTCCTTCCCAAATTAAAATTTAACAAACGTCTCACGTTTGATCACTTAATTTTGCACAATAAATTCTGACACAAGATATAAGAGCCTCTTGCACAGCTCTATTAAGATTTCACACTATGAAACAGTGATGCTTCTCGCGAAAATGGGGGGGATATTACCACAAGATCCTCAATGGACAACAATCCAAATAACTAACCCAAATACATTCTGTATAGAGAGGCCTTAAGTGGATTTACAAGAATGAAAACATTTGGCTAGTTGATGGAAAAAACCTAGTACTCCAACCGATCCAGCACAAATGTTCCCTGCGATCTCTGTTGACTGCAGTGATTACATCACATACATCCATGTGACTAATCTAGCCAATTAATGGCTTCATGTCTCATGTGCTGTGTATACTTGGATCACAGCTGAGACCAGTGATCGGGATACCCACCTTAGTATACCTACAGCAATGGAAATGTTGCCATGCGGATAATCATTTCCATTGTCCTGCTGGGGCTACAAAGCCATTTTGGTTGTAACAAAAGATTGAGCAAGTAATGGGTAACCATGGGTTTATTTTCTATAACATTACTTGTGACGTTACAAGGCGACATGGCAAGCTTTGGTCGCTCAAGAGGTGATGTGATTATTGTAAAATAATAAATCATTCTTATACCTACGGTGATTGATTAACCCAATTTCTGTGGGCCCGAACCACGGCCCTCAGTAACACAGATAAACATTACCGCTCGTCTTCTGTGTTTCTTCCATTAGCAATTAATGTTATGTTGGTGTCAGACGCCCTTCCTTATTATCTGTCATTACTCCATTGCCTGTAAATGAGAGATTGTAATATCGTATATTCAATGAACATTTTATGCTGCATGACCAAGTATTGTATTATTACAAACACTATTAAATGAATGTTAATAATAATCCCAGCCTAGTACTGATGCATGAAGGCTTGAAATAGGGGGTTTAAACTTTCAGATGTGTTCCTCTTTAGAAAACAGTCTGCTGCCTGCCTTCCCATAATATTCATGAGTTCATATTTATTTCTAGTGCATTCCCAAAATCCAATAAAACTGTTAATCCTCTGCTTTATTATGCTATGGTAATAGAACGGATGCAGTCGTAGTAGAAGAGCCACTGGCTATAGGGAGATGTTGCCTGAAGTTATTTGATTCCCTTATAGAGGACATTTAATTCCAACTGAGACACATCTTACTGTGCCAAGGCTCCCGGCTGTGTATTCAAAGAGGCCAGTGCCTAGCGCATGAACGGTATGAGGGCTGAAGAGAATTGGCTTTATATCCAATTTTTTGGTGGTAGAGGGTGGCTACAAATGATAAACTTGATAGACCCCAATCCTTGTCAACCAGAGAAAGTGTAAATATTCCAGTGAGACCATAGGAATTCTCTGCCTGAGGAAGACATCTGAGTTTTTGCCTTCCTTTGGACCAATGTTGCAGAAGAATAGGCTGACCTGGATGGACATGTCTTTTTCAGCCTTAAAAACTATATTGCTGTGTTACTGGTAGAAATATTTTGGCTTCATATTTTTTGTTACTATGCTTATATCCAATAATACTTCTCACCTTCTAGGTCCAGTGACTCCCACCCCACCTGTGGTCACTGTTACTCTACCTCCACCTCCAATGACGGTTACTACTCTACCTTCTGCCACCACTACTGTCCGCCGCCAGCCCCTCACAACACACCCAGTAGGTGTTATAAATCAAGTAGGCCATGATCCTCCTACCCCTGGTACACGACGTCCTCCCCCCTCTAACCAGAATTCACATCCAGAGATCTTCTGCCCAGCCCGTGAGGAGAGAAAAGTACAGTGGCCAGCCACCCAACAGGGCATGCGAGTAGAGAGGCCATGTCCAAAGGGCACTCGTGGTAAGTCATTTTTTTTTAGAATTTGTATAGCCATTTCAAACAATTTTGGGAGCGGGAAGTAGGCAGATTATATTATTCACTGTGTAATAAACTTTTTGACTTAATAATTTATATAGATCACCGTTATCAAGATATCTGATCATCAAGTCAAAAGAAACAATGTCTATAGGACTCACTAGATGAGCGATCTTCTAAAGGCTTGACCTTACTGTCAGCTGGGCGGCATTACAATGTTTTTTCAGAATTATTTTACCCTGATTACATTTACATTCCTTGTTATAAATCTTACCAGTGCATTTGGGCTCCTAAGATGTAAATCTGGTACCAGTGGTCTGCATCACAGTTTATGACACAAAACCTACCTAAGCTCTGCCTCTAAGCTTGGAGCATCCATGAAATCACAATGCCAAGCAGATATCGAGGTCATGCGGAAAATACCCTCAACCCTTTTGAACTTGTCTGGATCAATCAATTTACCTACAAAAGAAATAGGGGACTGTAGCAGTTAATAAAATTCTCCTTGTCCTCATCTCTGTTTCTATTCCTCAGGCATTGCCTCATTTCTCTGTTTGCCCACACTGGCCGTATGGAATCCACGTGGCCCAGATCTAAGTAACTGCACTTCTCCCTGGGTCAACCAAGTGGCGCAAAAGGTAAGAAGTATATGTGGGCACGAAGTCAGAACTCATACAGAGTAGGTTGGGGTTTCTTTTACCACTTGCAATTTTTTGTGTTTCCAAGACCAAATAGTTATAGAAATGTTATCTATCTACCGACCATTCATGTCTCCACAACCGGTTTTGGCTAACTTTTATATTTTGCCCAACAGATTAAGAGTGGAGAGAATGCAGCTAATATTGCCGGTGAATTAGCCCGTCACACTCGTGGACAGATCTATGCAGGGGACGTTACTTCATCTGTACGTCTTCTAGAACAACTGTTGGATATTCTTGATGCTCAGTTGCAAGCCTTAAGACCAATTGAAAGAGAGAGTGCTGGGAAGAATTACAATAGGGTAAGGCAATGACTTTCAAGAAATTGAAGCTATCTGGGTAGCAAGGAGAATACCTTTAATATGATACCTGTCTTGTGTACCCTTTGGCACAGAGGGTTTTGGGGGAACCTTGCTAGCTTTACATTGAGCGGTGAAGAAGATCTATCGCTACATTGTCTGGTTTCTTGTACTGGGGTTTGAGACTTTTTGATGTCAACTAAGACCCAAAAGTCTCAAACGAGACCAAAGAGTTACAACTGAGACCAAAAAGTCCAAGGAACCAGACAAGGAGGTGATAGTTCTCCTACTTGTCTTACTACAGTGTTTTATGTGAAAATTGTTGATTTTAAGTATTCCCGTAATTATTCTGAACCTCATAGACATGTTAACTTATTTATTTCTCAGATGCACAAGAGGGAGAGAACATGCAAGGATTACATCAAGGTAACATTGGAAAAAGCAATGTGTTATACATGATTTTGTGTGAGATGTAACTTAAAGATTCTGTACCTTGTACATTCATAGTCATTTTACATGAGTTTAACATGGCAGGTAATAACAGTTGTGGAGCTTTTCTCTTCTTTGTGCAGGCGGTGGTGGAAACAGTGGATAACCTTCTACGTCCAGAAGCACTACCATCATGGAGAGACATGAATGTTACAGAGCAAGAACATGCAGCTACCATGTTACTGGACATACTGGAGGAAGGGGCTTTCTTGGTGGCTGATAATGTCAAGGAACCTGCACGGTTCCAGACCGCCAAGCCTAATGTTGGTGAGCAATGAATAGAGGACATTTTTAATTGTTTGAGAAATATTTACCAAAAAAGTTTATACAATGATGTAAATAAAGCAAACTAAGTATGTTCACATACAAAATCACTTATCATACTATAGAAGCTTTATGAACAAAACCTTTGTATAGAAGCATTATGAACATAAGGGGAATTACACTACTACAATATAATGTGTAAAAAATTGTTATTTTATTATTGCAATTTTAAAAATACTTAAAAATATAGTAAAATAATTCATTATTAGACAAACAAAGATAAAAATAGCATGTATTTTGGCTTGATCAAAACCTTTAGTAGACCAATGCATTTCCCACCCTTGGCTTATATTCGAGTCAATAGGGGGACATGTATCTTCATTTTGATCTGTATTTTTTTTTCTTCTTTTTGCAGGTTTTTTGAGTTTTGGGGATTTTTTAGGTGCATTTTCGCGACTATACCAGGGTCTTAAGAAGTTAGCCGTTGTTTGTGTCTGTTGTGGTCTTTCTACTTGTATCTTTCCAAGACATATGTTTTCTTTGTTTTGAGACCTTTTAGGTGCAAAACGAAGTACAAATCACCCCATGTTTAGTTCTATACATGCACCTAAAACGTCCTATAAAAACCCCCCTGAAATCAGAGACAAAGAAAAAAATAACAGACATGTATCACAATGGCAAATTAAGAAAGATACATAGCACTGCTAAAGTATGCCAACTTCGGACAACTTTAAAAAGTTGCAAAGGAAGACAAATGATACATGTACCCCAATACGTTTTCCCAGATTTTTGTGATAACATTAGGTGCCTTGGCTTATACTCAAGTGTATACCTTACATCCAGGACACTAAACTTAAAAACTTAAAAATAGAATGGAGATATGCCTGTACATACCCTTATCATTCTAGATATAATCTAGACACTTTCCAAAAATTGCACTGTGCAAGCCTTACACAGGCTATGATCAGATTGATGTAAGGGGTGACGTTTTTGTAGGAACCACTATGCAGCATTTTCTTATTAATTTTGCAAATAAATCCTAATTATGGTTGATCTCATTGACTTTCAATGGATGTTTACATGCCCTCCTCTGAACAGAACTTCACAATGACTATGCCGAAGCCAATAAATGGTCCTTCACAACATGTGTACGAGATCTCCATGGGTTGTTGTAGCAGTGAGTGCATGCATTTCTACAAGACCCATTCAAATGAATTGGATTAATAGAATTGGGGCAGGGAAATCTACTGCATGAAAACTCATCCTTGCTCTTCATGTCTCCTCATAGTGCTGGAAGTCTCTGTCATTAACACCGATGAACCAGTCTCCGAGTTGATCTTTCCTCAGGACAATCACAGTGTCAGCTCTATTCAGTTATCTGCCAGGTCCATCAAGCAGAACAGTCGCAATGGTGAGATATGCTTCCCTTCCTTTATGGTGGTAATATCCAATCATAACCTCCGTCATGCCTTTCACTACTATAGTTTTTGGACTCTTTTAATTGAGCTGGTTTTCTATCTTAGGGGTTGTGAAAGTGGTCTTCATCCTATACAATAATTTGGGCCTCTTCTTGTCTACGGAGAATTCCACTGTACGCTTTGGTGGAGAAGGCAGCTCTTCGGGACATTCTTTGGTTGTGAACTCGCAGATCATTGCAGCTTCAATTAATAAAGAGTCCAGCAGAGTTTTCCTGATGGACCCTGTTATATTTACACTGCCACATTTACAGGTGAGCTTAAAAATATATGTGAAAAAATAAAGCTGACTGGAAGACGATGGAATAAACTTAAAGGAAATCTACCATTTGATTTGATGCATTATGAAGCAAACATACATTGAGAATGCTGTAGCTACACTGATGCAGAAACATATCTTGTTTAATCACTGTGCTGAGTGGTTTTGCAGAAAAAACAATTATAAAATTCAAGAGTTTGAGAAAGCTGGATCCACATTACACACACTACACACGAGCTTTCTGAACAGCCAAGACAGGACTAATCAACCTATGCTGGATCACTCATACACAGGAGCTGGGGGATGGTGCAGCAATTGATTATTCTGCCTGGCAGCGATTGCATCATCCTCTGGGGCAGTGAAAGGAAAAGCGCTGAGCCCAGGCACAGAAGTGACAGAGCTTCATTATCATAATTTTGTAATTGTTTTTTCAGCAAAATAACTCAGTTCAGGGATTACACAAGATATGCTTCTGCATCAGCGTAGCTACAGCATTCTTGGTTCATAATGCATCAAATCAAATAGTAGGTTTCCTTTAAACCAGTTTGATGAAACATGACATAAAATCAGGAAATCAGGACTTTGGTGAAGACTTTTTAGGTCAAGCAGAAGTCAAATCTGAATGAAAATTATAAAACTAATCTTGTAGGAATAGACACTGACACCGAAACAAAAGTTTTCCATCCATGGACCAAAGAAGTTGACTTTCAACCTCAAGGAATTCATGGAAATCAAAGTATTTCATTTACCACCATCAGTTTAACTTTAAGTGTCCACAAACATTATGTGAATGTTGGGATATATATAATGTGATTGCAGTAGCTAGTTTTGCATAATTTTCTTGAATTTGAAGAAGATGGATATTGAGTCTTTGCAATGTGATGTTATAGAATTATTTTTACTATGAGACTGCAAATTACAGTGTTCAGAAGGGACATGTCATTGCAGCATATTTTTATTCTGTTTTTCAGTCCAAAAACCACTTCAACGCCAACTGCACCTTCTGGAATTACTCGGAGCGCTCGATGTTGGGTTTTTGGTCTACACAGGGTTGCCGGTTGCTGCATACTAACAAGACCCACACGACCTGTGCGTGCAACCACCTCACTAATTTTGCGGTTCTGATGGCCCACAGAGACATGGTGAGCGCACCGTTATGCCATTAATTGTTTGGTTGTTGTCGAAGATTAACATTTCATAATATAATCTGATTTCTAGTTGATTTCGAGTGAACTTAGATTCAAGTAAGACTTACATGAACAGGGTACAGCTGGGACTGGATTCTTAACTTGTAGATTTTTGAAGCTTGGTATCTTAAAATGGATAATGTATAGCATCCTATGTAAATCTATGACATATCTAGTTTTATCTTGAAGGATATTTACAAGAAATACTTGACAATTTTGTGTTTTCACAGTACCAAGGTCGTATAAATGAGCTGCTTCTCTCTGTCATCTCCTGGGTGGGAATAGTGATCTCTCTGGTCTGTCTTGGGATCTGTATATCCACATTCTGCTTCTTGAGAGGTCTCCAGACTGACAGAAACACCATTCATAAGAACCTGTGTGTCAGTCTGTTCCTTGCCGAACTTCTTTTCCTCACCGGTATCGACAAAACCCAGTACCAGGTACATCCAGCTTGTCTTTTTCATGCTACATCAAAATAATCTGCATAGACATTTACATTCAGATTTTTTTAATCACTTTTCTAAATGTCATGTCTGGCCGTAATTCCCCATTACCATTCCAGCAAATCCGATCCAATTACCTGGTGTTTACCCTCTTGTATCTCCTTTAGGTGATATGTCCCATTTTGGCCGGTCTGCTGCACTTTTTCAGCCTGTCGGCTTTCTCCTGGCTGTGTCTGGAGGGTGTTCAGCTTTATCTTATGTTGGTGGAAGTGTTCGAAACAGAACATTCCCGAAGAAAGTACTACTACCTCTGTGGCTACGTGTTTCCTGCCCTCGTGGTGGGCATCTCCGCAGCAGTGGACTACAGGAGCTATGGCACTGATAAAGCGTGAGTCTTCTGTATTGTATCCACTTCTGTGTACCACATCCACCATCTTCATGTCTCTATGACTACAATCTCTGTCTCCGGACACGCTTCCTCTTTCGGGTGATATCTACAGATGCCATTCTTCAATGATTGAAATATTTTGTTTTCATCAAACTTCATTTAGTCTGCACTTCTATTCTTCTTATCCTTCTGAGCGTCTCTCATACACTTTGCCCATGTATCTGCTCTCTTTAACATCATCTTCCGTTGTCTTGGGCAGTGTCTTTAACATTTGTGCTCATCCTATGTGACTGCAAGTGTCTTCATCTATCATTAATTACTTATCTGGATGTGGCTGTTTCTCAGCGTTTCTATCAATGTTCCTCACTGTCTGTTTTGCCGCTTCTCTTATTGTCACAGTTGCTGGCTGCGAGTTGATAATTATTTCATCTGGAGTTTTATTGGCCCGGTTTCCCTTGTTATTGTGGTGAGTAATGATACTGGTGTCCCTTCTCTTTAGCTCGCTGTCACTACTTACTTTACCAGACACTTTCTACTCTGCTCTCCTTTGCATGTATCTTTCTTATTTTTAACCTTCTATGGTTTTCATACTCTTTGCCTGCTAAAGCTAAAAGCATTTATCAGCTAGTTTATGGCTTGTGATTATATTGTAAAACTAATTTACCCTTTTATTGTGGAGAGTGAGAAATATATTGCACCTTGTGCTCCTTTATGTACAACAACCAAGCATCTGCAACTTTTTAGGACCTTTTTTGCTGTGCATGAACAGGACCTGTGTATGAATCCCATGCATCTGTATAGCCAAGAAGTTCAGTCTACATAGGCAATGATTGGGCACCACTTGATCCTATATTGATATGTGTAGTGATTTTAAGACGTCTTGTATTATTATTATCCATCCACTTTAATTCAATAAGACTGATAAAAGAACTTAATTCACTTATTAAATAATCTGTTCTGCTTTTCATAAATCATTGTATAATTTGAGGAAATAATCATTAATGTATCCTCCAGGGTTTTAATATTACATTATATTGCTCACAAAAAGTTCCAAAACGGAAACTGTGAAACAGAGTTGTATATCATCCCTTGGACAGCCAAGAACGCCATCGCTTGGTCAACCTCCAACTACAATATTTCTAGGGAGATCATTCAGATGTCCTATTGCACTAAAGATGTTCAGTGTTGTTTATTGTAGTACTTATTAAAATTCCAAATCACCCCCCCCTCCCAAAACCCCCCCACAAACAATACCATGCTATAGTCATAACTCAATCTACAGGCATGACAGAGGCACTGGGGTGCAATAGAAGAAGCACTTAGGTTCCTCTACCAATAGGACAGAATCCAAAAAAATTATAAGACTTTTTAGGCTTTGCTCATTGGCAAGCCAATTGCTATCATTTTTAGGATCTCTACAAGTTTCTGATTCGGATACCGATTAAAATAGTGACTGATTTTTAGGAAAGGTTAGTAATATAAGTTGCTCATAGCATAGCAGCAGTAGTGCTCTGGTGAGCACCCCTCATAGCAGAGCACCCCTTTCTGATCCTGTGAGATGATATCCATCAATTACAAGACCTTGTTCAATGCACTTCACTTCAATTTAAGTGAATGAGGCTAAGCAAGCTGCAATAACAAGCACAGCCACTAAATAATGTGTAGCACAACCCTTGCAAGCTGTTTGACCCCCACCAATCTAATAATCATGACCTATCCTAATGATACAAAGGTTATTTGATTTTAACGTGCACTTGAAGGTTTTGTGTTTAAAGGGGACCTGTCAGCAGAAATTGACCCAATAAATAACTACCAGTATGTGGCTACGCAGCTGCACACCTTCTAGATTGTGTCTCTTTCATGGTCCAGCGTGGGAGTATCATTCAGAAATTCAACTTTGAAGTGAGATGTAAATTTGTTGTATAAAGTCCGGGAGGCGGAGATTTTAACCCTGAAGTCAATCTCTCTCTTCCTAAGAAGGCCCCCTTCCGTGTAATTAAAGGTCCTGCATCCAGGGACATCACTTAACATATCTCCTGAAGTCTGATGCATGTTGACAATCATAGAATAGGAGGCATTCAGAGACCCTGACCTTGACTTCAGTGTTAAACTCTCCGCCTCCATGACTTCATAAAGCAAATTTACATCTCACTTCAAAGTTGAATTTCTGGATGACGATCTAGAAGATATTACAATGTTTGACAACATACTGGTAGTGGTTTATTAGGCCAATTGCTGATGACAGGTTCCCTTTAATGCTGTAATACTGAAATATGTAAACATATGGATAATGCACGACGAGATCAGATGCAGCATATTTTATATGTATTGTAAATCAAGGAGACATTTTTGCGATGAAATTGCGGGGTCGCTCACAAACTTCCCGCTCAGCTTTATCTGTACTTGCTGTTTGGAGAAGCTCATGTCCTCTTCATAGTACACTGAGATGTGAAGGATACAAGTAACAGCACAGCTGCCGCTGACTTCTTTGCGTCAGAGAAATTAATTTTACCATCAGGTCTTAACCAAATGATGCTTGTAATATAAATGTAAAATTATAGTGGAAAAAAAAATGACAATAGTTCTCTCCTAGGACCAATTAGGTATTTTAATTAATATACAATTTTCTATACAGCTTAAGGGTTTTTATTTTTTAAGTGATGGCAGACCGACTCTGTTGGAGCATAACTTTGATGGCAGATCAGCCCTGCGGCGTTATAAGTCGCAATCTCCGTATGTTTTTCTACTAAACCAAGACTTGCAGTGACAAGGGCATTTTACACTTGTGGCAAAATATTGACACAATTCTGTATGCAGCTCCATGTTCAGGTTGTAGAGATTTCACAAAGCTTTAGAGTCTTTGATGCCATTTTAATATTGAAAATATTTATTTTTTTAGTCTACGGTAAAATACAGTAGAAATTAAGCCACCAAACCAAAAAAGTGCCACCCTAGGAGTCATCGTACGTGAAGATAAGGGCTGATGTGTTTTCTTCCATGCTCTCTGTAGGTGAATCTCCTTATCCTCCTGGTCACTCTTCACAAGATGCTGCGCTCCTCTTCTGTGCTAAAGCCAGATTCCAGTCGCCTGGAGAACATCAAGTGAGAACTTCCGGCAAAGCCTTCTTCTTCTCATCCCTCTATTTATAGTCCATCCCTTTTTCCGATTTCATCAGTTTTATGATAAAGATTATATCTGTTTATCTTCTCTAGGTCCTGGGCCTTGGGAGCTGTTACCTTACTCTTCCTTCTTGGTCTTACTTGGGCATTTGGCCTTCTGTTCTTTAATAAGGAGTCTCTGGTCCTGGCATATCTCTTTACTACCTTCAATGCTCTTCAGGGCTTGTTCATCTTTATCTTCCACTGCGCTCTCCAGAAGAAGGTTAGCATGCAAAACATGACATGTGTAACATGAGGCTCGCGGGGAGTCTCAGAAATAACATGGCCATCGCAAAAACGCCACTCCACTGCAATTATGCCCTGCAGAAACCTGGAGGCCCACTACACTCTGAACGCAATGTCTCACACACCTATTTCTATAAAACCAACACAAAGTATTTCTGTACAACTTAGATACAGCAAATGAAAACTGGGGAGTAATGGCACAAAGAAAGTGAAATAAGTGCTCCACCAATGTAGTATACTGTGTAGAACATTAAGCCTAATGGTACTTATTATTTATGGTTTTTGATTCATACAAGGATCAGTACCCAATTTATATTGTATATCTACTTCCCCTCAGGTACATAAGGAATACAGTAAATGTCTGAGACACTCGTACTGCTGCGTGAGGGGCCCCGGAGCCGAACATGGGACCCTGAAGTCTACAGTTAACAGTCGATATTACACCCAGAGCCGGATTCGCAGGATGTGGAATGATACAGTGCGGAAACAGACAGAATCCTCCTTTATTGCGGGAGACCTCAACAGCACCCCAACTTTGAACAGAGGTTGTTGATTATTATAAGGGTTAAGTAATGGATGTCAAAACCACAAAATACTGACTCTGCTTATTGTCTCCCCCAGGCACAATGGGAAACCACTTGCTGACAAACCCTGTGTTGCAGAGTCGTGTTGGCAGCAGCCCGTACAACACGCTCATCACAGAATCCGTGGGTTTCAGTCCATCTTCTCCAGGATACAATGCAACCGGTGAGATGACTAGGTTATTCACATATTTACACAAATCTGCAAAAGACACACGTATTTCTATAGTTTTAGTAGCAAACCTTCCAGATGGTTGGGTCAGTGCTTCCAAAAATGTGGCACATGCTAGTAATTAATTCTCCTTTACTACGTTTGGACAGCTATCATCATTAAATACTATATATCAAATATACATGGGTATCAGCCATTTAGAATATAACAAAGGCACCTAATTATACCATAAAAAATTAGGAAATCTTATTGACTTGAGTATAAGCCTAGGGTGGGAAATGCATTGGTCCCAGCCGCCCCTCACTAAATAAGGCCGAAACCTCCCTTCACTAATGATATATCCCGCAACCTCCCATCACTAATGATATGCCCTGTAGCCTCCCCTCATTAATGATATGCCCTGCAGCCTCCCCTCACCAATTATTGCAGTTGGGTACATTGTGGTCATAAAGGGATGGACATGGTCAGCAACAATACTCAGGTAGGCTGTGGCGTTGCAACAATGCTCAATTGGTACCAAGGGGCCCAAAGAATGCCAAGAAAATATTCCCCACACCATGATACCACCACCACCAGCCTGAACCGTTGATACAAGGCAGGATGGATCCATGCTTTCATGTTGTTGACGCCAAATTCTGACCCTACCATCCGAATGTCGCAGCAGAAATCGAGACTCATCAGACCAGGCAACGTTTTTCCAATCTTCTACTGTCCAATTATGAGCTAGTGCAAATTGTAGTTTCAGTGCAAATCAGTTTCCTGTTCTTAGCTGAAAGGAGTGGCACCCGGTGTGGTCTTCTGCTGCTGTAGCCCATCTGCCTCAAAGTTCGGCGTACTGTGCGTTCAGAGATGCTCTTCTGCCTACCTTGGTTGTAACGGGTGGCGATTTGAGTCACTGTTGCCTTTCTATCAGCTCGAACCAGTCTGCCCATTCTCCTCTGACCTCTGGCATCAACAAGGCATTTCCGCCCACAGAACTGCTGCTCACTGGATGTTTTTTCTTTTTCGGACCATTCTCTGTAAACCCTAGAGATGGTTGTGCGTGAAAATCCCAGTAGATCAGCAGTTTCTGAAATACTCAGACCAGCCCTTCTGGCACCAACAACCATGCCACGTTCAAAGGCCTCAGATCACCTTTCTTCCCCATACTGATGCTCGGTTTGAACTGCAGGAGATTGTCTTGACCATGTCTACATGCCTAAATGCACTGAGTTGCCGCTATGTGATTGGCTGATTAGAAATTAAGTGTTAACAAGCAGTTGGACAGGTGTACCTAATAAAGTGGCCGGTTAGTGTATATATATATTTATATATATATATATATATATGTGTGTGTAGGTACATGTGCTTTTTACCCAACTTTTGCCGTAAAATACACAAACAATACTTCTGGAGTTCATAGTATGAACAACCCTTTTAATAATAAAAAAGAAAAACACCTAAGTATCAAAACACCTAATACAACTAAAATCAGAATGGTGGATTTTAACTCAACTTATGGCGTAGAAATTTTGTAAAGCTCTCGCTGGACTTGGGGCCTTTGGTGCTATTCTGTCACTAGCGTTTACCAACAGTAGACTCATCATGTAAGATCTGTATTATGCTCCATGACAAGAGCTGATGAAGGATGATAATCTATATGAGTATTTATACCGGGAGGCTGATTGCATTCCACATGAAATCCTCTTTATATTTGTGCTCTTAAAACAGCTGGCAAAGACAGAGTGAAAACACATTTCCTCTTGCATAATTAAACTAATATTGTAATCAGAGCGGGTCCAGGCGGCATGGGAAGTCAGTGCTCCTCTAATATATTCTGTATAATAACTCTTTCAGTATCCGGTGGTTGTGTACTCTGCATTTATCATCATGTCACTCAAATAAATGGAAATTTTATTTGTTTATTCCACCTACCTTTATGGAGATCTGTCGAGAAATTTACACCAGAAATACATAGATAGACTCAAGTGTATAGTATGCCCCCAGCTGAATGAGAGCTCCTCACCCCTCCCCTCTCCATGAAAAGTTGATAGTAACTGCCCGGTCAGGTCATAGTGCAATGAAACGAGGTGTGCTCACCGCAGCGTGAACTGTGCCACAGTCCTCTATTGTGGCTGTGATTTGGCGTGGCCTTAGGGCGAATCCACACGACCATTGGGGGACGTATGTACGGCCGTGGTATATATGTCCTCCATAGGCCGGCGAAGGCGCACAGAACGGTACGGTGCCTCACCATTCCTTAGCCGGGGAAAAGATGGGACATGTTCGAGTAAATGCAACCTTAGCCTGTTTGTGAGACGTATGCTGTGACAGAGGAAGCAGCAAGGGGAGGCGACTAATTGAAGCAGGTAGCACAGTGCTTACATCAATCCACTTCAACAGTTAAAAAAATATTAAAAGTGATGCTGGGAGTAAAAATGACCCAACATCTGTGGGATATACTTGTTGTCCAAGGAGGGATTAAGATTTTGTTTGGTCTATGGGACCCCACAATTACAGAATCGGATGACTCTTTGCCAATGCTGGATTCTGCCAGTAGACATGACTTTCTCTAAGTATCTAATTATTTCTCTTTCTCCTCTCCCTTTTTTGCCACTGGAACAACAGGAAGTTTCAGAGATCCCAGTAAGTACTTCATAGCTCTCGTCTCATCTCATTCCCACAATATAGGTTATATTTCTGCTTACACAACTGCCTCTACTTGGGGAGTTTAGTAGATTACTGTATCCACTCCCTTTAATCGATCCATTGGTGGGGTGCGCTTCTACGAACCCTCTATAAGTATCTAAGTGCATTACCTTCATTTTTATTTAGATATAATCTGCACTTCCAAATACTCATAGTGATTTCAACAGCATTTATCATAATACAATCATCTGTGAAGTTATGCAAATATATCAGACAGCAATGCATCTTTCTCCATCTAGCAGCCCCTTTTCCTCTTCTGCACTTTCACCTTAAACTGTTTAATAGCTAAGAATTATCTGCTAAATCTATCTTTTATATGCTGCCCAGAGAAGTCTATTGAGGATGAGGGGAGGTAGAGTCAGTAGAATGAAAGAGAAGTACACAGTTAGGCTGCATTCACACGACTATATGGGGGGCGTTTCTACGGCTGCAAGCTTGTGGCTTTACATACGCTCCCCATAGATGGCAATGGGCGCTCTGTACACGGGGAAAAGATAGGACATGTACGGCCCATACGCCATGCATTTCTATAGAGAGGGGAGGGGTCACCACTCCTCTTTCTCTCCATCACGCCCAGCTACGTTCGTGTTCGGGCATACATTCGTGTGAATCTAGCCTTATAATGAGTGTGTCGCAGCTAATGGAGTCACATCCATGCCGTTCAGTGTGACTGTGATATCAGTAATATCGTCCATACTATTGCTGGGTTTTTTTGGATATAAGAGAAAGTGTCAGGTGAGCAGAAATTCCGAGGTCTCCCATTGTTAACCCTGCGATCAGTCCTGCCAGAAGTAGCCCCCAATAGCCTGCCTGTCACTATTTATACTGACAGCCGTAATAATTATCATAGAGAAGAAGATTTCATGGTCTAGTTTGTTTTTAATTTGGGAAGTAAAACATAAAGCACTATACATATTTGTTGTTTCTACAAAGATCCACATTATGGGGGAGATTTATCCGAAGTGTCTAAGAGCAGCACTGTTCTAGTTACCCATAGCAACCAATCAGAGCTCAGCTTTCATTTTCTCACATTTGTTTATAAAATGAAAGCAGAACTATAATAATATAACAATTCCTTTATTTATACAGCACACAATGATTACGCAGCGCTGCACAGAGGTTGCCAAATCAGTCTTCTGCTCTCAGACACTTCTATTAAATTTCCCCATATAACACATTACTTATTTGAGTTATTTGAGTTAAACTCTTTGGTTAACTCACCTTTAAGAAATGGAATCAGTAAGTCCTATATACCACAGACAGTACTAGGATAAAAGTACAACCCACACTGCAAAAAACGAGGCCTCAACTAGTTCTATCAGTAACAAAAAAAATTTTTTAATTGTATTTAAAAAAAAGAGCTATTTATCTGTTTTTCTACATCTGTAATAATTCACACCAGACGTACATAATGTAGTTTAAAAAAAATAATAAATCATCTTTAAAGCATCGTTCACCTTGAACAAAAAGGCCACAAATGGATCCATTAATATAAAAAATAAAGTGGTGATTCAAAAAACAAATCATTTCTATAAGAAAAAAACATAAAAACTAAATAAATTGGATATCACCCTTGTTGTATTTACCTGTGGAATAGTTGGTAAAATGATATTTATTCCGTACTATGAACATTAATAAAGTTAGGGTAAAGAAAGTAGTCGATATGTTATAGACACCCAAAGGTTATCCCATCGAAAAATACAAACCTCAAACAGCTACAACAATAGAAAAATTAAAAAACAAAAAAGATCTGGACTTCAAAACGCATAATTTACAAAGCCAATGGGATTTGAAGGTCCAAAATGGCTCCATCTTTAAGGGGTCAAAAAAGGGACCAACCCCAACTATTTTCTTATTATTCACTGTTCAAGCTTTCTGCATCAAGATGATCATATTAGTAGACAATAAAGATGAAATCACATATTAAACATTGTGTATAAATAAAAAAGAAACATCAAATGATTTACCACCAATTGCATATAAGAAACTGCAGAAATATTTTTGGTTTAGACCTCACTAATTATCAACTTTTTGCTTTTTCTCCAGAACACACCCTCAGCAGAGATCCATGTGGTAAAGACCCGCTGCCACCCCTTCCTCTTAATGGCAACTTCAATAACAGTTACTCTCTAAGAGCCGGAGACTTCCCTCCAGATCCTTCCAAAATGGGAGATGGTGGCGGACGACGTAACATTACGGATGCAGCAGCCTTTGAAAAGATGATCATCTCTGAACTTGTACACAGCAACCTAAGAGGCAAATCTCATGCAGGGACAACAGACACGGGAGATGAGGAAGTGACCTCTGGGGCAATAGCAGAAGGTGGAGAGGTGCCTACATTAGAGATGGAGCGCATGTATAAAGCTTTGGAGGAGCCCCTTCTCTTACAAAGAGCTCAGTCAATCCTCTACCAGAGTGATCTGGAGGAGTCTGAAGCTGAAGCTGCCCCTCGCGACTCACCCAATCGCGATTCACTATACACTAGCATGACCAACCTCAGAGACTCTCCATACCCAGATAGTAGCCCAGAACCGGGCCTGCCATCATCTGGGGAAATGCTGCCGTGCCACCAAGGGGTGCCCCCACCTACGGGGGTAGATGCCATGTACTTCCCTGGCCGGCTGGGTTCAGTGCCCAGAGGGCAGTTGCAGGCCTTCTACCAGATGCCACAGGGGTTTCTGGGTCTCGAAGGGTCAGTGCCCGAGGGTGACGGGCAGATGCAGCTTATCACCAGCCTCTGAACTTACTCACCCACCCCTGACACCAACCTCGATACCCTCCTATAAAAAGAAAAAGATACTGCCTTCCCTTTCCATTTCAGAAGAAAGCAGGGTCAGATGGAAAGAAGGGGTATTTGAAAAGGAGCTACTTTGGTGGGACAGGGGTGAGGACAAGACACTGCCTGGGCTAATGGACAATGGGTTTTGATGTGATGCTCAGTCTACTTGGATTTTCTTTTGATTGCCAGTGTCTGTTAATTCTTAAATGCAAGACCACAGGTAGGGGTTTGGGTGCCAAAAAATAACCTTCTGAAAACACATTTGTTTGCCCAAAGATGATCCTTGAAAGTTACGTATGCAAAAAAAAACTGTTTAGGTGCTGGTATTTGCAGTATTGTTAAAAAAGCCAATTTAAAGAAATAATGGAAAGAGACAGACAGGTGTAGTGTTTAGCCTTTAATAATTGTAGGCAGCCCATTAGAAACACCAGATGTCTTCAAGTGATGCAAACAATGAGACTACCTGGTAAGGAATTAATCACTAGCGCTCAATAAGTGGTGCCAAACAGCCTATGGGGCTTGCTGAGTAATGAGAAAGTAGAGGACAGAAATTGCCTAAGATTGTGAAATTTACATTTTTATTTTTTTAAAGGTCACAGCTTATAATTTGCATTCCCGTAATAAAACGGGGTAGAACACGGAAATTCTAAGAAGAGGAAAAAAAAAAATATAATGAAAATGCCAAATTTTCATTCGACAACTTTTTCCTTGGGCTTTTCAAGAACATTGGCTGTTATCTCCACCCTCTCTACCCACCCAAACCCCTATGTCTGCCCCAAAGACAGGGTAAGAGTTTTTATATATAGAATCAGACCAGAACAGATTGTGGGTCGAGAACAAAAAAAAAAAAAACTTATCAAGGATCTTCGACATGGAACCTGAAAACAACAAAAATTGAAATCTGGGGTGAAAATAAACTTGACAACTGCCCTGCATATTCTTTATTTAAGCACAAAACACCCCCCTGCCTCTGTGACAGAGGAACATTGGAACTTTTACTACGGGGGGAAGCGAGTGTCCTTTCCGACTGCTGTAAATAACGAACTTCTAAAAGGGGGAAGGGAGAGACGAGGGGAGATGCCTACACCCTTCTTCCCAAACTTATATCTGAGGTGCGGAAATGGTCAGTTAGGGGGCTTTTTTTTATTTTTGTGTGTTTGCCTTCTGCAATGTTTCTTTGTATCCGGTTTGGGCACATTGCCGTATTATCTGTCCTTTCTACCACAGAATCATGGATGATCTTCTTCGTCAGTCCCAAAGATTCCACCTGGCATCTCCAGCTACTTTATTTGTTTCTTTTAGCATATTTGTGTTAATTTATTTTTATGTTGCATGTAGAAATCTAAAATTGTACAGGTTCTTCTTACATTTGGCCATCAACCTGCTTGAAAAAGCTAAATTTATTCTCCGCCAATGATTAAAAAGGTGCTTAACATCATTTCAAATACATATGGAAGACCTGAAACAGGTCGGAGGATGGCATGATATAAAAGGAATGGTAATGCTATAAAAGTAATGATATACATCTTTACAGCCATCAGCTGCTATAAGTAGTCCATGACATATAGGGAACAGTGCAATAAGGCATGACCTTTGGGGCAACATTGGAACAATCATCCCTAAAATGATTAAACCCCAAATTATCTTGTAAGTTTCATGATGAGTTCATGACATTTCCTTGGTTACTGCACACAGCTATTGCCAAATCCTATATATGATCATTTATCCGCTTTACGTTTCCCCGGACAGGTCTATAAGTTTATAGATCTATATATATATTTACATAGATATATGAGGTCCAAAGGTGTAGAGCAATTATGATGGCGGGTTGTCTATAGTGTGAGTAATGTAAAAAGCTCAGTCTATTTCCTTGTGTAGAAGTCTACATGATACCCCCCCCCCCCTTACCGCGAAAAAATGGTTTAAGAGCCAAGAGACACGGAAGTAAAAAAAAGTTGGCACGTTGGGATAAATGGTATTACATCAAGGTTGGGTAAGCATCTCATGATATCTCCTTGCTTGTCCTATCAACCACTGCAAAAATATACATGGGGTACCGCACCTCGAACCTACCGAATCAACTGAGCTTTACTGTATAGAGAAAAAGTCTCACTGACTATCAAGAATCTGCATGTTTCCCGAGCAGAACACAGCACTTATAAAGAATATTTTTGTCATTGTTATATTTCAGACAATATGAATATAGAAATGATATTTATGAGAAGCCCCATAAAGAAACGGGTGTAAAAGACCATTATAGATTCTTATTAAAGACCTTATAGAAGACCTTCCTACTAGAGGGAGCTCAGAGGACTGCTAGAGTATGCACTCCGTCACCGGTGATAGTCTCTGAATTTCTGGGGACAGATGCCATAGGATGGACGTAGCCTTTTAATAGATTATATCTGGGAATTTTATGTTCTGAGAGAGGTGGTCGTGATTCCATTAACACAACATTAGTGGCACATATTTATGTTCTGTGCACATGTATGTCACTTTCTGCTTTGTCCTGATGTGTCTTGCTGCCAATCCCTCCACTACCCCTGAGTCTGACGAGCAAAAGGGTAAAATACCTCTCCGCCCCTCCTCTCCTCTCCTCTCTCTCTCTCTCTCCTCCTTCATTTTCTTTTTCATATGCCAAAACCAGAAATGGGTCGAACGCCATTCTACAAGCGAACAAAAACAAGAAAAAAAAAAATCATCGTACGAAAGACTGAATATGATATCGTACATAGAAAAATGAAACAAAAAAAAAAAGGCAGAAAAATAATGCTGAAAAAAAGTTAAAAAAAAAAAAATTAAATATCGCAACTTGTGGAGTGAAAGAAACACACCAATAAAACATTTTGATTTCTGGATGGTCGTCTTTTATTGAGTACATGACTGTTTTAATTTAAAGAACGCTGGATTTATTTCCGGGAGAGTAACTAGAAATGACAGGGACCAACAGTTTTGTCTCGCAAGTGATCCCCATGGTACCCTCAGCCATGGTCTGAGGAAGCAAATAGCTCTGTGAAATCCAAAAACAATAGATGTTATTGCTGTAGTATATTGTCCGGCATTGTCTGGAAAATTTGCAGTTGGGTTATTGAAACATTACAAGAAAAAGCATTTTAAAAATAGTAAAGCTCCACAACTGGCAAACAGTATGGACAGAAAATAAGGGGACTATGACAGCCATACACTGAAGCTAAGGGGGTTGTCACATAAACACTTATCCCTTATCACTATCCATACGTGTCTGAACACAAGTGGTCCCATTGGTGGGGCTCCATCGATCGGAGTCTCTTGTTTCCTCATTGGGACAGAGAATCACCACCAAATGTCCACTAGTTCTATTCTGTTTGACATAAATGTAGCACAGTGCTGCACTCTGAGACAGTATAGAGACCGAAATTCCCATGTCCCAAACTTTGTTTTAGGCAGGGCCGGCGTTAGGGGGTGGCAAACTGGGCATTTGTTCAGGGCCCCCTGTCCTAAAGGGGTCCCCTGCATGGGTTGCTTGTTTAATACCCCTTGGTTGAATGCCCGGATAAAGATGCTTATCATCTATCTCCTGTCTATATATCTATCATCTATCTGTCTAGTTATCTCCTATAATGTCTGTTTTCTATCTATCTGTCTATCTAACCATTTATCTAACATTTTATCTATCTATCTATATATCTTCTATCTACCCATCTATCTTCTATTTATTATCTATCTATAAATCTTTTATCTCTCTTCTACTGTATCTATCTAACTTCTAACTAACTATATATATGTATGTAGATGGAAATGGCAGGCAGCACTCCAAGGTTCAAATTAAATAAAGGCGTTTTTAATTGGAACAAGTGGCGACGTTTCGGTGTAATACACCTTTCTCACACCTTTCTCTACATACAAGTAAGGACCTGGCCAAGATCCTTGGGGGGCTCTGCACCCCTCCTTTTGAGGAGCCGTTTTACTGTGCTGACTTGAATTTTACTTGTCTTATCTATCCATATATATATATATATTATATTACTTTATATTTCTCCATCTATCAATCTCCTATAACATTCTCCTACAGTCCCATATTACAGGTACTTACCTACTACTATGCGTAACTACAAAGTGTTATTATTGTGCAGGACTAAAGGAACCTCTTACTGACTGTGACTCATAAAATAGAGTTATTTTGGGGCCCCTCTTTTAGTTTTGCTCAGGGCCCTGGTTGTAGTTGGCCATGGTTGGGTATTGGTTAAGTTCAGGTTTAGTTATTTGGAATACCTCTGGGTAGGTGAGGAGATTATGTGTTGCTGGTCCAACAACGTTTTCTCAATGTAGAATGTCATCGGCTAAATCATAGCGTACAAAAGCTTGAAAAGTAAAAAATACGTAGAATTGCATATTGGCCTCGCAAAAGGGTTCAAGTTCTCAAATGATAATAGAGCACGAAAAAGCTCAGCAGGAAAGAAAAGTCAACTCTGCAAAACAGGTACAACATATAAAGCTTTGTATCCAGTGAACTATGGTCAAAACTGCATGAGTTTAGTTTTAGTTTTTTTAATCTTCAAACTTCCAAAAAAAAATCAGTCCATAAATGTTTATGAATAAAGTTTTTCATAAAACTCATAATACAAATAGATATAGAAAAAAAAAACTATTACATGATAATCAGATAAATATGTTGCTTTCTTCACTTATCTGGCTGTTTTCCTCTTCCTCATACACTCTGAAAACTCTCCTGAATTCTTGATAGAAGGACTTGGTTACATAAAGTTTTTTGGCAAGGAAAGGGATGTGTGAGCAAAAGCTGAAGTGGAAAGGTGAGATGCAGGTTCAGAAACAGCAGCTGTGGAGCTGAATAGGAAGTTTGTTTCACCTCCAGTGGGTTTTTTTTCACATCAGTGCTGACAAATCTCTGGTGAATGTCATATATATTCCTGCTTATGCTTCTGAGATAAGAGTCTTTTTTTCACACTTTGTTATTTGGAGGCCACATTTTGTTATTTTAAAATGTTAAGAAATGAAATATTTCCACCATCAATTGGCATTATGAGAATGTGATGATGAAGAATATTTTCCAAATTTGTTAAAAAAAAATAAAAAAATTCTTATGAATACTTTATGTGACACTTTAAACTTAGCTCTAGTAGACTCCCATTTCTCCATTTATGGAATATTTAGTTGATGGTGGCTTAGTGGGTAGCACTACAGCCTTGCAGTGCTGGGGACCTGGGTTCAAGTCCCACTCAGGTCAACATCTGCAAAGAGTTTGTATGTTCTCTCCATTTTTGCGTGGATTTCCTCCCACACTCCAAAAAGATACTGGTAGGTTGATTAGATTGTGAGCCCCATGGGGACAGGGACTGATTTGGCAAACTCTGTGCAGCGCTGCGTAATCTGTGTGCGCTATATAAAGAATTATTATTATTATTATTGGACAGAATAAGGGCTGTATGAGGTCTCATAGCTGACAATACCAATGTATATTAATGGACAAGCCAAGCTATGAGGAAGAAGTAACTATATATAGTACAGGACTGTATGGAGGAACACATCTAAAGAAGGCTATACAAATTCTGCTGTACTTAAAGTTCCCAAAAGAAAGTGGCCTTCAAATTACCTATATGGAAAAGGTTTAGAACAACTTGTACTCTTCCTACAGCTGACTGGACACCAAACTAAGCAATTGGTGGAAAAGAGCCTTGGTAAGAATGGCGCCCAACAACCCAATGATCACTTTATTTGAGCCCCAAATGTTTACAGATGGGACAGACTTGAAGAAGGTCAACTGTTACTGCAGAACTCCACCTCTTGACTTTATGGAGGAATGTCAAGAAACAACAGATGAAAGCACCTAAAAGGTACTGAGTGTGTTATCTGGATACAAATAGGCAGTCATTTTTTTTCACCACAGCGAGGAATGGTGGTAGCAGGAAAATTCTGTGAGGGTCTTTTTAAGCGGCTGGGATAGGGAAATGAGTCAGAGTTGATGAAAAGCTGACATAACGTAAAGCAATTTTAATACTGAAAACCTGATGATATCTCGGACTGGGCCACATGTTAACCTCTTAACATGACCCTGAATCCAGCAACTGCTCAATGAATGTTCCAGAGCCCTAATTTATCATCTCTGGAAAGACCCAATAATGGCCGTCTAACAAAGGTCCCCATTCTAGCCTGATTTCAGCACAATGCTGCAACGTTGACCTTCCAAATACATTGTATAAGACATAAAATGGAAAAGGATATGTATCTTTGTGTGATTTCAAGGAACCATAGATCAAGGATAATACAGTCGGTCCCCTGCTTAAGAACACCCAACTTACAGACAACCCCTAGTTACAAACCAACCTATGGATATTGGTAATTCACTGTGCTTTTGTCACAGGTGGTCCCACGATTCGCAATATGGGCTCACCTGTGCCCCTCACTCCCTGCAGGCGCAACGCCAGCGCCTCTAACCTGTCCCCACTCCCGAGTTGCGGCCTCGTTCCGTGTGCACGTGTCCCCATCTGCCTGGACTTCCCGTTGCTGACCCCGGATTGGACTTGACCCTGCATCTCTGCCGCCTGCCCTGACCCTGTGCCTGGACCCGACCACGAGACTGTCTTCACCACGAGACTGTCACGAGAAGGTACCTTGACCTCGGCTACCACCACGGGCTAGTCGCACCTGTGGAATGACCTGGTGGCACCCTGCCACAGCAAGTCCAACCCGCTTTGCGGCGGGCTCTGGTGAAGACCAGGTGACACTTAGACTCTGGTCCCTGGTGTCGGCTAGTACCACCTCCCGTGGTGGTCCAGTGGATCCACACATCCCAAATCCTGACAGTAAGATCTGGCTATGGATCCCGCCTAGGTCCTGGTTCCTAATCGGACCAACCTTGCCACCATCGTGGTCCAGCAATCCCGGGAGACTGCCGCTCAACACGAACAGCTGGAACAAGTTACCGCCATGCTGCACTAGCGGCTCACCACCCAACAACAACAACAGGTTCCTGGTCTGTCTTCCTGCTACTGAATCTAGGCTATGGCTGTCTATGCCCGGCAAGTATGATGGCGATCCCAAGATGTGCAGGGACAGGTCTCTTTGGGACAGAAACGACCCGGGCACAGCTACTTTCACAGCATTTCTGGCAGAGTTCCGGTCCGTGCTTGAAGAACCTGCACGACTCGACCCCGTCAGAAGCTTTCAAAAAGGGTCTTTCCTTTCATGTTAAGGATGCTCTGGCCGCTCGTGATCTGCCGTCTACTCTGAGTGGTCTCATCACCTTGGCCACCCGGATTGATGTGCAGTTTAGGGAGCGTGCCGAAGAGTCACGCCAAGAGCAACCCCAATTTCGTCCACGAAGCCTTCCTTGCCTGGCTCCTGCCTTGCAAAGACCATTCCAGCCTCCAGTTGTACCATCTGCAGAAGAGCCTATGGAGGTGGACAGAGCCAGACTCTCTTCCCAGTAACGCATCAGAAGATGTCAGGGAAACCTCTGCCTTTATTGTGCCAGTCCAGAGCACTTCATCGGGACTTGTCCAGTCCGTCCCCTGCGTCCAGGAATTGCCAGCACCTAGGGTTCTCGGAAGAAGCGTCCCTCGGTGTAAGCAAAGCTTCTCCATGCCTGATAATTCCTGTGCTTCTCAGCGTTGGCACCGACACCCTCTCTGCTTTCTTGGACTCCGTTTCCGCAGGGAACTTCGTGGATGTCGCTTTGGTCTCCGGGAATCACATACCAGTGGTTCACCTCGGGAAGCCAAAGGTCATCTCCTCAGTAAGTGGCCAAAACAGTTTGCACTAAAAAGAATGGGCAAAGTCATACAAAAAACTGATGCTGTGGCTTTAATAAATGCACTCTTGGCCGCATTCATGTTTCCTTTAGATACACCCAGTGGTCCTGTTCCTCCTCCCTTAACATGATGCTGCATCACCATGTGTCACTGCTGGGATTGTATTTGGTAGGTGATGGGCAGTGCCTGGTTTTCTCCTCGTCTCATCAGACCAGAGAATCTTATTTCTCATAGTCTGAGTCCTTCATGTGTTTTGCACACTGTATGCAGCTTTTATATGTCTTGTACTGAGGAGAGGCTTCTGTCTGCAGACTCTGCCATAAAGCCCGACTGCTGGAGGCTGCAGTGATAGTTGACTTTGTCGAACTTTATCTCATCTCCCTACTGCATCTCTGAAGCTCAGCCACAGTGATCTTGTCCCACGATTACTAAATTTGACGGCACGGCCAGGACAAGGAAGGAGTTGTGGTCTTTCTAGACTTATTCCATTTAAGGTTTATGGAGGCCACAGTGCTCTTAGGAACCTTAAGGCTTAGAATTTTTTTTGTAAATTTGACCAGATCTGTGCTTTGCCAGAGATTTGTCTCTGAGCTCCGTGGGCAGTTTCTTAGACCTCATGATTTGGATGTGCTCTGATATGCACTGTGAGCTCTTATATAAACCTGTGTGCCTTTCCTAATCAAGTCCAATCAGTTTTTATAAACACAACTGGACTCCAATGAAGGAGTAGAACCATCTCAAGGAGGATAAGAAGGAAATGGACACGATGTGAGGTAAATATAAGTTTTATAGCAAATGATCTGTATAATTATGACCATGTGATATTACAGGGTTTTTTTTAGCAAAAATATCTACATTTAAGTTTTTTTTCTGTCAAGATGGGGCAGAGTTTAAATTAACAAGCAACATATAGAACTTTTTTGTATCTTACCAATTACCAGCAATGAAACAAAGAGTAAAACATATGAAGGGGTCTGAAAACTTTCCGTACCCACTGCATGTAGTTTATTGTTGACCATTATCCAGATCAATTTGGATTTCACTAATTGTAGTTGAACAATGGCTTTTTTCAAGATTCAGGCAGTCCCTATACAAGATAGGGTCTGTAGGTTTGTTCTTAAGTTGAATTTGTATGCAAGTCGGAACTGTATATTTTATCATTGTAATTACAGCCAGAACTTTTTTGGTCTCTTTGACAATTGGATTTTAAAAATGTTGGGTTGTTATAAGAATCAATATTAACACTAAAGCTTCATTACAGACACCTGTGATAACGGTTATAACTGTTTATTGTAGCCTAAGGCTAAAGTAAAATAAATTACCAATATCCAGTGGTCCGTTTGTAACTAGGGGTCGTATGTAAGTCGAGTGTTCTTAAGAAGGGGACCACCTGTACTGCAATCGTGATATTGGCCGATGCCCATTGATCAGTACTCAACTCCCACGAAAGCCATAACTGATGCAGTGCAAGTGGCTCACCACTCCTTCGTGGATGGAAATAAAAGGGAATTTGGTGTCGATCTAAAGTCAAAACATAGCAATACCTGGCTCACTGACAAATTTTTTCTTTTTGAGAATAAAGTCTGAATTGATGCCTAGGAGAAATTGGGTACAGAGCTCCATGATAAATGAATTTTCAATTGTCGACCCAATTCCTCTTCAGACTTCGTATTTGAAGGAATCTGTTTTGTTTGGACACTAGTTGATCTCACTTTTCCTTCTACTTCTAACCACAATGGTGTATTGAGAACTATGGGGCACATTTACTTACCCGGTCCCTCTGAGTTCCTGAAAGTGCATTGTCCGATGGCAATGCACTGTGCTGCGATTCACTAAGATCGCGCACCCGATATCCTGCATGTGTCGCTTCCCCGCTCAGGTCCAACAGAGTTTACCTTCTTCTTCCCGATGCATGTAAGTGCATTGGATGCGACACAATTTGAATGTTAAATCCCACGCTCAGTCGGAATCAGTCAGATTGTCGGACGCCCTCCCCCCATTTCTGTCACATGAAAGCTGGCGCCGCTGCACGAAAATCCAATCGTGTGCAACACAATCCCTTTCTAAATACCTGTCCAAGCAGCGCCAAATCCCGAACACCTCAGCGATCCACGGACCCTTAGTAAATAAGACACACTTTGCTTAAACTGCATCAGTTATATGACTTTCTGAGAAGTTGAACAATTAGCAGAGGCCCCTAATTTTACCACAAAACCTGGTAAAACCTATATTTTTTTTCTGCTGAAAAACTAGCCTTATACTCGAGTATATATGGTATTTTACAGTCTTTCAGGCCCCCTAGGGTACTTTAACCCGATTGCTCAAATCACATACCACAATACTACTTGCCAAGATATTCAGTGCACAGTAACTTTATTTGGGGAATTATTTAAATAAAAACCAAGCAAACTTTCAAGTCTAGCACTGACTTTTAACTTTTAAAATTTTGGGGTTTTATGTTGACAGAGGTAGTTAAGGGCTTTTTCAGGATGAACTGTGCATTTTATTGGTACCATTCTGAGGTACATACTTTTTGATCAATTTATGTTTCTAGAGTGCTGGAAAATCCACAATTATTTTTTTTTTTGTAATAATATTCAACGTGCAGGTGACATGTATTTATTTTCATAATTGTGTGTGTACGTTGAAGTGTTCTATAAAATCATCTTGCATGCCATTACTAAAGGGGTTGGCCACTCTTTTACAGAAGTTGCCCATGTACCTTCACTGCCTTAATAATAACCTCTTTATGTTCATCAAATTATTCAACAGCCCTGCTACTTACATTTGTGCTGTCTGCAGTCTCTCCGTGATTCTTTGTTTACATGCCTGAGCTTTGATGAATAAGAGGTGTCTGCATCCTGCTCCCCCTTCCACTCTTCCTGTGTCTGTCAGTGAAGATGGACTGTGAGAGAGAGAGAGAGAGAGAGAGAGAGAGAGGCACAGCGGGAGTCACCATGAGGATGGCTGATAATAGAGAAACAGAGGCATGCAAAAAGATCAAAGAATCAAAACCTTTACTACAAAAATAACACACCACAAAAAAACATAATAAAAACACTTAAAATTGTGAACAAACATCACAAGTCATATCATCCTCAGGGCAGTGCCCAGCACATAATAATGCCCACTGTCCTGGTACTCCAGCTCCCCCTGGTGGCCGAAATGAGATATGGCAGGATGTACACAATATCAATTAGTAGGCTGACCAATGCAAAATATCAAAAATAATTAAATTGGGGACCTTAAAGAATCCCAAAACATAAGTCAAGGTGCTAGCCATACCATGAAAGATAAGGTCCATATATTATCTGTGGACAAGGCCACCAAACCGGGGTGCTGAGGAACGACGCCCCACGCGAATCGCCACCTAGCAGTTGCTTCCTCAGTGGGGATGTTAGATTGCCGTGTATCCATCTTTAAACCCCTCCTCATGCTGTTAGTGGTGCCGTCTTCCTCTATACACTGAAAAAAAATGAATTGCACCCTAAATTGTAAACCCCCTACCTAGCTCCGGCGTGCGCATGTGCAGAATAATTGTATCGCAATCAACATGGCCAGATATGGACTCGCGCATGTGTGCTGCTACTATGTCGCACGATTAGGCCACATTCCAGGAGAAGACAATGTGATCCTGTGCGCGTGCGCCAGACTAGAGATGACAATGGCCTGGTCATAAGAATATATATATACCGAGTGAAAATGAAGCTGATCTATTTATTGTGCCACAATAAAAGCGGTTGCATATTAAAATACATCGGTTGAAAATATACCATAATACTTCTTTAACATCAAATATATATTGGGGCACATTTACTTACCCATTCCTGCGCGATCCCCGAGGTGCGATCCCCGACGAGAATGCAAAGCTGCGATTCACTTACAGTGTGCGCCCGAAATCCTGCATGTGTCGCTTCCCCGCTGAGGTCCGCCAGAGTTCATCTTCTTCCCGGTGTATGTAAGTGCATTATATGTGACACAATTTTAATGGGAACCTGTCACCAGGAGACCCATTTTTAGCACTCCCCCAGTCCCCACAGAGCATAGTACATACACTGCCAAAGTGTTTTTGTATTAAAAATTGGTTTTACAGAAAAAAATCTATATTATATTGTATCTTTCATTAGCATCTGCTGTGTGACTAGGCAGTTGCCAAATGGGAGGGGCTGGAAAGGAGTAGTTCCCTCCCCACCCTTGGGGAACAGCTACTCCATGTGACCTTTTCAAATATATGAAAACACCCATCACTGGGCTTAGCGACGCCCCCTGCTGCTCTACAGCCAATCCCGAGTGTGGGGAGTTATTCATATATTTGAAAAGGTCACATGTTTCCCAAGGGTGGGGGGGGGGACTGCTCCTTTCCAGCCCCTCCCAAAAGGCAACTGCCTAGTCACACAGTAGATGCTAATGAAAGGTACAATATAACATATCTTTTTTCTGTAAAACCTATTTTTTATACAAAAACACTTTGGCAGTGTATGTACTACCACTGCTCTGTGGGGACTGGGGGAGTGCTAAAAGTGGGTCTCCTGGTGACAGGTTCCCTTTAAAGTTAAATCACACGGTTTGTCCGAATCCGTTGGATCGGCCCCCAATTTGTGTTGCATGAAAGTCGGTGCGATTGCAACACTATCCGATCACATGCGAAAACCCCTGTTAAATGCGGCACGAAATGGAAATCGACGGGAAACCCAATGGAAATGCGGTCCGCAGAGCCTTAGTAAATGTGCCCCATTGTGTCTCACCCCAGTAGAATCACATACACACACTCATGGGCCTATGAGCCATACAAACATACATGTTAGCCAGGAGCACTTACCTTTTCCCAGAGTGGGAATGTGCTGATGTTCATGGTCCACTACTCATGCTCACATGGCTATTGGGGTGCACAATGCTTTTGGTTAAAGGTCATATTGTCATGTTGTTCAACTTCAAGGGGACCAAATACACCACTAAATACTAGTTCAGAAATTATGAATACTTCAAAATATCCAGACAATATAGGCAGACAATGACCAAAACAGGCCAGAAAATAAATATTACAGCAGTCCCAGACCCTGCCAATAACTACAGGGGTATGCTGTTGGCACTTAAGTGCTTTGAGCATAAACATGCCCTGGTTGGCGAGCGTTGGCTTGTCCATGCGCATTATTTTAGAGGGTCAGTTATCAAAATGATGTTGTGGTTTCCCACTGTGAGCTACAAGTGGAGAGTGGTAATAAGTTACAAGTGCCTATAGAAATCTGTAGGAAAGAAAGGAGGGTCCAGTGAGAGAGAACTAGAAACACAAAGAGGCTGCTGGAGTAACCTGTAAGTTTTATGCCCTGCCCCAACTGTTAGACTTGCTCAGTTCCGCTGTAACTTAGGTGTAAATACAGATGGATAGTCATATAGAATTTACCATAGAATCTAGCCTTTATCCAGTTTGAGAATTAGAGAAAGGGGGAAAACTGATAAACTAATGCAAGAAATAGGTTACATAATGGACAGCAATAGTATAAACCTCATTTACAGACACAAACCACCAAAAATATAAAAAAAAAAAAATTAAGAAAGCTTCACACTCACTATAAAGTACAGCACTAAAAATAAAATATAATTTTATTTTTAAATCAAATCTTTATTGATTTGACAACAATTTCTACATATACACAAATACCCCCATCACCCACCTCAACCTCTCCTTTTCATAGACAAACTCCTCCACTCGGAAAATACATTTTTAAACAAAAAAACATTTTTACTTTTGCACAGATATTTATTCAACCGGTGAAAGATAATATAATTAAAAAAAGGCCTCTAAAAAGACAAAGGATGTTATATTAGTTTTTAATTGATTCAAGAAGAAATGAATTTGTTCAATCCAGAAAACAAAGATCTCAAAGTTAATTTAAACACTTAAAGATGTTCATCTAATCACTTGGCAAAAAAAAAGGAAATATAGAAATATAGAAGTAAACAGAATGGGAATTAAAAATATTCTAAATATTGTTTCCATTACCGGTGGGCGCCTCAAGAGCTGCAGGAGCCCATCCACTTGCCAAACGTGTCAAAACTCTGGCACATTCTCATGGCTAAATCCACTCATATGAGATGCTAGTCTACACCAGGGGTCAGGAACCTTTTTGGCAAAGAGAGCCAGAAGCGCCACATATTTTAAAATATAATTCTGCAAGAGCTGTACAGTATGTTTATTCAGTATATAGCCAGCCAGCCCACCCCAGTATACAGCCTGACCCCCCTGTATATAGCCAGACAGCTCCCCCAGTATACTGCCAGCCAACCCCCCTGTATACAGCCAGCCATCCCCCCTCTGTAAAAAGCAAGCTATCCCCCTATATACAGCCAGTACCTCACCCCTGCAGCTCCGCTACTTGAAGCAGTCCGGCCGGCGGTGACATCTCCGTTCACGCTGGTGGTTCACAGACTGTGATGTCAGCCGCTTGTAGACGGACCTGTCAACGCTGGCCGGACTGCTTCAAATAGCGGAGCAGCCGACCGGACCCACAAGGAGCCTGTTCTGCGAACCAGATGTGGCCATAAAAAGAGCCACATTTGCCCACAAGCCATAGGTTCCCGACCCCAGGTCTACAATGTCTGAGCAGGTTGGTTTTACCATCCGGTAACTGTGGCACATTTTCTGTCTGATTTTGTTGGGTTCACATCAGATACATTTTTGCCAGAAATACCATTGAGCCCCTAACTACCCAAATATTAGCATTGCAAATATTATAGAAAAGGATAGCCCCTAAAAAACCAGAGATCCTCTAGGTCAGTGATGGTGGACCTTTTAGAGACTGAGATAAATAAATGGGTTTTTTTGTAGTTTGGGCACTCAATGTGCCGATACAGTAATTTAAGCCGTAACCAATTGCTCCCTCCTCTGTCACAGCCTTCAGTAATATTGGCGTCTTGTAGACACAGTAGAAAGAAGGAGGAGAAACTTGGATTTTTATTGTAGCTTCCTTCCAGGGTCCCTCGAACAGAAAGAATTACAGGGTTTGGAGAAGGAGCTCCAATGATAATATGGTTCTGTCCACACCTTCTCACTGCTCCTGCAATTCCAGGCAGCCAAGGATGTGTTGATTGAAAATAGCACAGAGCCTGGTACATCCTGGCCTTCCATGACCTGCAGGAGGAGGATTTCAGTCCTGTCTGGTAAACCCTGTGCTGGGGTGACGGCCTGGGTGCCCAAAGAGAGTGTTCCACCTCTGGCACCGATGGCTTATTCGTCACCACTGTCCTAGTAAGTTGTAACCCATGGAACATATTCAATATCGCTAAGGTCAAACACATGTGGCATACTGTCTGGAGAACAGCATGTTTTGGGTCATTAGACGTTAACCCATTGACGCCAAAGCCAGTTTTCACCTTCCTGACGAGGCACTATTTTTAGAATCGGTCACTATAAGTGGTCATAACTTTGGAAAGCGTTAATTTATCCAGGTAATTTTGAGTTTTCTTGTGACATATTGTACTTTATGTTAGCTGTAAAAATGTTGGTGATATATTTTGCATTTAGTTTAGAAAAAAGGGAAATCTTCAGAGGGGAGGAGACTTAAATTAACCCCTTGACGATCTGGCCTTTTTTAGTTTTTTCACTTCCATTTTTCACTCCCCACCTTCAAAGTGACGGTATTTAATTATCCATGTCATGTACTGGGAATCGGGAAAAAAAATCCAAATACAGTGAAAATGGTGAAAAAACGCATTTGCGGCGTGTTCTTGTGGGCTTGGATTTTACGACTTTCACTGAGCGCCCCAAATGACATGTCTACTTTATTCTTTGGGTCGGTGCGATCACGTGGATACCAAATTTGTAAAGGTTTTATGTTTTCATACATTTACAAAAATTAAAATCTGCTGTACAAAAATTTGGCCATCTTCTGGCACTAATAACCTTGTTATACTTCAGTGTACGGAGCTGTGGGTGGTGTCATTTTTTGCGACTTTTGATGAAGTTTTCAAAGCTGCCATTTTTAGGACTGTGCGACCTTTTTATAGATTTGCTTTATATTTTTTTAAATGGCAAAAAGTGCCATTTTCAAATTTGGGCGCTAGTTTCCGTTACGGGGTTAAACTCAGTGAAAACTGTTATTATATTTTGATAGATCGGGCATTTTCGGATGGGCGATAGTTAATGTGTTTGTAATTTTTACCCTATATTTTACCCTCGGTAAAGGGTTAATCATCTTTCCAATGTGTGAGAGGTGGGGATTCACATTACACCAGCCCCCGAAGAGAACAGAAAACTAAAATGTCCACGTCGTGTTATGCTGAATATAATTTCTACATTAAAAAATCGACTCCCCTAAACTCCCCATGGGGGTGTAAAAATATAGGGTTAACTTTAGCATCATTGGATAGATTTTTAATAAATATTTGTCATATATTTTCTGGTTCCGATGTATATTTCTCAATATCCCCAATTCAATCCCCATTATTGAAAAAAGATTTTTTTTTTAAATATTTGACACATTTTTATTTTTTGATCCAATGTGTATTTTGCGAGTATATTCCAATGTCCCAAGCGCTTTGTTACACCCTGTGTAGTATCACTATTTATATGTTTGTATGAATGCTTAACCATGCAAAATCATGTTGAAAGAAAATATGGAAGTTTGACACAATGGGGCAGATTTACTTACCCGGTCCATTCGCGATCCAGCGGCGCGTTCTCTGCGCTGGATTCGGGTCCGGCCGGGATTCATCAAGGTAGTTCCTCCGCCGTCCACCAGGTGGCGCTGCTGCGCTGAAAAGCATCGGAACGCGCTGGAGTTCACCGAGCCGGGCTGAGTGAAGGTAAGTGCAAGCTCCGCAACAGATTTTTTTTTTTTTTTTAAATGCAGTGGTTTTTCTGAATCCGTCGGGTTTTCGTTTGGCCACGCTCCCCGATTTCCGTTGCGTGCATGCCAGTGCCGATGCGCCACAATCCGATCGCGTGCGCCAAAATCCCGGGGCAATTCAGGGGAAATCGGCGCAAATTGGAAATATTTGGGTAACACGTCGGGAAAATGCGAATCGGCCCTTAGTAAATGACCCCCAATGTTGCCCAAAGATTGTCATGTGGCCCACTGTGTACTAAACAGCTGGTAAACTACTTCCCCTCACAGACTCATAATGTGCGCTGCATAGTCATCTTTAAATAATGCAATTCTTATATATACCAGAATTCGTAAAGGGAACCTGTCACCAGAACTTCCCCATTGAACTATTATTTCCCATCAAGTAGATATAAAATGTAATTTCTAGAATTTTTTTATGTGAACTATCACCCTTTTACCTATAAAAAAAAATCACCTCCAACGTCCTCATGAAAATTTCAGCAAAAAAGAGATATCTGCCAGAGATGAGTCAAGTTTAGAGGCTGCGGGGGCAGCATCACTTCAAATATATCTTCTGTTGTATAGCACCTAGTAAAATGCTTCTGGTGTTAACTTAAAGATAAAGCAGCATTCAAATTCCATCAAGTGGCTCTGTGATCAACAGCACCAGACATACAGGCAGCAAAATGGCAGGAACTTGATTATAATCTGCATTCCTTTGTCTACCTGTATCTCCTGTTCTGTAGATCACAGCACCACATGCCTGATGAGGTTTAAAAGATGAGAGCCTCATTTGTTATTATCATGTTAGCAGGTACTATGCAAACCAAGATAGAGGTGTCTCTAGTGACACTCCCTCTACAGCCTCTAAACCTGACTCTTCTGTGCACATGACTTTTGAGGAGATTTTTATTTGCAAACGTGAGATTTCACATAAAAGAAGGAATTCTAGAAATAACATTTCATACCCTACCTGAGGGGGCTAGTGGTTTCATGGGTTAAAATTTGGTGATAGGTTCCCTTTAAATTAAGGAATACATGTGTTTATGCAATGATCTAGGTGACTGCTCGCTTTCAGCATCTGCTCTTTTTCTCTTACATCGCTTTGATGCTGCCGTTACCATCATTCATCAAGAGAAAAAGGCAAAAGCGACATATTTCTTCCTCCATCACTGCTGTGGAAGCGATAATGACCTCCAAACTGGTATTTCCCCCTAGTATGGAGTGAACGCGCTTCTACATATGATCATCTGGATCACAGTGACCCCTAGTGGTGGAGTATGCATTCTCTATATACCTGAATATCGAGATTAGCCTCGTTTATGCATCCAAATGTTTACATGTCACGTTTTAACCCACCATCACCGTCACCTATCTCAAGTAACAGGAGAATTAATAATGTTGGATTGACATAAGTCTTCCGACCCTTTTTTTGGTATCTTTTGAAGTCTTTAACCCCTTCTAAGCGATGTCCCTTTTTGCTTTTACATTTATTGCTTAATCCATAACTGTTTTTACTTCTATGTGTACAGAGCTGTATAGGGGCTTGTTTACTGCGTAACAAATTCTACTTCCTAGTGTATTTAATATTCCGTGCAATATACTGGGAAGTTGTGATTCAGACACTTAGGACCATTTTCTCAGCGTTATGGGGTTTGACGCTCGGAATAACCTTTTTTTTAAACAATCCATTTTTATTGCAGTGCATGATGTTTCAAAAATCAGAGAGTATACAATAACAATGGCACATAACAAGTAACACAGGACTCACTTTTTTCCATAATATATCCAAAAATTGCAAAGCGTAGCAACATAACAGACGTCTATACGTATGTTGCTTCCAATGATGATCCTGAACTAAGAACTAAAACCGTAGAACGGATGGGTCAGCTAATTACAACCTTCATCTCATTCCCAGAATGTCACCTCCAGCACATTGGGCACATTCCAAGTGTTGGGTTAGGTCGCTTTGAAAGAAAAGAAAGGAAGGGCGAGGGGCGGAGGAGGGGATAGTCAAGCTGCTCCACTTGCTGCTCCCCAGCGCTACTTTGGGGGCTGTCTCCATAAAGGTTCACTGGGTATCTATCGGGTTCCACTCGAGGATTGGCTTTGTGGTATATGGACTGAGACCATAGTCTGCTATAACAGCCGGCAGAGTTGTGGCCATGATGACGTGCTGGGCAAACTGGGGGCTGGCTACTAAAGGGGGCTGGCTGGCTATATACTACAGGAGGATGGCTGTATACTACTGGGGGCTTGCTGGCTATATACTACAGGAGGATGGCTGTATACTACTGGGGGCTTGCTGGCTATATACTACAGGAGGATGGCTGTATACTACTGGGGGCTTGCTGGCTATATACTACAGGAGGGTGTGGCTGTGTATACAACTACTGTGGTGCTGCGTGGCTATATACTACAGGAGGGATGGCTGTATACTACTGGGGTGCTGTGCTGGCTATATACTACAAGGATGGCTGTAACTACTGGGGTGATCCATATGCTGGACTTATATACTACAGGAGGATGGCTGTAACTACTGGGGGCTTGTGGGCTTGCTGATATACTGGGCAGGCTTGTGACCAATGCATTTCCCATCCGGGCTTTACTACCAGTCATAGGTTTCCCGGCTTGCGGTAAAATTACTACTCGGCGGCTTATACTTATATTGGTAATTTACTATGAAGATGTCAGGTGTTAACAATCTTCCAAAAGCAGTTTTTTTTTAGAATTTGAAGGGGTGCAAATTTGAAAAATGGGTTATTAAATAGGGGATTTCTAACATTATATATGTTTGCAAATTTAGCTTGTTTACCTCCACTATACGAAATGATTTTTCTAGAGACAGTGTAGTAAAGTTTCCTATTGAGTTCCGTGAATGAGGGATATTCGTAGGTGTCCACAGGGAACAGCACGAGTGTGATAGCCTTGTAGTTAGAGGATTATGACCCCCCTCCTTCTGGCGAAAAAGTTCAATTTAATCCTAAATTTAAAAAAGAGTGAGGTTGTGCGTGAGACGGATGTTTCTAGCCACCAGGTGCCTATGAGATTTTGGGAATAACCTTTTTATATTGTGTGATAGATTGGACGCAGCGATACCAACATGTTTATCTTTTTATTAATTATATTAGGGAAAGGGGGTAATTGAACTTATAGGTTTTTTTATATATTTAAATATTTTTTATAGCTCCCCCCTTCGTGGATCCAATCGTTCCTATCATACCGCATACTGACTGCAATACTATTGTACCACAAGCAATTGTTACAGATCTGCATAAATGACACTCCAGGTTCTTTATGAACTCCAGGGTGTCATGGTTACAGAACGTCGCTACCCGATTACATCACGGGAGAGACGATCTAGCCAATATAGCAACAACGTGCTGTAGGCTTTGAAATGCCTCTGGCATATGCGAAGCATCTGTGGAAATCCACTGAACACGACTGGCGAACAACAACGCCAATGCGAAAGAGCCCTTTAGTCGGGATTCCATGTTCAATTTTTCCATGTAGTTTTTGCTTTCAACACAAGACAGACAGAACATTTGACAACATCCTAGAGTAAAGTAGCAGCTGAATTATACAATCCCACCCATATGATCCACATTTACTTCATATCTAGCTAGGATTAAAAAAAATGCATCAGAAAATCTTAGGCTGCGTTCACACTTGTCCCACAGTGTGCAACAGATTGGAATTGTTGTCCATGTTCTTCATGAATCTGTCACCCCCCCTGCGCTGCTCCCACAACTTTTTTTTGGGTGCACCTTTAACAGCGAAACGCCCCTTTATGTTCAGAATATGTGATACGGCGGTGCACAGTGCAGCCATGACACAATACAGACCATTTAAAATACATGCGCAAGCAGTTGGCAAGTTCTTTTCTAGTGCAAAGTCTGGCAAAGTAGCTTTAGTAAATGTGGCCCCGTCTTCATAATGCAATAATATCAAGTATACAAAACTACATTAATTATTAAACACTGCAAAATGCAAACTGTAAAAAAAAAAAAATCTAAAACCCACCAAAATAAATTACTATTTGTGCCCACAACAGGCAAAAAAGGATCAAAAACTGTATCAAAAAAAGGTACGGGTAAAGCACAACAGTCCGAAAAAAAACAAACACGGCGCTCCCAGCTCCATGACCAAAATAAAAGGAGTCACCTGGAAAATGATCATGGAAAAATGTATTTTCCCTCACATTAGGTTTTATTGTACAAAATAGTAAAGCATAGAAAGGGGGATGGCGGTAATTGTACTGAACCGTTGATAAATCCAACATGTTTACTTGATTTTATGGTGACATTCAAGAAGAGCAAAAATAGAGAAAAAATTGGCGGGCACTCACCGTATTCGTCAGGTACACGCTTTATTCTAGGGAACAACTCATAGCAGGAGGATGGCCTGGCGTGGCGTGCCACCCTCCCTGCTATGATGGTTCCCTCAGAATAAAGCGTTCCTGTTTACGAATACCGGTGAGTGCCGCACATTTTTTTCTCTATTTTTGCCTTTGTATTGCCCTACTGCTACCTGTAGCGTGCACACGGTAACAGACGAGACACATGCAATCCGTTCACAACCCGGCTCTTGGACCTGAGGAGTCACTGTTGTGACATACGAGTGTGAATTGGGTGGTGCCGGTAGCTTGCTTCTTTTCTACACAATAATATAAGAGAAGAAGGGTTTTCTCTTTTTTCTTTTGTGAATGTGTAAATTTTAGGGCTAAATAAATGTATTACCGACAAAATTTAATATGACCATTCTAAATTTCACCTCCATGTTGAGTTACCGTATATACTCGTGTACAAACCGAGTTTTTCAGCACAAAAAAAGTGCTGAAAAAATCAACTCGGCTTGTACACGAGTCAATCAAAAACCTACGTACTTACCTTCCGGCGCCCCCCGATGCACGGCGCAGCTCCTCTTCCGTCTTCTCCACGATTCTCCTGTCACTGCGGCTCCTCTTCTGTCTGCTGTAACAGCCGGCAGAGCTGCGGCCATGATGACGTTATAGTATGCCCCGGCGCATGGCGCCAAGCACTTTATTTTTTTTAAGTGCTGGGCAAACTGGGGACTGGCTGCTAAAGGGGGAAGCTACTAAAGGGGGCTGGCTGTCTGGCTGGCTACTAAAGGGGGCTGGCAGTCTGGCTGGCTACTAAAGGGAGCTGGCTGGCTATATACTACAGGGGGCTTGCTGGCTATATGCTGGGAGGCTGTGACCAATGCATTTCCCACCCTTGGCTTATACCCGAGTCAATAGGTTTTCCCAGTTTTTGGTGGTAAAATTAGAGGCCTCGGCTTATACTCCAGTATATATGGTAATTACTATGAAGATGTCAAGGGGTTAACAATCTTCCTAAAAACTGTTTTTTTTATAGTTTGAGGGGGTGCAAATTTGAAAATGGGTTGATATATAAGGGATTTCTAACATTATATATTTCAAATTTCATTAAAAACAATAATGATCCCCAGAAAATTCTGCATCTCCTTGAAATATCAGAAAAACGGTGTTCGATTTGTAAGCCACGTCACATCAAAATAAATCATCCAGAATTTTGAAAATTATGAAAATGTAAAGCAGACATATTAGAAACGTTATTTAGCAACTAATTAAGGTGGTAAAACTTTCAGCCTGAAAAGTGAGAATATCAATTTTGAAATGGCAAATTTTTTTAAAAAATTCATGATTTTTTTAACATTTTTTTTTATAAACGCAATACTTTTCAGCCAAATTTACCATTAAACGGACTACAAGCATGCAACGGAAAAACAAATCTCGAAATTATATGATAGTAGAAGTGTCAATACACATACTAAGTGAAGCAGGTTTAAATAATTTAAAAAAAAAAAGGGTCTGAGCCTTAAATGGGTTTTCCCATGAAAGTAAGTTTCCAAATTTAATCCCTTCGTGATGTTACCACAATAAGATAATGGGCTCATTTACGAAGGTTCCAAACGCTGCACTTTCGCCGGGTTTCCCGATTACTTCTGTTTTGTGACGAAGTGTCCCGGATTTTGGCGCATCACGCGCCGACTTTCACAGCGACAAAAACGGGGGGTTGGCCGTCGGACAACCCGACAGATTCGAAAAACCGTGGAATTTAAAGATCAGGCACTTACATGCACAGAGAAGAAGGTAGAATTCCAGCGGACCTCGGTGCAGCAGCGAAACCTGCTGATATCGGGCGCACGACTTTTGATGAATCCCGGCAACCCGAATCCTCGCCAGACAACCGACGCGGATCGCGACTGGACTGGGTAAGTAATGTGCCTCATATTTTAACTCACTTACTTTTACTTACATTTTTACTCAGTTTTATTGCTGTTTTAGCTCCTATAACTCAGTGATAACAGTGTAAGATTTCAAGTGTGAGCAGACACTTCATGATCCCTCTGTGCTATGAGATGCTTTGTGCTGAAATGTGCTTATATTATCAGTTCCAGAGTTTTATCTATACTTTTATTTAGCCTCTGGGCATTCTACCATTATCTGACACATGACACTGACGAGATGAGACGGATCAGAGATGGGAATGATAAGATCCAAAAGATGGGTATAAACACAATACCACTATCAGCACTGCTAAAACTCCTTCCCCTGCTATAAAGATCTTATCTGTCCTGAAGCTTGTAGATTCAGATCTTTTCACACTGCTGGTGGCCGGCACAAAAGTGTGTGGTGTGAGCTCGTCTTGAAATGCAGAGGGCGGGGCTGGAGTGCAGAACACACTGCAGCAAGCAGAAAGAAGATTTTCATGAGAAGAATCTCCCTCCCGACCCAAGGCAGAAAATCATGGTTGGATCACAGGGAAACCCACAATTGTGTACACATCAAGAGACGGTTGGAATTAGATCTGTGAAATGCTGTATTTTTTTATAACAGTGATAAGATAATGACCAAGCTCATTTGCACCTTGATGACCAAGGCTATTTTTCAAAACCAGGATGTCTCTATATCGGTATAACTTAGAAGGCTTTAACTTACCAAATTGTTTTTTTGTTTGTTTTTCTGTGAAATTTTGTACTCAGTTAGTGGAAATTTTGACATATATTATAAATTTATTATGAAGAATTTGGTAAACTTTTTGAAAAATTAGCTAGTTTCAAATGTTCTGTTTTTTCAAACTGATAACTAATTTGGGTAGTAAGACTAACTAACATTTACCATATTTCAGCTTTGTGTTGGCATCATTTATAAGTGTCCTTTTGTTTTATTACGACGCTAGAAAGATCACAATCCAGCAGCATTCTCTCAAATTTTTAAGAAAATTAAAAATAAATTAATTTTAGGACCATTTCATTTCTTAGAGTCATAAAACTGGCTTCCTCATAACAGGCAACATTCACAGGATAATATCGGCAACCTCACAGCCCGAAGTGGTTCTAGTGTCATCCGACACACTTACTCACCGGGGCGCCTTTGCTCTATGCATTGGGGGGCCAGGGGAGCGGTACCCAGGATGCATAAATTAAATATGAGGCTTCCTTAGGCTCTCCAGTGATGTAACCTGAGCATCCCAGGGTAATTAGCATAACGTTTATAATCTTATTGCCCAATCATGGCATAAGCTATAAGAAGTGTTCCACATGAACTCTTATTAGGACACACTATCTCCCATCAGTAACTCATAGTTGATATCCTTTAATTACTGTAAACTCCATATCAAGGTAGCAGGGTGACAACATTTGTACTAAAAGTGTGTAGATGTCCCTACTTGGGGTCGTAGTGCATAAACTTTGACTCCTGGTAATTTGTGGTTCTGTGAAATATAAACTGGAGATTACAAAGGTGAGAAAGCAGGCTACTCAAGATCCATTTCCTGAATATTGTCTGAAAGATGAGATTCTCACCTTTAAAATTAAACCATATATGGATAGTATAATTTATAATACTAAATCGATTGGAAAAGCGGCCATTGGTTTCCCTCAGGCTTCAGGAACTGGCAGCTGCTACCCTCTGTGCCTCCTATAACTATGTTCTTCGCGCCCTCCATAGGATGCTTCTACCTGATCCAGGTGGCCAAACAATAAAGCAACAAAAACTTGCCGAGTATTCCAGGACACACAGTGAAAAATGTACTTTATAAGGTAGTAGTGTGGCATCTGCCTCAGAGAAAAATCTCAAATTGCAGGCACAATCTCACAGGCCAAGCACACTTGGCTGCCAAACTTTGATACCCTCCCAAGGAGATCAGCTCAGAGAAGGCAGACTCTCAGGAATCAGTGTCTTGCATCTTTGCCCCAGATTGGGAAGACCTGTCTTTCTTATGACAAGAACATACCGGCTTCTTCCATCGTATTGCTCCCTGCTCTCCTCAAATCAATTGCAGGATTAGTGGCACATATGTGCAGGAATGCTCCACATCGTCCGGGGACATATCTGGAGAATTGTCCTTGAAATATGTTACTATTCATGATCGCGCAGAAAGAGCCATCTGCTGATTATATTGAGAGGTCGTCAGGTTGATAATAGCCTCCAAATAACTAAAGCACACAAAACCCTCACTCCAGGGGAATAGGCAGCAGCACACAGGAGGAATCACTGTCTAGCTGATACGCCCACCTCAAAGGCAGACCAAAGATGTAGTTTGGATACAGATGGCCACGTGTAGAGGATATATCTTAACAATACTTGTTTAGTGGATCTACCATCAAATCAAGCACGATAACCAGAGACTTTAAAGCCCCTTTCACACTGCCGTTGTGGGGATGTATATCCAGCCGTAAGTTTGTTAGCCAAGATAAACATCCCCATAGTCACCCCACATGTGTGCATTGTACCAAACCGTGCACGGCCATATTGTGTTACGGCCGAGTGCCATGCATCGCTATGGAGAGGGGTCTAGCGGCCACTCACCACTCCTCCCCTCCAGTGTTCGGACGGTATGCTTGCCCGAGCTATGGGCAGGCGACATACGCTTTGTGGTATAGCCTAAGTCATAATAGCACGGTGACTGTAGTAATCTTCTTATATTTGTTATCCATAGCCTCTTTCCTTCTAAAATCAACTTTAAATTATGCTATGGTCAGAAGTTCTCTGGGGGTTTTAAAAGACCTCCTGTGTGATCTGGCTTTACAGAATGTTACACGTCTATCTCTCCCCCTCCTCATTCAGAAGCAGGGCCCTTCTCATTGCACTAGTGCTGAGGGAGCAGTTTGGAGCCATGTACAGCATGTAATGCCAGAGGGCTAGGGTAGCCCCTTAGGCTCATTAGCATAATTTGAAAAGTTCATTTTAAAAGGAAGGAGGCCTTGGATAACAATGAGAAGCTTACTACAGTCACGGTTCCTAGATATTGAACAAGTGGTCCCCAAGTTTATCATGATGGATGTTAATGTAGATTTCCTTTAAAGATTTCTTCTTTGATTTTATGTAATGGGACCTTATGCCATGGAAACCACTATTTAAGGACTACAAAGACAAATGGAGGGGGTTATTCTGTAATAAATATTACTAATAAAAGCCTTATATAGAGCAGTCAGGCTCCATTTATAGCACGGTGCGAGATTAAGATGTATTAACAGTAGGTCAGTAAGGAAGATGAGAAAGAACTGTACTATCTATAGGATCAGCCTATCCAACTTGTATAACAGCAGTCCAAGGATTTGTCACCAAATTAGCTTGAAACCATTATATAGACACAATTGAGTAAAAAAAAAAAAATTCTATGATTAGTAACAAATAAGTCGAGGCCGTTGATGTAACATTAGAAACGTATGACACGTATACAACATCTATGTATTTTACATCACCGTATTTGTTTCAGGGAGGTGCTAGAAACAAGTATGATATTCCCCACAGTAGGGAAGTAAAAAGTGTTGTTTGAATATATTGAAAGTGGAATTTCTTACTGTTAAAGGATAATATAGGTCAATTGAATATATGAATTGCACATTAAAGGAAAAGTTTTTCTTGAAGGTTATTCCTGCTACCTATACCAAACTTTCACTCATAAATGGAAATAAGGGACAGATGGGATTGTAGCCTTCTATTATGTGGTGACATCTAGTGGCCAAGCAGGCCACAATTCTGACCACCGTCTGTAATTCAATCGGGTAACACGTATCATGAACTATGACAGCACCACCTGAGAGAGGGCCCATCTCCAAGGCGGACAATCCAAGTATTTAAAGACTCAACCCCACATATCCGTGTAGTTCAAAAACACATGATTACCTTGATCATTTAGAAGTTTGTGCCGCATATGAAATAAAAGGGCCTCATTCTTCTAAAATGGACTTTTAAATTTAAGTTAATGTGTCAGAAGGGTTCTGGAGGGTGTTACTAGAGCCCCACCATGCTGCACTACACAGCGTTTCACTGTCTCCCCTATCCTTCCTCAGAACTTCCCCCTTCCTCTGTCTGATGTAATCTTCACATAATTGGGGGGGAAGTGCTCCCTGCCCCTGTAATAGCTGTACCCTACACAAAGAGGGGTTCTTCTGGCATATAACAATAATGTGAAGTTGGTTTTTAGAAGAAGGATAACAAATATAAGATATTACCATGGTCACTGTGCCTGAATTGGAGTAAGTATTCCATGTTTATCATGATGGTAGATTTCCTTGAATGGGGATTTCTATTGCTACAACACCCACCTATAAAACACCATTTATAAACCACCATACTATAAACCAAAGAAAACAAGGGGTTGTAAAATATAGGAGGTAAATAAGGGTTGGAGAATAGGAGTGCGCTATCCTGGTCAGGAAATACCATTGTTGGTAAGTCTAGGATTTCCCACTTACCACAACAGTCAATGTCCTCCCGAAGGAAAGATGTGCAGGGTTAGAGATATCCAATCTGTCTAGTGTGGATTGTACAGGAGTAATTTCATTCCTTCCAGGCACAGTTTTTAAGTAGAGTTTTGTGAAAAAGTGAATTAGTCTTACCGGTAATTCCATTTCCTTTAGTCCCCCAGGATGCCCCACTTGGAGGAGAGTTAAAATGGCCCACCCCAGCATCTGTACTCCAGTGTCTACCAAATAACTACACCACTTGATGCAACCAGATTTATTGCCTGTTACTTTTTTCACAAACAATATAATAAATTAGACTATTCAAACTATAAACAATACTTGGTGTGGGGGGGGGGGGGGGATTATAAGGGCCGGCATGGTGGACTAAAGGAAATGGAATTACCAATAACACTAATTCACTTTTTCCCTTACGTCCCCCATGACGGCCCCATCTGGAGATATACCAAATGAGTATTTTCTTAGGGAGGGACTACATCCTGTAATATTTTCCTCCTGAAGGAAAGGTCTGATTTATTTGAAATATCCAGTCTATAATGCTTCACAAAGGTAAGAGAAGACCAGGTAGCTGCTTTACATATTTGCTTTATCGAAACCCATGTTTTGTCAGCCCAGGATGGAGCCATAGCTCTGGTGGAATGGGCTGTCACAGTTTTTAACTGGATAAGTACATATTGGTGATGTGATTTATCTGATTCGCCTATGCATAGAGACCAGCACTATTTACAATACATTGGTTGGGGGCCTGGTGCAGATTTTGTGTTGGGTCCCAACGCCTTTAAACAACAACTAGTCCGACAACTGGAACATGGTTAAGACCAACCTTGGTTAGATAAAGCCTTGAGCCTTGAAGATAATCTTTGTGAGGCTACATTCACACACACATGTGCCTGCTGTGCCGTAGCACGACAGGCACACATCGGAGCAGGGGAGAGGAGGAGGTGAGCACGGAGCCATAATACGGGGAAAGATAGGACATGTCATATATTTTCCCAGGTACGGGGCGGTACAGTGCCACACGTGTGCTGCACCGTACCATTCCGTGCACCCATTGCCGGCCTATGGGGGCCTATATACAGCGCCCGTATATACGTCCCCCAATAGTCGTGCAACGGTCGTGTGAATGTAGCCTGAGTCAGGATGGAGAACCCCTCTGTAGGATCATCCAATATTATAGCAGACTTCAGTGAAGAGTTCTATTTACTATCGGGAATGGCTTTTGGCCCAGTACATATATAGACAATCAGATTTGGTGTCATTTGGTATAATCACAACATTCACACATATTCCGTCCTGGATGACTTCTAAATCTTGGCCAAGTTTTTACCATTTGGTTGTAAAACCTAGTGTAAGTGGCAAAAATTCATTTATATATAAACATCAAAACAAATATTAAAATGTGTTCCTTTTCTTATTGTAGATATTTTTGGTTTCTGAACATAACTATGGGGCAGCCACTTTGCTTAAGCTGCTTTAAGCAGTATTATGAACCATAGACTCTTCTATACAGATATCACTGACCAATCATTACATCACTACTGACAATAGATGATGTCACAGCTTATCTCCTCCCCCTCCCTGTACAATGACCTCTATATAGATAACACTGACCCATCATTACATCACTACTGTCAATAGATGATGTCACAACTTATCTCCTCCTCCTCCCTGTACAATGACCTCTATATAGATAACACTGACCCATCATTACATCACTACTGACAATAGATGATGTCACAGCTTATCTCCTCCCCTCCCTATACAATGACCTCTATATAGATAACACTGACCCATCATTACATCACTACTGACAATAGATGATGTCACAGCTTATCTCCCTCCCTCCCTGTACATGACCTCTATATAGGATAACACTGACCCATCATTACATCCACTATGACAATAGATGTCACAGCTTATCTCCTCCCCTCCCTGTACAAGACCTCTATAGATAACACTGACCCATCATTACATCACTACTGACAAAGATGATGTCACAGCTTATCTACTCCCCTCCTGTACAATGACCTACTATATAGAACACTGACCACTCATTACACTACTGACAATAGATGATGTCACAGCTTATCTCCTCCCCTCCCTTACAATGACTCTAGAGAAACACTGACCCATCATTACCACTACTGACAATAGATGATGTCAAGCTTATCTCCTCCCCTCCCTGTACAATGACCTCTACATATAGATAACACTGACCCATCATTAACATCACTACTGACAAGTAGATGATGTCACAGCTTATCTCTCTCTAGTACAATGACCTCTATAGATAAACACTGACATTATACTCACTACTGAAAAGATGATGTCACAAGCTTAGTCTCCTCCCCTCCGTACAATGGACCTCTATATAGATAACACTGACCATCATTAAATCACTACTGACAATAGATATGTCACATCTATATCCTCCCCTCCTGTACAATGACCTCTATATAGATAACATGACCCATCATTACATCACTACTGACAATAGATGATGTCACAGCTATCTCATCCCCCCTCCTGTCCAATGACCTCTATATAGATAACACTGACCCATCATTACATCACTACTGACAATAGATGTCACAGCTTATCTCCTCCTCCCTGTACAATGACCTCTATATATATAACACTGACCCATCATTACATCACTACTGACAACAGATGATGTCACAGCTTATCTCCTCCTCCTCCCTGTACAATGACCTCTATATAGATAACACTGACCCATCATTACATCACTACTGACAATAGATGTCACAGCTTATCTCCTCCTCCCTGTACAATGACCTCTATATATATAACACTGACCCATCATTACATCACTACTGACAATAGATGATGTCACAGCTTATCTTCTCCTCCTCCCTGTACAATGACCTCTATATAGATAACACTGACCCATCATTACATCACTACTGACAATAGATGATGTCACAGCTTATCCCCTCCCTGTACAATGACCTCTATATAGATAACACTGACCCATCATTACATCACTACGGACAATAGATGATGTCACAGCTTATCTCCTCCCCCTCCGTGTACAATGACCTCTATATAGATAACACTGACCCATCATTACATCACTACTGACAATAGATGATGTCACAGCTGATCTCCTCCTCCTCCCTGTACAATGACCTCTATATAGATAACACTGACCCATCATTACATCACCACTGACAATAGCTTGACTCCTCCCCCTCTCTGTACAATGACCTCTATATAGACCATGGTGTTTTTTTGAAGGTAGGAAATAAAACAAAAGTTTCAAAAAATGTGGTTTTCTTCAGTGTATTTAATCAATGCACTGCTCAGTATGTAAATATAAGAATATAATGTGCATTATTAATGGTAAAACATCAAAAAAGAACATGGCGATGGAGACTAGGCTGAGTAATCCTGAGATCTTGGCCATAAGCCCGAGATGCTGGGATTTACCTAAAACTCTGAAGACCATTCCCTGACAGTTCCCAGGTTTGTTTATATACATAATCACGCTCAATTACAAGTGCTGCGCTCAGCAACCCCTCCATAGCAGCGGGTCTACAAAATACAAGCCGTCTAGTCAGATGACTGGGGATAGCGATAGCGAATCCCAGACCAATTTTATTTTATTTTTTCCTTGCACATTACTCCATAATTGTATGTTGCGTTTTTACCGATGGGTAAAACCTAACAAAGCCAAGAGTGATTGTGACTCATAGCAACAATTCCGGCTTACTTTCCAATTTTCTCAATTTATCTCCCTCCTTCCATTTTTCCCCCTTTTTTTCAGACAGAATAAAACACAAAGATGTTTCAGGGGTTAATACATACAAATTAAGAATTTTTTTTCTCGAGGAGACAAATATCCGCATTTAACTGTGATGATGTAGGATGCTTGGAATATATGTATTCTTATATACACTCCCCACCGTTGCTTGGGATAATTAGTTATCACAGTCGCAGCCTCAGGTGGCTCGGGAACAGGATGCGGAGTTTATCCGTCTGAGTAGGCCCAATACATCGCCATGACAACCACCTGAGCCCCCCCATAGATTGAGGAAGAATGAGCGTGAGACGACGACGGGAAGAAAGAGACTGTTAGCAAAAGATGAATTAATCTGTGTGCATATCACATACAGGGAGACGGGCGTAATGTACAGTACAGTATAGACACACAGCATATGGCCAGTGTAAGGAATGGCTAGTACACCTCCTATAAATATGGCCCCCTCACACTGATCCTAACCGCGCCTCATACCTCACTCATGTCACCAGTGAAATCATACAAAGCCGCAGGGTCAAGAAATCTGCCATTTATTAATAGATATTCAAGAGTGAGTCATTGTGAGATTAACCCTAGCCTGACAGAAAGTTATCAGTAACGTACCAATGTGAACACCATCATAGCTCTGACAGGGGGTGTCCATGAACAAGGCCCCAGCACACAATTATATTTGGGGGCTGTGATCTAGCTGATAGCTCACGGCTCTATTGTGTGTGGTCATTGTGCGGTGAGACACGGTGGGGACACCGCCACAGAGGTGGACGGCCACAGATTATAGAGCCAGTCCTAAGCGCCCTTCCCCTCTCCTCCCGACTTGTGGCTCACAGCAAACTGTGGCTGTTACAGCAGTGTGTATGTAGCCTTACACATATGTCCTAACCAAAAAATAAGCCTCATGTGTACCAAAATGAGTAGTAAAAACACAGTCACACATGGCAGTTCAATTACATTTTGAATTATTTTCAATATAATATTCAATCACCGAAGGGAGGGGCATGCCCCGATCTCAGATGGGTGTCTACTGGCATGTGATTGGGAATGAGCACCATCGGACCGCGATTCTGCCGGGTTTCCCGAATATTTCCTTTTTGCTGTGAATTGCCCCGGGTTTTTGGCGCACGCAATCGGATTGTGCCGCATCGGCGCCGGCTTGCATGCAACAGAAATCGTGCCATTGGACAACCGACTGATTCGGACAAACAGCGGAATTTAAGAACGAAATTGTATCAAAAGATCAAGCACTCACATACACCGGGAAGAAGAAGGTGAACCACGGGGGATCTTAGCAGGGAACCGACAAACGACGAATGACATTAGTGAACTGCGGCAGTCCCGAATACTTCTCAGACAATGCAGAGCGGGGATCGTGACAGGACCGGGTAAGTAAATCTGCCTGAAAAGGCATTTTTAGCGAATTTTCATATGCGCCGGTTTAAGGGACATAACTTTTTTTTTTTGCATGCTACCTTCAAATTATTTGTGCTGTTTTTTCGGGACACATAGAGCTAGTTAAAAATGTAATAAAAGTTTAAAGGAAACCTACCATTTGATTTGATGCATTATGAAGCAAACATACCTTGAGAATGCTGTATCTACACTGATGCAGGATCATATCTTGGTAAATCCCTTGGTAAACAATTATAACATTCAGGACCTTGGGAAAGCTGGGTCAGCATGGCTGCCTAGATAAATACATTAGACACGAAGCTTGTAATTACAAATGGAGGTTAGTCAAGACATGACTGGATCACTCATACACAGCAGCTGGGGGATGGTGCAGCAATTGATTATTCTACCTTCAGGCACACCCAGGGATTACATCATCCTATCCTGCAGTGAATAAGTCATGTGCTAGGAGAAGCGCTGAACCAGCCATGGAAGCGACAGAGCTTCATTATCATAATGTTATATCTGTTTTATCAGCAAAACCACTCAGCTCAGGGATTAAACAAGATATGATCCTGCATCAGTGTAGCTACAGCAGTCTCAAGGTATGTTTGCTTCATATAGCATCAAATCAAATGGTGGTTTCCTGTAATTTTTTTTTTCATTTTTATTTGGAGTTACAAGTAGAAAAAAGTTTTTTTTTAATAATTTATAGTACTCAGGGTCAGGGCTCCTGTATTGTTGGTGAAGAATCCCCCCATTTTTAGGCCTATAACACCTTTTCGTAAAGAATCAGGTAATATACCTATAGTTATTGCAATGTCTTTAAATAAGTTTTAATGTGATATGGTAGAACCTGCTTTAGTTCTACTTTCCTTTCTTATAAATGAGTTCACGGCAGGACATGACATTGTAGGTGGATTTAATATTCAGGAATTTAGGGAACACTGGTAAAAGATCTGCTTTTCCAGGTATAGGTAAACAGGATAAAACTTAAACAAGGATTTTTTTTCAGCTTAGTAGGAAAGTAAAAATCTATGGTTGATGGTAAAGGGTTATTTTAAGTTTTAAAAATAGATCACCTTATGTAAGATAGATTGTCAATATAAGATGGATGGGGGGACCGTGTAGAGTTTTTCAGCATTGTTGCTACTTTCCAGTTCTAGTCCTCTTTTGCTTTTCCGGACAGTGTTGTCATGTCCATTTGTCATGTGGCCTGTGTGCAGCTAGATCCCATTTAAGTGAAATGGGTTGAATGGCAATACTAAGCACAATGGGGACATGAAGCTTATTTTTTTTTCTTTGGTGTATAAATAAGATATTTTTGTATGATCATATCTTTTTTTCTTGTGATACATGTTAGTTGTTCCTATCCTGGAGTGCAGTTTTGCCTTTTTTTGAGACTTTTGTTGCAAATGTCTCAAATCCACAGGACACAAGCACATGAGGGGGTTATATGCAGGGAGTGGATTCTACAGTAAATTTGGATTGAGGCTTGTGGTCCTGCATTTTTAAACCTTAGTCACACCCCAGGGAGATGAGACATATAAGGCTGTGGTCACAGTGGTGTTAACACAATGCGTTTTCACCAGTGCGTAACTAGACTTGTGGGCCTGATGCAACTTAGAATCGGGACCCCAAACATCTAAACACTGCTGCAGGCTCATCTGCACATAATACTTTAGAATCACATATAATATGCACTTATCAGACAATGCACAATTCACATAATGCATAACACACCATATATAATCACAGCACCATATATACTCCACACAAATATAATATATATTCACTCACCGGCCACTTTATTAGGTACACCTGTCCACTGCTCGTTAACATTAATTTCTAATCAGCCAATCACATGGCAGCAACTCAGTGCATTTAGGCATGTAGACAGGGTCAAGACATCTCTGCAGTTCAAACCGAGCAATCAGTATGGGGAAGAAAGGTTGATTTGAGTGCCTTTGAACGTGGCATGGTTGGTGGTGCCAGTAAGGGCTGGTCTGAGTATTCAGAAACTGCTGATCTAGGATTTTCACGCACAACCATCTCTAGGGTTTACAGAGAATGGTTCGAAAAAGAAAAAAAAAAAATCCAGTGGCGGCAGTTTGTGGCGGATGCCTTGTTGATGCCCAGAGGTCAGAGGAGATGGCAGAATGGTTCGAGCGATAGAAAGGCACAGTGACTCAAATCGCCACCGTTACAACCAGTAGGCAGAAGAGCATCTTGAATGCACAGTACGTCGACACTTTGAGGCAGATGGGTTACAGCAGCAGAAGACCACACCAGGTGCCACTCCTTTCAGATAAGAAACAGGAAATGAGCTACAATTTGCACCGATCTATCGAAATTGGACAGTAGAAGTGGAAAAACAACGTTTGCCTGGTCTTGTGAGTCTCGATTCTGCTGCGACATTCGGATGGTAGGGTCAGCAATTTGGGTCAACAACATGAAAGCATGGATCCATCTGCCTTGTATCAACGGTTCCGCTGGTGTGGTGGTGTGTCATGGTGTGGGAAATTTTCTTGGCACTCTTGGGCCCCTTGGTACAACGCCACAGCCACTACTGAGATTGTTTGGACCATGTCCCTCCCTTTATGACCACATGTACCCAGTATCTGATGGCTACTTTCAGCAGATAATGCTACATGTCATAAAGCTGGAACTCATCTCAGAATGGTTTCTTGAAACGGACCATGAGGTAACTGGACTCAAAATGGCCTCCACAGTACCAGATTCTCAATCCAATAGAGCATCTTGGGATGTGTGGTGGAAGGAAGATTGAATAGGATGTGCAGCCGACAAATCTGCGGCAACTGTGTGATGCCATCTGTCATTATGGACCAAAATCTTGAGGAGCTTCAGACATTTGTTGATCATGCCATGAGAATTGAGGCAGTTCGAAGGCAAAAAAGAGTCCCAACCGTTACTAGCATGGTGTGACCTAATAAATGGCGGTAGTGATGTATTATATATATATATGTACTACACATAAAAATTCACACACACTATATATAAGAAACACTGAAATACAGATGCACATAAATATATATCCCCACACCAATACCCTAATACCTGCACAATACTAATAGCAGCGCAGTAATTAATACACCACATACATAAATATATACCTTCTGGGAATATACTGCACATTGCTATACAGCGCCCAAAAAATTACTGCACACCATCACTTACTGCATTCAGTCAGTCAGTCGTAGCTCCGACATTCTTCCTCTGATCTGTCCTTCTTTTCGAACTTCAGAACTTCGATGACTTCTCCAGCTGTGACTTATTGCTGCAGAATTCACCACACGTCGTCTTCAGCTGTGTGCAGCACATCCCGAAACTGCGCCCCTAAAAACACCACAGTCACTTACAGTATAATGTTACATACATCCTAATTTATATACGGTGCCTACTAACTGTTGTACAGCAACGACATCCTCTTATTAATTTAAGTTTACTCCCATTCATTAATATTTAGCAAAGCAGTACCCCATCAATATATATGTAACCCTGCACCCCACCATTTATTAAAGTAGCAGAGCAGTAGTCCACCCACCCCCTTATTGCATACCAGTAGTCATTATTATATCCCCCACCCCCCTTATTACAAAACAGTAGTCATTATTATATGCCCCCCTCCCCCTTACTATATACACTGAGCAGAATGAAAAGAAAATTATATATATATATATTATATATATATACTCACCTTTTGTGCTCCGTTGTTCCGGTGGTGAGCGGTTGTCTTCAGTGTACGGAGTAACACACCCAGCGCCGGCAGCGTAGTTACGTCATAACGCTCCCAGCGCGACTGAGCGCTGCTGCTGTAAAGAGTGACGGAGCAGGAAATATCACTGCACGTCACTTCCTGCTCTGTTGCGCTTTCAGCTGCATCGGAGGACAGCTCCCATACAGCAGAGAGCTGTAATAGGATATCCGGCGGCTGCACAGATTTTAATGTTGTTTTATAATGTTAATGTTGTTTAATGTTGTTTTAAAACGTATGTATCAAAGTTGACTATTTTCACCCACACAATTCATTTATGTAATTTTGTCAAAAGTTTAGTTACACTTTAAATTGCACATCAACTCTGTTATTTCTCAGAGAAATGTTTGTTTACTTTGACACTTGGGTGCTACGAGTTGGGGTGTGCAGTCTGACATTGTTAAATCATCACACTATACTCTCACAGCCGAGCCAATTCTCAGCCGTGAATTCTTTTTCCATTTATACTCATAAACTGCAGTCTATGGGGGTCATTTATCTTAGAATTTTCCCCTTTGTTTCTTTTATTATAGCGACTTTTTGGGGCACATTTGATATAGTTGAACCTAAATTTTGCAAATTTTCCACTTGCCTGGCAAGACTAGCTGTGCAAGAATTTTTCAGTGTTGCCCCTGATATATCTTTAAAATTCAGATGTAAATGTATGAAAAAGTCACAAATAAACTCCAGGCCTGGTCATGCATAGGAAAAACTTTAAAAGAAGCTGAAGAAGAGACTTTTGTGCGACATTTGTGTGACTTTTTAATAAAATGACACAAAAACCCTTTAGACACAGCTGCATGAAACATCTACCTCTAAGATAAATTAAATGTGTATAAACGTCGCAAAAAAAACAAGAAAAGACACACAAATGTCCCAACTAAAGATAAATGACCCCCTATGAGTTATTCATTCAGGCTGAGGTGCTCTATTTCTTAACAATATGTTCACACGGTCCGTTAAAAACAGCCAAATGAATCGGTCCATTAAAAAGTTTTGCATTTGCTGTAGTTGTGTGCAGGAAATAAAACCCGGCCATTTTGTTGTGTGGATAATCCCTATGCTAAATTTATCCAGGAATTATTCTATGGGGATTAAAGTATTTAAAAGACATTTTCATGCCCTTTAAGCTCAGTTCCGAATGTGAATGTTCTGTCTGATCAGAATCCATTCTCCAACTAATGTTCCAATGGACCAATCCGAATAGAAATGGGGGTGATGTAGCATTGTTTTTTTCTCTATGTTTGGCGTTGTTTTGGTGTAGTTCTCTTCATTCTTATGAGGTTTGTTGATAGGGTGTTCCGTGCTGTCTACCATTGTTCTCTCTACCGCCACCTCACTGCAGGGGAGTATCACCAAAGAAAATTGTATTTCAGCAAAACTAAGCACGGTTGCTCAGTGGTTAGCACTACAGCCTTGCAGCTCTGGGGACCTGGGTTCAAGACCCATACAGGGTAACATCTGCAAAAGAGAAAAGAGTTTGTATGTTCTCCCCATGTTTGCGTGGGTGTTCTCCAGGTCCTCCATTTTCCTTCCACGCTCCAGAAACATACCCCAAGGGGACAGGGACATTATACATAGCATTAATTTCCTCTTATACAACATGTTGAATGTCAGCTGCATGTACACAGGCTGCAGAAAGACTTGGTGCTGCTCTGAGATTATGAAAATTTTTCCAGGAGTATTCAGGAGCTAAATGGAGTTACATTCATGTTAAAGGGATATTCCCATTTCATCAAATGAATGTTATTGAAAAATAAAAACAGCTTACCATTGTTTCACTTCATATGTCCTTCTCCAGTGTGAACGGTGCCCGAGATCCGTAGGTAGCTGTGGGAACTTTGGTATAGGAATAGCAGGAAAAACACGATGGACAATCCAGCACTCGTATAAAAATGGAATCCTTTATTTCATCAAAAAATTTATAGAAGCCCGAGCCTTTTGCAAAGGGTCATTCTAGTGTTTCCCTTTTTTAAAAAAAAAAAGGATGAAGCTTGTATCATGTACTATGACCATGGTCAGATTTCTAACCACTGGAAGTAAGCAATAAAGCTTCTTTTATTAACTTGGAGTTAAACCAAATTACTATTTCATTTATAACATGTTATGGCCAATCTGTATTTACAGGGAACAAGCCATGAGGATTCAGGCTAAGGCTACATTCACACGATGTATGCCCGCCACATCGGCACAGGGGATGACCACTGCTCACCCTCCATCCTCTCCATAGAGTAATATAGGGCCCGGCGCCGTATTCCGTCGAAAAATAGGACATGTCATATCTTTCTACGAGCTCTGGTATGGTACCGCAGACGTGCGGCACCGTACCACTCCCGTACGACGCCGTGAGGCCATTGAAGTGTTATAAAAAGGTTATAAAGGGATCTTACCTCCTGGTTTAATTAATGTTCCATTGGACAAGTACTTCATTAGAACACATCTGGGCTTGTAATATAACTGGACTAAAAGACATTAGTTAAGCCAAGTTGTGACGTACCAGTGTGAGCTTTAATACTGGGTTCCCATTAAGACCAAAATTCTGTGTTACTGTAATATAATTCTGGACATGTTCAGCCGCCACTAGGGGGAGCTAACTACATATAAATCTAGTAGCTGCTATGAAAAGCAGTTCAGTCCAGGTCCCCTTCCGCCATAGCTGGCGTACCATTAAAATACAGTCTGTGAGGATGATTAAAGTAAACTCTACCCACAAGTTGATATTCAATCAACTATTATATTTTAGATGGCATTTTGACACATAGAGAGAGTATAATTCTTCTATATCCTCCCCATAGAGTGACCCAGCCAGGATGTATCTGATGATAGTTCTGAAGTTTTTATACAATTTTTGTGTAAAATCCTTTTTATTTTTCCTTTCTCAAGGAATTAATAAAATGTTAACGACCTTGAGAGATTCAATGGTTTTTCTTCTCATCTATTGATGTCTGAGGATTCTATTAAAAATCATCAGCAGATCAAGGAATTTAACTTCAATATATCCTGTAACACATTCATGAGCACAAAACAATCACTTGGAACAGTTGCTATGTATCTTCTGTCTGCACAAGAATCACAATCTACTTCCCCCATCAAATTCCTTATTCAAGGCCATCTGATAGGACCACCATAATGGGCCCTGGGGGCCAAGAGATTGTACATGTACAAGATATTCATCCACCCTCCCATCAGGTTCCTCATTGGTCCCAAAGCTTGGTTATAACCCCTTTAGGACGATGGATAGTGAATACAAATCTTACCTTTGGGGGTCAGCAAGTTGTAATCCATAATAAGCATGAGAAGAGAGAATGTTGGGTAGTAACAGTCCTGCGCTGGTAGGACGCAGGACCATGTACAGTAGATACCACACATCACATGACACAATATATGCATCGCACTAGTATTCATTTGCATGTGGATTACTCCGCTTGTCATTCAATGGGGTTAATTCACAGCTTTTCCATGGAGAACCCGTGAAAATATCGAAGACGCAAATTACTCTCTCAGATGACAGCGTTGGCAAAAAAAATCTGCATAGATTTTTTTAAATAATTTATTTCCACTGCATGTGAAACGGATATGACATGTAATTCCCTCAACAAGTGGACTAATAGTGAGGTGTTCAGGCTCTGTACATTACACCTCTGATATAGGGGTAGAACTCGAATCCATGAAGCAGTCGCTGATGAGATGTCTAAATGTTGTCAACTAAGCAATTCCTTAAGAAACGCCCAGCAGCATCTGGGAAGAAGGGAGGATCTGAATAACAAAGATCTATTTAAGAATCCATATTTTAGGATGACAATGGTGCTGTAATGTGAAAACTATCATTAAGAAAATATGAACATGATGAATGCGTCTTATCAAAATCACAAGTGGAGTTTAGAATGTCACATTTCAATGGAATAAAAATGGTGTGGGATTCATTGTATTTCCCCAGCTGGGAACAGCTATCTATCCATCTATCTACATACCTACCTATCTATCATATCGATCTATCTACAGACTCAGACTGCTCCACCAGTGGGCCCCGACACCTGTGCAAACAAAATATTATGGAACCCCCATTTGAGGTCAACAGTAATAGTATTCACTGCGGACAGAGAAGACCGCTTGAGCACCATTCCTGAAGCTGAACAATCAATGGCATCTTTAAGACGCAGATGTCATTGATACTGAGTACAACATGGGCTAGAGCCTACCCAACACACATCACACTCTGATCCAGGATGGGCAACGTGTGATTCAATAGGGCGGCTGTGCACCTGCTCCACGTCTGTCTGGTGGCAGCAAAGAGATGACTAGCAGGCTCTGGCCTTCAGGCTTGAAGGACACTGACTATAGCGAGAGCTCAGCCAGGCTTAGCTTGTGCTATCTAATAAACGCCCCACTTCATGTATTGAGCTTGGTTCCGGTGATGTATTTATGTACTGTGCTATTACAATCATTCAGACACTATATTGTAATTTGTACATGTTAATTAAAGTGGGGAAGGTCACTGTATAAGCCGAGATGAAGTCTGCGGAGGCATTGTCTAGACCAACTTAGTGGGAGGGTGCTGCATACATATTGTTTATATATCCAGAAGTATGTAATATTTTTTTTATTTGGGGAGGTCTTTTTCTCTACAATTGCTATAATGAATTTGTGGGCCATTGCAATTTAATAATGTCTGGGGGTGGGGGTGCCATTTTTTTTAGTTTTACCTTCTAAAGTATATCATTTAGAAACTGCCCTGCTCTTATCACAAATCTCTCTCATGTAGGTTGACTGTATGCCCCCAAAACTCTCTATGTGCTTTTGCCACAACATACTACAGGCATATAATGCTATACATCATGCATGAGCTTCCTGTATGACACATTTTTTGTATCAGTCTCTTTATGGCTTATCATTATTAAATACATTATTCTATATTCTCATAAGAAAATAATACCCATGTATCTACTCTATTACATGCCATATGATGGTATATGGGGCCCCTGTTACATTTAAGATCTGAGAGAACTGGATATCAAAAGCTAAAGGTGAAACTAGAGTACTGAAAAGATGAATTGTTTCTTAGTCCTCTAAATAGCTATATATCCAGGCTTAATCTATTAAGAAAATAATAATAATCTTTATTTATATAGCGCGATCATATCCTGTAGCGCTTTACAGATTCTGGGGAACATATATGCAACATTGACCATCAGGGCTCAGCCTTTTCTTGTGGGCCTGGAGGCAGCTGGAGCCCAGAATACCGGAGTGGCTGGCGATTGCGGCCTAGGGGGCGCTAATGTCACTGTGCTTGGTACAGGGAACGGAGGGCTGTCCTACAGCCTGGCAGGTCTCCAGCAGGTAGTGTGTGCAAGAAATATGGAGGGAGAGGCTGATGTTCTGGTTCTCCTTGGGGCAACCCCTGAGTGTCTGTAGGATGAGTCACTGGGTAATGGATGGGGAAGCCCGTGGTGATAGACAGCTGCATCCAGGGATCAGAAGGAGGCAACATTGTGCAAATCAATTTACAGTTCTTTATTGAACAGCAGGCAACGGCCCAAAATGATAGAACAGCGGATTCTTAAGCTGGAAGAATCATGGAGAGCCGGTCCACAGGGAGGTTAGACGCAGCTTGATAGTAGATGCAGGCTGGGCTGGTGCAGAAGAAACTGAGTCTCGATGATGGGGTTGCAGTTCTGGGCGTAAGTCTCTGGACTAGCCCTGGGTGCTAGGCAGTAGGCCTGAGGCACTAAAAGTTCCTGGGATTAGTGGCTGTGGCAGCACTGGCATGTGCTGCTCACTCTAGCTTGACTCTAAAGACTGACTCCAAGATGGAAACCCTCCCTCTGACTCTAACTGAACAGACTCAACCATGTGCTTCTCCCCAGCAGGTGGTTCTCCCCTGGTCAGGTGGTAGCACCTCTCCAATCACCTTCCAGAAACACCATTGGATAATTACATATTACAATTAACTGTTGCCTTGCCTGGCAGTAGCTACAGCTCTAATTACACTACTTCTCGAATTCTAGAAACTTCCTAGAGAGGTGATCAATCTCCCTAACAGCTCCTGACCTGGAGAGGGCGCCATTCACAACCACTAGCCTGCCTATGCATTGGCACAGGTTTTGTATATACAAATAAAATAAGACATTACAGAGTAACAACAGTAATATGCAACAATAGGAGTGAGCGCCCAACTTGCAAGAGCTTACAGTCTATGAGGATGAAGGGGTGACACAAGAGCTTACAGTCTATGAGGATGAGGGGGTGACACAAGAGCTTAAGGATGAGGGGGTGACACAAGAGCTTACTGTCTATGAGGATGAGGGGGTGACACAAGAGCTTACTGTCTATGAGGGTGAGGGGGTGACACAAGAGGTATAATAGTTTGTATAATGGTCCAGCAATTCTTTATAGGGGAATGGAATAAAAATAAAGTTGCAGCTGCTTGAACCAGCCACCATCTTAAATACGAAGTCCAAAGTCAATGGGACTGCAGAGAAGCCTTTTTGCCATATAACAGACCTGGGGGAGTACCCAGAATTGGTTAATAGAGAGAGAGTTAAAGTTGCATGCAGTTAGCGAATATGATCGGCCTTCTTAACTAAATGGGCTTTAAGAACATGTTTGAAGCTTTGGAGGTTGGGTCTGAACGGGGAAGGACATTTCAGAGAATTAGTGCAGCTTGAGAGAAGTCCTGGAGACGTGCGTGGAAGGTTAAATTAAGGAAGAGAATAATCTAAGATTGGCGGATCGAAGGGCATGGGATGGGTGAATGGGATGGATTGCAGAGGATAGAGTTCAATAAGTGGAAGACCAATTAGTAGGGAGTTACAGTAGTCTAGATGAGAGTGAATTTGAGCAACAAATAGTGTTTTAGAGGTTTCCATTGTATGGTCGGGTTCTAGAAATGTTTTTAAGGTGCATCTTGCAAGAACGAGCAACAGATTGGAAATATGGTGCAAAGGAGAGGTCGGAGTCCAGCAGAATCCCAACCAGATTGTAGGGGATCAAGGAGAGAGTTAGCTGAGAGATAGCGGGTTAGTAGAGAATAGACGAGGGGTTCCAGTAGTTTTGAGATGAAAAGGAGATTAGAGACTGGTCAGTAGTTAGCAGCACTGGATGGTTTCTTTAGTAATGGGGTGACTACAGTGTGCTTGAAGGAAGAGGGATTGACACTAGAAGAGAGGGAGGTTGAAGATGTTAGTGAGGTGAGAAGTGACTGCTGGGGATAGAGACTGTACTAGATTTGATAGGATGGGGTCACTGATGCAGGTAGTGGGGCGAGCAGAAGAGAGGAGCCTGGACACTTCCATAGGAAAAGAGTGAACAGGATGAAGTGGTAGAGAGAAGGTTAGTTGATTGGGAAATTATTTCGTGACAAATGCAGTCAATTTTATCTTAAAAGTAGGAGGCCAGATCTAAGCATAAATTTGAAGTGCAGAAAGTCTGCAGATGTGCGCGATTTACTCAACAGACATTCGGCATGAGACAATTCATTACACTACAGGAGTAAGATACTGCAGCAACAAATTCATCTCAAACTTTGCATTTTATTTTTGCAAAAAGTTCAGAAAACTTATTGACATTTTGACATTTCCTCCCTTTGTATGTTTTTCCATCTGATCTCAGTAATGTTCCTCGTAGACTCTGACAATGCTTATTTCAGCAGAGCCACCAACCAGGATCTGGCAAGGATTACTTGGATGCAGAGCTTCAGGCTGCTGCATACCGTGCACAGACGCCGACCCCAAATTCTCACTTATGTCTGATTAAAAGAAGCCAGAAGCAACAAATATTATTTTTAATGAGGAAAGATATGAGGAGAGAGGTGTGTGATATGTAACTCTTCCAAATGGTAAATGCAGAAAGGATATTTTACTTGTAGGTCAATTAAAATATATGGGAGGGAGAATATCTACTGCTAAGTTCTTTAGGAATAACATTCGTTTATTCTGTTTCGGTAACAGCCTTATAATTTACTCTGTAGTTAGTCAGGCTGTTATAGCTAGTGGCAGATGAAGTCAGCACGGGGCTTACCCCACTGCCAGGCTTTCAAGCCATAACTATATGCACTACTACTTTCCTGTGTTGGATGTTACAGTTCTCCATGTAAATAATCTGTACCCCTGTACCCCTGTACCCCAGGTGACTCACAGATAATGCTATCTCTGATTATAGATGCTCTCTTAACTTTTTTTTTCCATTCAGCTAAGTCCGATAGGATGACTTCTACTAATGCCATTTTGGTAGGCTACAGCAGTTAAGAAGTTTAAGCGCAACTCCAATATTTGTTTTGCCACAAATCAATAGCTCTAAGGAAGTAGAACAACTTTGCAAATTATCTTCATTACCTATGTTTCCTATGTATTACTCCTAAGTTTTGCTGGGCTCTGCCTTAGCTTTGTCTCCTGGCTCTGCTGATTTCTCCTGTGATTCCGTACAGCTATTTAAAATATGGTTTCATGGAGAGAAGGAGTTGCTGCTCTATGCTCACTCTGGAGGAAGGGGAAGGTCATTTGATGCTCTCTGTATCTAGCAGGAGAGTGGTATCTGTGTCTATCTGTGGATGTAGTAGTCTCATACACAGAATAGTTTGGTAAAATATCTCATCTCTTCTGTATCAGTCTCATAAAAATTATGTAAAAGTTTCACTGCTGGTTTCTACTACTTATTACATGCTGCATGCTCCTCCAAGTGATAAAAACTGCCGGGCTAGTCACTATATACATCCTGTATGTACATTATGCAGTGTTCAGTGGTTTTACTTGCATGGGTCTCAATGGATTAACTGCTAAATCATCTAATGAGAAACACAAGGTATCATGGGAACTGTGAGAGAGGTTAGTCTCTGCTCACTTCACTGCTGCTGAAAATGATCTTTGAAAAGCAAGAATAGAGACAACCAAAGAAATGGAGTATAGATCTTAGTGCTCAGGAGTTTGGTGATGGTGGGAGGGGTGTTTGTGATCTTGATTTTAAGACCTGTTTGCTCATGATCCTTGATTTCTGCAACCCATGAGTGTGGTACTGTGCTGGCTGCAAGACCATTCTAAGCTCACTTATACAACCATATGCCCCCAAATGTAAAACTCCCAAAGTTTCCATATTATACCAACGTTAGTTAACTTCAATGGCTATAAATAATATATTATGCCAGTCACAAGTGCTTCCATTCAGTCTTTACCAGGTGATATTATAGCTTACACTGTACAAAGATGTCTTTATTTCAAACCAAGGCAGACACAGTTATAGCAGAGTGTAAATGTATATGGATATAGCCCTAGTAATTGTTATGCTTTTCATAGATTACTGTAAGGGGAAAAAATCATAGTTAAGTAAAGCCACACTGAGGGTTTCGACCACCTTAAGATGAGCCGGGCTTGAATGAATAATCAAGTTGGTGGAACATTGTAAATATCTCGAGGTACGTTAATGACTATGATACATGACAACAATTAATCAACATGCAACGATATTTCAACCTCGATTACGTAAATATATATGAAAAAACATATCCCCTTTAAAGAAATTTTACAAATTTCTCATGTCGTTTGACTCTTGACCTTCGCTAAAACCCCAGAGGTCTCCCTTTTCTCCCTATATAACCATGTTTTACGTTGTTGAGTAGATATCCATTGTTTCCCGGTGTTTGCCTTGTTCTGACTGTGTGTTAACATCCACATTGTGGAATATGACAGAAAAACGTTTTGTTCCCCCTTTTATTGTTAATAAAAGTTTTCACATCTGAAAGAGTTATAAAGAAAGAATAGTCAACTACTGATGTAATAGGATGTTCTTTATAGACAGCACGACAAGCAGAGCATGCACAAAGGCAAAGCTGCAGCAGTAATTCTGTACAAATGAAAGGTTATGTATATGTAACAATAAAGATGGCATTGCCAACACTTGTCTACTGATTCAATCATAGAACGTTACACCGTAAACAAAAGACACATCATGTAGACAGACACATGGAAGACAAAGACGACAAGACAATGTATGTACACAGATACATCTATAGGAGGGGGAGGGATAAATGCAGAGGCGTAAGTATCTGATCACAAGTGCACAATCTGTAACAGGTTCCTCACATTTATAATACCAGTGGCTTCTTCTATGGCAGAGGAGCCCTTGGACAATGTTAGGGACTCCGGGTCAGAGTGCGACAAAACCCTCTAAACAGGGCTGATTCTAGTATATTTGCTGCCTGAGGCGAATATTAAAATGCTGCCCCCCCCTCCACTCCTGACCGTGTGACTGACTACAGGTTCTGGGAGTCATTAGTGGCATCTAGTACCTTATGGATGACAATCTCTTCCATCAGGAGGACTTTATTCCAGGTTCTCCAATCCATGACGCATCACTGCTGAATTCACGGCCAGATATCTTCAGCTCCGTGCAGCATCTGCACCCGGTGTCCCTAAAAATACCACAGTCACTTACAGTATAAAGTCTCCTGGATAACAACACTGTGCTCCTAAATAATATATACCCCTCACAACACAACAATTCTAATGGAATTATAGCGTGCACAGCACACCAATCAATATACAACACCCCCAATTTATTAATACAGACCCCCCCAACATTTGGTTTACATGATGCAAAGTAATCTATTGTATCCTATAACTCAGGGGTCCCCAAACATTTTACCAAGGGGGCCGTTCACAGTCCCTCTCAGACCGTTGGAGGGTCGGACTAAAGTTTAAGAATAAATAGCAGTACATGTGACCGCATCCGTAATACACTGGGACCCCCCTCAATTAATTAATATACTGCACCCCCTTATGAACTATTTTATATATTGGCCTAATGAATGAATGAATTAATTGGGTCAATTAGTTATTAAATATACTGGGACCCCTCTCCATGAATTATTTTCTATGCTGCTCCCCCCATTAATTATTTCCTATGCTGCTCCCCTCATTAATTATTTCATATGCTGCCCCCCACCATTAATTATTTCCTATGCTGCACCTCCATCATTAATTATTTCCCATACTGCCCCTCCATCATTAATTATTTCCTATGCTGCCCCTCCACCATTAATTATTTCCTATGCCCCCCCCCACCATTAATTATTTCCCATACTTCCCCCCACCATTAATTATTTCATATGCTGCACCTCCACCATTAATTATTTCCTATGCTGCCCCTCCACCATTATTTTCTATGCTGCCCCTCCATCATTGATTATTCCCTATGCTGCCCCTCCACCATTAATTATTTCCTATGCTGCCCCCCACCATTAATTATTTCCCCATATAATATATACAGTATAAAACAATTATGGCCCCATATAATATATATCGCTCACCCCCAGTATAAGATAATTATAGCTCCATATAATATATACCGCTCACCCCCAGTATAAGATAATTATAGCCCCAAATAATATATATAGCATCCCCCCCCCGTATAAAATAATTATGGCCCCATATGATATGTACAGCACCTCCCCCCCCAGTATTAAACGTTTTCTTGTCCCATATAATACATACAGTTACCCCTCCTCCCAGTATAACATGACACCTCCCCACCCACTTATTAGCCGCATTTAATTAATGAAAGTACATGAAAAATAATAAAATATATGCTCACCTGCAGGCAGGTGCAATTTATTGAGCTGGTGGACGATTCGGGCGTTAATGGGCGCCCAAATCGCCCACTTTAGAGCAGCAAATTTCGTCACTCTTTAAAGGGATCCGCATTCTGCCGCCTGAGGTGAGATTTTCATCTTGCCTCATGGCAGATGCGGCCCTGCCTCTACACCAGCAACAGATGGGAGTAAGTTGAGCAAAAGGAAAATATGTTAGAATGTGTTATAGAGGTAAACATATAACTTAAAACTCCCTGATTTTACCAAATAATAGGGTATTTCCACTTAGGAAGTTGTAGTCTGACCCCATTTTAGTGTTAGGCCCAAGTTCTAGTTTGTCTACATAAGACCTAAATAAGCTTTGCTCATATCTGAATGTTTGCATTGTAATTATGGTAGATATGTTTCCTAACATGTGTAGAAGTTCCTATATCTTGCAAGTTGTATTGAGCAAGATCCAGATAAGTGTGCCTTACCCAGGTACTGGGGGTCCCCTACTTAAGAATACCCGACTTACAGACAACCCCTAGTTACAAACAGACCTTTGGATATTGGTAATTTGCTGTACTTTAGTCCCAGGCTACAATGATCAGCTGTGACAGTTGTCAAATGTGTCTGCAATTAAGGTTTTTTGTTAATCCTGGTTCTTATGAAAACCCAACATTTTTAAAATACAATTGTCACAGAGACCAAAAACATTTTGGCTGGGATTACAATGATAAAATATACAGTTTCAAATTACATACAAATTCAACTTAAGAACAAACCTACAGACCCTATCTGGTACGTAAACCAGGGACTGCCTGTATAACATTTGCAGCAAAAGTGCTCTCAATGACAATAGTTGGCGTGAGTTATGATCAGGTGCTTTAGTTGACAAATTTCCCCAAATGTTGAGTGACTTAGTGTTATCAGCCTCTGTGCTTACTAACAGTCTTAGTGACTAGCGCTTCAAGAGAACAGCATAGAGGGGCACATTTACTTACCCAGTCCCGGCTCGATCCCCGAGGTGCGTTGACCGACGAGGATGAAGTCTGCTACGATTCATGACGTGCCCCGATATCCTGCATGTGTCGCTTGCCCGCTGAGGGCCGCCGGAGTTCACCTTCTTCCTCCCGGTGTATGTAAGTGCATGTCTTGTGACACAATTTGAATTTTAAATCTCGCGCTTAGTCCGAATCAGTCGGGTTGTCCAACGGCCACGCCCACCGATTTGTGTCGCATGAAACCCTGTTAAATGCGGCGCAAAACAGAAATAGTCAGGAAACCCGACAGAAATGTGGTCCGCGGACCCTAAGTAAATGTGCCCCAGACTGTCCTGCACATGTGGCTCACTAATCACCATGGGCAGCACAGCTTACCCATGCAGTAATGCCAGTGGCGTGCCATACAGCAGGAACTGCCAGCGAAAACCAACAGGAGGTAAGACCGAGGGCTACTGTGTAGCACCGTGATGTGTCAACTGGTCAAAACATTGACTACTACTGACACACATCACAACAGTACAGGACCCAAAAAAAGAGGGGAGACTGATGGGGGACACTGTGACTATTGGATAATGAAGACATTGTGACTATTAGATAATGGGGACACTGTGACTATTGGATAATGGGGACACTGCGACTATTGGATAATGGGGACACTGCGACTATTGCCTACTGTCCCACCAGCTGTGCAGTGCTGCATGTACTCTATAGAAGCAGAAGAATGTTGAGGCTACAGCTGAAACTGACAGTAAGGCTACAGTCACACATTAGCACTTTGACTCTGTTTAGAAACAAAATCAAATCGCTAAGGGGCGGGGCTAAATCTCGATTGCATATGAATTTGTATACAAATGCATGCGATCGGTAACCAGCACCCGGGATCTTTTATTTAGACAATGCAAGTCACTGAATGCTTGTTGCAGATCACTTGCGTTTCCTAAGAAACATATATACAGCTGGCCCGTGGCATACCCCTATGCGCTTTGATTCAGTTTCCAAACAGAGTCGAAGTGTTACGGCTGACAGAACCCTAAAGGATCCAACATTACAGAAACCAACAGAGTACAAGAGGTGAAATTGATGGGGGTGGTAATCTGACTATTGGCTACAGGGGCCAATATGGTAGGTGTCAAAGATTTGCACTATTTTTTTCAAAATGTTCAAAAAGTTGTTCATTTCTGGTGGACATTTATTCATAAATTCCTGCGTAGGCTTAAAACCATTTGTAATGTTTGGTTTTAGTTAGAAAAAATAGCATTTACATAATTATTTAGGAGAAACCATTGAAATTCTAGGGAAGAAGAAGTAGAGATCTTCAACACATTTGGACTGTAGACAAGAAGAACTCTACTCCCCTTACAGTGTTGAGAAGGAAGTGAACGGAAAACGGCCGTGACCACACTGAGGGTTTCGACCACCTTGAGATGAGTCGGGCTTGAATGAATAATCAAGTTGGTGGAACATTGTAAATATCTTGTGATATGTTAATGACTATGATACATGACAACAATTAATCAACAAGCAACGATATTTCAACCTCGATATTCGTGCATGTCTAAATAGATGTCTAAGGTACACAAGACAGATGTCTCCTGCCGTAGAATCAGTGACCCACCATGTTAGTGACATGTAGCTCGGCTGACACACACATACACTTATCAGTCTATTTCCTGCTCTGATTCTTTCTGATAATTGAATTTCAGGAAATTGTATAGATCATCACCCTCCGCACACAAGTAACCAGGCAACACATCAGCAGCCACATGTGCTTGATGCTGCTGCAGCGCCGTGTTATATTAATACATCTTTGTCTAGACGTGTGTTTGTTAGCGTCGCCTTTCTATACGCTCCAGTACTGGTTAGCAGTATACACTCTTAAAGGTAACATTTCTCCCAGCATTGTTCTCTCGGGCCATCAAGATTTTTATCATGGGAAATCTCTTTCTTCATTCTCCATTTTCGTTACAGATGAAAAACAGCGCGATCAATAACGTTTACAAAAATAAATGGTATGGAGTGATAGTCACCTGCCTGACCGTGCCTGGTGAGGCCACCCATAGATGGCTTTTGTATGTATGTATTTATGGCTTTCTTTCCTGTGTGCAGGGTGAGATTTATACACTGGGTGAACAATGACAATCTCATGATGTTTTGGGTTAAAATGGATTGCTAATATTCAGTAAATTGCATGGAGAGCCTCACATGTTTAAGTTAATCGTCAAGGACACATTGACATTCATAAGACAAAAGAAAGATGCAATTATCACAATTACTACATATAGCGTGATCAGGAGGAAGGCGATGGACAATATATAAAGGAAAACATTCTATTCTGACTTCATATTTTATACGGCAACTAAAATAAATCCCAACATCACTTCTCCAGAAACCCTAGTACAAAGGGGACATAATCACCATTTTCATCTCGTACAATTAGTGAACCGTCACATGATGTTGTGGTGTAATGTAGGGGTGCAGGGTGACATGAATGTAATGTGCGGTGCAGGGTGACATGGATGTAATGTGGGGTGCAGGGTGACATGGATGTAATGTGGGGTGCAGGGGGACATGGATCTAATGTGGGGTGCAGGGCGACATGAATGTAATGTGGGGTGCAGGGTGACATGAATATAATGTGGTGTGCAGGGTGACATGGATGTAATGTCGGGTGCAGGGTGACATGGATGTATTGTAGGGTGCAGGGTGACATGAATGTAATGTGGGGTGCAGGGAGACATAAATGTAATGTGGGGTGCAGGGTGACATGAATGTAATGTGGGGTGCAGGGTGACATGAATGTAATGTCGGGTGCAGGGTGACATGGATGTATTGTAGGGTGCAGGGTGACATGGATGTAATGTGAGGTGCAGGTGACATGAATGTGGGGTGCAGGGAGACATAAATGTAATGTGGGGTGCAGGGTGACATGAATGTAATGTGGTGTGCAGGGTGACATGGATGTAATGTGGGGTGCAGGATGACATGGATGTAATGTCGGGTGCAGGGAGACATGGATGTGATGTCGGGTGCAGGGAGACATGGATGTAATGTGGGGTGCAGGATGACATGGATGTAATGTGGGGGTGCAGGGAGACATGGATGTAATGTGGGATGCAGGGTGACATGAATGTAATGTGGTGTGCAGGGTGACATGGATGTAATGTGGGGTGCAGGATGACATGGATGTAATGTCGGGTGAGGGAGAATGGATGTGATGTGGGTGTGGGAACTGGATGTAATGTGGGGTGCAGGTGACATGGATGTATGTGGGGGTGCAGGGACAGGATGTAATGTGGGTGCAGGGTGACATGATGTAATGTGGGGTGCAGGGTGACCTGGATGTAATGTGGGTGCAGGAGGACATGGATGTAATGTGGGTGCAGGGAGACATGGATGTGATGTCGGGTGCAGGGTGACATGGTGTAATGTGGGGTGCAGGATGGGAGCAGGTGATGATGTAGTGTGTGAGGGAGGGATGCAGGGAGACATGGATGTAATGTGGGATGCAGGGTGACATGAATGTAATGTGGTGTGCAGGATGACATGGATGTAATGTCGGGTGCAGGGAGACATGGATGTGATGTCGGGTGCAGGGTGACATGGATGTAATGTGAGGTGCAGGTGACATGAATGTGGGGTGCAGGGAGACATAAATGTAATGTGGGGCTGCAGGGTGACATGGCTGTAAGTGACATGGATGTAATGTTGTGGTGTAAAACCTGGAGACCGTTGATGGAGTGCACAAGCACTCCAAAATATGTGGTCAGAGAGAAAAAGAAAAAGACACAGGAGTGCTGTCCTAGTGTAGTAAGTTGGGTGAGTGTACAAGTGATTTAGAAAGTAAATGCTCTCACTTTCTAGCGCTGGTATCGCGCTTTGGATAGAATCCCAGGACGGCTGCCGACATCCACTTCCTAGCGGAAGTATGCTCCAGGGGAACCATACCCGCTATCACAGTGCAGTAGACGGACCCAGAAGTAGATCTTGGAAGTATCGGATGTTGCCGGCGCTCAAACAAGTAAAGGTTCCTCAGTCCAGCTTCAGATGAGGATCTTTTATTAAATTTTGTGACGCGTTTCTGCTCAGAAATCAAGCCTGACGAAGTCTCCTTGTAGCTGCACGCTGAAGATATCTGGGTAGGAGGATCAAGGAGGCTACTGGGGCGTGGAGTAGCCACGCCGTGTAGCCTCAGCTCCGGCTACTCCACGCCCCAGTAGCCTCTTTGGTAAATTAGCATATTATCACAATTAAAGATTATAAAAGATAAAGGAGACTGAAGGATTAGCCCTTAATAGGGCTATCCTTACTTACATTAGAGGCACCTACAACTGGATCTACCTTAATAGGTAAGATTAAGATTTTTTTAGGCACTCTATATGTAGTGTAATGCAGTAGGTCTTAAAGAGATTCCCTAAACTTACATCCTTTGTCAAATGAAACCTTATAAATTGGTCCAAATTGGATTAAGCCATTGTTCTTATCTGCCAATTTCCATAAAGAGATTATGTCATTGGTGTGTATAAAAGATTGAACATGGCATCCTTCCGGTTGTCGAGACCCGGCACTTCTTATGGATAGATAAGCCATATTTTACATTCATGACGGCGATGGTCATTGGATTCATGGCCGCGGGACAAGCAGAACAAAAACCTCATTCATTGCCAACACCATTATGCACCTGGCACTTTAACGTGTGTGCTATTCTCTGCCTGGTGGTCCGCTGCCCAGACTTCTGGAAAAGACAGGCAAAAGTAATCAGAATATCATCATCTTCCAACCTTCTCATCACATGGCATGCAAAAAATTGTTTCATTCCCAATTCATGCCGGCTCTGGAGCAGTATTGTATACATTAGGGTGGACTATTCTTTCAGGGCGGATGTAACCCATTCTGTACTAGTCTGTTTTAGTAAATACAATTTTGGAGCATCGTGTCGTCCCACCCACTGACACCCGAATGAGCTGCATAATGTAGTTGTAGGAAAACAGATTTAAAAGAGATTTCCAACTGAATATTAATTTAAGATAAGATATGATACAAAGTTTCCAAAACGTGCCTGATTCAAACAAATCTTGTTAAATAACTACTTGTTAAAAATAATTTGTCAAAAAAATAAATAACCATTTTAATTATTTTGGTACAGCTTTGGTAGTCAACAAAACATGCCGGCTACACAACTGTGAGCTGGATTACATTTTTTATTTCTGGCATAAAATACAATGGGGGTAATTCATTATTGTGTCGCAGGCTCGACAACACTAGTCTAGCGCTGCGCCCGAGTCATTATTGTGCTTTATTGTGATAATAATACTGTCGCAGTATAAGACTGTTGAGTTCCAATTTTAAAATCTGTAAATTGTGCAATTTGACGCACAGACTAATTTCTATATGATCACACCCCCTTTCTCCAAAGCAACGCCCCTTTCACGAGGCCATGCCTCCTTTGTTGTAGGAGTTGGAAAAAGGCCTAAAAGCCTTCATAAATGTGTTGGAAGGGAGTTTAGACAGTTTTTTGTGCAGATACATCATTTTCTGGTGCAAGAGCAATAATGAGTGCCCCCAATTAGGTCTGTCAGTTTATGAAAGCTTGGAAATGGAAATTAGTATCCCTGTATGATATGATAATGACAACACAACCAAAACATCTGAATGTGCAGAAGGTTTAGTGGGGCCACTTGTACCTGAAGTTAATCTGTAGAAAACAATATTCCCATCCTGGTATTAGCCAGAAGGAAATCTTCTTGGGCGTGTAAGAATACCATGGAGGACAGCAGGAATGAGTGGGGTAGGAACTGTAGAGAATGTACACATTCTGCTGAAGACTATATACCCCTCAAAGTGGAGGGAAAACCCAACAAAACACTTATACCTCAACTGGAACCTGTCCCTAGGTGGGCGTACTGTCCCTAATCATCTAAATCCCCAACCAAGAAATGGAGGTGGTTGGTCAGTGACGCCCATAGACAATAGTGTACACAACATACTCCAATAGAGAATGTATCTCATGTACTAGTTGAAGGTCAATTTTAGGGATATCTGTCATTTCCATTTCACAGCGTTTTGGGTCGACATTATATTATTTTTATTGAATTAGCAGTATTCCCCCTTCCTTCTTACTTCTCTTTACATTTTATTTGCTGTTTAACCATTTGTACTTATGATTTTGCATTGCACTGGTGGAGTTGCCTGGAGTTTACATAACCCGTTTTTTTTCATGTACTTCAGTTTATGAAAGCTGCATCCCTCCTGCTAACCACCAACCAAAATTCTCCCTATTGTGTATAATCTTTACCAGTAGGGGGTATAATAAAGGGTGGCAGCCCACTGCCAAAGACTTCTAGGAGGCCCATGGCCACCTAAACCACCCATCAAATATTATACTCAGAAGGACCTTCACCCATGAAATCCTTGTACATATGTTCCTGCTCTCAATACATATGTACACAAGAGCCATTTTAGGACAGATTGAAAGAAAGGACGCCTTCTCCATTCCCCAAGAAGCTCATTGTAGTACCATATGTAAGAAGTGACACTAGATTTGTAGGGGCTATAATATTCATGCAGCCCAAGGGGCCAGGGCAGTCTATATCTAATCTGATCATGTTTTTGCCTTGCAAGTCGTCCATACGGCAGGTTGCAATGCTCTACACTATGGCCAAGAAAGTCCAAACAGGAGCAGCACTGCCGATTCTAAGACTATTCCGTCAATTAGGAGCACGGGGTGCTATAACCTAGGAAAATAAAATTCCTGTGGAGGTGGATTAAACCTAAGACAGAGCATGACCTGGGGCTAGCTTAGATAACCGTGGAGAAAAGAAATTTGCAGGCTCATTGTGCAGATTGGCACTTAGTGACATACATCGTTGATTCTCAGGGTAGGAGTATGTGCTGTGGCTGTGTCAACAGTGATTCCGGTAATACTACTCCTTTAAAATTTTTCATTCCTTCTGAAAAAAAAAATAAAAAAAAAAAATCAGACAGTGAATCTGTTCTTCTGTCAGGTATTTAACCGGATAAAAGAAAGCAACAGTTTGTTGCACACAAATGTCATGGAATTTTGACAAATCTGTCTGTAAAGATCAAAATATTGGTTTCTTTTGACATAAAATGAAACTGGACGGAGGAGCTGACTCATAATATGTCTACTGCTAAAGAAATCTGTATCAGAGCTAAAAATGAAGTGTCACAGACAAGTAGAAGTCTAGTACGTGACCCTTCTTATTAAAGTGAACAGAAGGTAAAGAGACGAAAAGATGGTGGCCATTACTTCAAAGAACTTCACAATGAGGGCACAGTGTTCCCCGGCTATGAAGAGCAAGGAGGATTCTTGGAAGTCTCACATATGGGGCATTTATCATGGTCTGGCCAGGTAAATCTAGAATTGCACTATAGTCTGTGGCAGGGAAAGTAAACAAGATATGCACTTGTGGAAGGCAGAGAGGGAAAACCAGAAAAAACCCAGAAAAATTGGTCCTTAGTGTGTGAACAGATATCACCCTTTTGTTGGAAATTTTTGTTTTTGGCAAAACAATACTCATTAGGTTCTCTATTGTCAGGTGGGTGGTTTAAGGCTGGAGCAGACAGCCAGGTACTGCCCTCTGTAAATAGATGATGTAGCATTTAAAATTTTTATTTTTTTTGTCTTTTTGAATAACTTCATAGACTGATAGTTTTGTAAAAAGAAACAGGGCCAACACACACAAAGGAAATCACAAACATCTTTAAAAAACCATGTTCTGCAGGAGACAAAATTCACATGATGGTGAATCAAATAGGAATCTGGTGATGAATGTTTCCCAGTTATAAGTGCTGAGAGTGATAAGACTTAACTACATATATTTTTTTTAATGAAATATTTCTTCACAAATAAATAGCTCTTGCCATGTAGGACAATTTTACCTATTACTTTCCTTACCTATGACCTGCAGTCTCTTCAATATCCTCCTCAGTTTTGCCTATCCCTGTAGTAGCTGCCCCCCCCCCCTTCCCTTTTATGTGCTCTACTTTCTGGAGGAGGACCTGTTATTCCCTGTTTGCTCCGTAGAGAGAGGGAAATTGTGTGATGCTGCTCTACCTTGTGTCTGCACCTCTACGAATATAGAAGATTCCTTCAAGGAAAAGTGATAGAAGGTGTTCTTCCCTCCCAATCCCTACAACCCACTCTGTGATTCTGCAGAACTTTCTGTATCTCTCTGTACCTCAAGCTGTATTACAGATGCGTCATTCATCTGCAGTATTCTCCCTCTAGTCCCAGGCTCTTTCACACTATCTTCATAGCAGGAAAGCTATTAACTAACCTTCATAACTAACATGTAACTGTTCCACTGCTGGCTTCTACTACTTCAATACCATTCTTATGCAAATGACACACAGATCTATATTTCTGGTCCAGATATCTCCCCTCTATTAGCCAGAAATTCAGAGTGTCTATCAGCCATACCCTTCTTCTTCTCCTTCCAAACATAACATGGACAAAACTCATAATCTTTCCTCCACCTAACACATCCCTCCCACCAGACCTAACCGTAAAATTCACTGCTCCACACTCTCCCCTGTCCCTAAAGCCCACTGCCTTGTAGACATCTTTGACACTGCCTTTTCCGTTGCTTCACATACGGCCTTTACAACAACCTGCCGCCTCCATCTCAAGAACATCTCTTACATCCGACCCTTCTTCAATCCAGAGTCTACAAAATTACTAGTCCATGACCTCATCTTCTCCCACTTGGACTACTACAACACTCTTCTCTGTGGTCTCCCAGCTAACTCCCTAACACCCCTCCAATCCATCCTAAACTCTGCTGCCCGGCTAATCCATCTGTCTCGCTTCTTCTCTGCCTCTCCTCTCTTCCAGTATTTCTACTGGTTACCCACTGCACAGCAAATTTAGTTTAAAATATTAACCATGATAAAGACACCAACAACCTGTCCCCTCCATATATCTCTGAACTCATCAGCCAATACCATCCCTCATATACTCTCTGTTCCTCACAGGACCTACAGCTTCACTCTACTACTATCCGCTCTTCTCCCAACTGTATCTAGGACTTCTCCTGTGCATCTCACATACTCTGGAACTACCTACCAAAATGTATCAGATTGTCCCCCACTTTCCAAACCTTCAAACATAATCTAAAAACACACTGATTTAGGGTCTCTTAAAACACACATTAATTGCACTGCCCTTCTCCCACACCCTGTGTCTCCATCTACCCTCCTATATAGATTGTGAGCCTTCACGGGAAAGATCCTCTTTCCGCTTGTGTTCTGATCACTGTAGTTTGTATTTGTACTTGTATTTGATCTTATCTTAATGTAAGGTATGATCGCCCCTTGCTTATTGTATAGCGCCATGGAATTAATGCTCTATTTATAAGAATAATACTTATTCCATGCACTGCCATGTGATGAAAGTGGCCAGGCTAGTCACTATGCAGATCCTATATCTACACACTATGCATAGCTCAGATGATTTACTTGTAGGAATCTCACTGTATTTCCTGCTAAGCTTTTTAATGATAGACCACAAAGAATAAGGGAAAGTGAGGGCAGCTTTTGATTGACTCAGCTGAGGGCAAAGACAGGAAGAGTTTAGTCTCCGCCCATTTCACTGCTTTCGAAGAAGATTTCTAACAAGTTAGTTGAGAATAGAAAAATTCCATAGCTCTGCAAAAAAAAAAAATAAGAGCAACACAATATGGGGATGGTTTTGTTTGTTCTGAAAGGGGGAATAAAATTTGACAATTTGGTAAAATTAATTATAAAATTGAAGATACACTTCAAGCAAGTTTGATATCCACAATACATTATACACCAATATAAAGGAGGTAAGCCTATAAAATGAGAATATATCCATTGTAATAGAAAAAATTTCCAACATGGTGAGTCTATGTGTTGCCACAAATGAAAGAAATGGAGATATAATTACATTTTTTAAAAAGAATCATGACAATGTAGACGGTTACCAGGAGATGTACATGTGGTGTCTGAGCCACCAGGTATTGATAACATGCTGTGTTGTATGTCAGATGTATAGGATGAAAAAAAACTATAAAGATGGAAGCAACTATGTCTGACCAGGGGGTGTCCATAATGAGAAGACTTTGTCAAGCAGTAAGATTTAAGAACTAGATAATACTATATAAATGACGATTTTCTTGGTGCAAATTTTTATTCTCCGCTCAGTTACCTTGTTAGGAGATCCAAAAATATACCTAATAAATGTATTAAATTTTCTTTTGTTTTTATTTAAACCAAAGACTTTCTACCTAGGTGATCTGCAGGACGCAATAAACAAAGGCACAGAAACCGTGCGCCAGAGAGTGAAAACATACCAAAAACATGCATATACATTATACAGTAGGAGACAATTGAATGCAAAATCATGCACAACTTTATAAAAAAAACTTTGCTAAATTCTATCTTTCTAGCAATAAGTCAGAAATTCATTAAATGTCAGAGAGAGGAGGAAGAGCAGTGACAGCAGCTAGGCCTACACTTAGCAGTCTTAAGGCAACTGCATATTTTTAGGTAGATGCTGAGGAAAGGAGTTACAGTTACCCCAAAAGTTCGGCCAACTTTACTAGTCCATTTCAGAGCATATGTATCATTTATCCTTCTTCCTTTTCTCTTGCTTTTTTGTGACTTTTGGGGGAGCAGTGAATTTTTTCCTTTTTTGTGCTAACGACATCCTCATGGTGTATTAGGCGCACCATGACATTGTCCAGCGTCATGGAGATTGCACAGGCTTAGAAGCAGAGCCTGTGCAATCCGTGCAGGAGGCCGGTTGTATATGATAGCCGAGCCTCTGCAGAAACAGCCAGGATTGCGATAGTTACGATCCCAGCTGTTTAACCCTGTAAACGCCACGGTCAAAGTTAACCGCAGCACCGACAGGCCTGACCCACCACTACACCTGACAATCAGCATCCTGCACCGGGTATGCGTTGCCGATAGCCGATAGCTGAGTCCTGGGGAAGCATATGCATAGGCTGACTGTTCTAAAACCCTGCCAACACTGGTATATTTGCACCAGTTGCCACAAGAAGTATATACCAGATGTAAATTCAAACAACATTGTTTGAAACATATAAGGAGCATTACAAATTGGTCCAAAATGAGCTCAGTGCAACAAAAAGAAAAAAGGAGGAATTTGTCTGGGGTGGCACGTCATTTTATTGAGTGCCACCATATAGCTTCCTTATCAACTATGGCAATGGAACAAGTTCGACCCTTAGTAAGAGGCATTGACAGGTCAAAGGTTTTGAAAGTTGCGAAGCCTATTGGATCTTTCGCCTTTACAGCAGATTCCCTAATGGAATGAATCACAAACATGACATTATGTTTCATTATTAACCCTCTGAATTATATTGTTAATGACTATGATTTATATTTATTTATCTTCCGGTTTTTGGTCATGTTAGAGTTAATGCAGGCAACAGACCCAGCGACCACTGACAGTCCGTTGCGCTTGGACCCTCCACAGCAGGCCCTGGACCACAGCGGCCATTTGGATGGGTAGTGTGCATCGAGCAACACACCTACAGAGTGTAGGCCGTGCCGGATAGCCGTGACCTGTCCGTAGTGAGCCCCGGCCAGAAGGAGGCCCAGCTGAAGTTGTCTCGAAGCTCCAGTGAGCACGTAGCTGAGGAGTAGCTGAGACCCCCAAACACTCTGGTTGGCCCTCCACGCTGTAAGGTTGGTGGTGTTTGGGTGTCAAGCGACGGCATCTTCCTCGTGCACCTAGTTCGATTATATACTTTAACCCGGCATTTCGGCATCCTCTCCATCGCCTCGAGTGGGCCTTACCGGGGGAAGACTAGGCTGACTGAGGCTGCATTTTTGTCTCCGGGACTGCAATTCTTTTTAGCTGGTAGGGTAGTAGCTTGGAGCCCTGAGTGGGAACTGAGCAAAGGCGCATGGGAAACAGGGCAAAGGGCAAAAGATGCTGGAGCGTGTACAGGCAAACACCTTTTGCGGCACAATCTTAGTATGGTCATGGGCCCCCGAGAAGGCTTGGGCCCCAGGATGCCACCCAAACCACCTATACTATAATCCACTACTGACTGGATTACCTGAAAGATTTTACTTAGGCTTACTTAACTTTTAGAAGTTCATTGATGGAGCATAACAACTACAGCTCTGAACATACCGAGTATGTTCAGTGTAAGATTGAGTATCTTGAATGGTGGAGGCCGTATGACTAAAACTGTGTCTAGATCATTACTTGAGGCAATGTATCGGGCAGGGTGCTGCACAGCGTCTTTTCAGCTGGCGACTTTCCACACGTGGGGCAGGGTGCTGCGCAGCATCTTTTCAGCTGGCGACTTTTCACATGTGGCACAGAGGCCCTGATAAATGTGCCCCAGTATCTGTATCACTTTAAGGTTACAAATAAAAACTATTTGGCATGACTTGGCAGGAACTCTCTTTACCTTTTGAAAAACTATGTAAATCAAGCCTAACAAGACAAAAATTATGGGCTAGCCACACACCATAACTCAATAAGAAATAAGTGCAATAGAACACACAACATAAAAATAAGATGAATTACAAACTAGAAAGTTGCATGTTAAATGGCACATGGATAAAAGACAAATGTAATTAACTATAAATACATGCACACAGAAACTCAGATCTAAAATCGCTTTAAAATACTTTGGGGCTCATTTGTTAACGGTCGTGTGCTGCACTTTTGTCGGACTGTTCACCTTTTTGGGGGCTCAAACGGCTTGCAGAGGTATTTAAGAAGTGCGTGTGCGAAGGGATTGTGTCGCATGCGACCCTTTTGTGGCACCTCTGCGCTGGCTTCCATGGCACAAATTAGGGGACGTGTCATCGGACTGGCCGACTGATTCGGACAGAGCGCAGTATTTAACTTTTAAATTGTGTTTAATGCGCACTATAAAAAAGATGGTGAACTCTGTCGGACCTGAGCGGGGAAGCGACACATTCATGATTTCAAGTGCAGCTTTTTAGACGGACAATTTCAATGAACATTAGTGCGCTTGTAAGTAAGTGTGCCCCTTTATGTTATATAAAGTAGCCAAATATAGGGGTTACATTGGAGCAACATTGTGAGTCTGCCTTGACCTAATTTATTTCACACTGTTCCTTTAAGAGAGAAGCCGTCTGCTCGTGCTCCTCCTCCTGCCGATACAGACATAAACATAGACTCTTAGGTAATTTTCTCTCTTTGTTCTATGCTGTTTTATCTAATTACTGCCCCAATTAACTTTATCTTCATAATAGTCGACTAATGTACACGTTCCCCCCAGACTGTAAGCTCTTGTGTGGCAAAATGCCCTCCCATTCTTTTCCAGTCGATCCATGAGCGTTTTATTGTCAGGATTCATTTCTTCCCTAAGCCACAAAGAAATAAATGTCACTAAGGCAAACTTCAAGAAGCACACAGAGCCATGCCGTACCTATGCAGTGTCCTGCTAAGTTGGTACTTCAGATGAGACGCCCCCTGCAGTGCATTGACAAGACTTGCAACCTGTGGCGAGGGAACAAAGCCCTTTTCTATGACTGGCAAATGTGCTTCTACTGCCCAGGATTTTGCTCTACGTGATTGAAATCTCAAGTATGGAAATGCGAAAATTATTCACTTTAAAGACTGCAGTATAAATTAGCTGCAGATCTAAAGGTAAGAAATGTCAATTGTGATGAATGCTGATACTGAATGGACTTGCTTCTAAATTATTGTGGGGATGTCTGAAATGTTACCAGGGCTTATTGTACCTTCAAAAGGCTAAAACAAAGCAAATAATAAAACATGGCATTGGGTATATGACTATTGAGTCTATAGCTTGAGTAATCCTACCTTCATCGAAATAATATCTCCTATCTCTATAACCTTATATATATCAAGATACATGATCCTCAGCAAGAGCTTCTGTCAGCATCTGGCAAACCTGAGTTGGCCCATGGTGATCTAGTAAGTGTAGTTTATAATTGTCAACCCAAAGGTTGTACTGGGTAGGAAAAAAGTTGCAGGATTGATGGTGTGCTACCAGGTCACAGGATCTTACAGTAGGATACAAGATTCAGAAACAATTCCATAAGGTAATGGAGTTTATTAGGTAAAAGCAGGCAACACATTTCGACGATGGAGTGACCCCTTCATCAGGCCAAGTAGCTTTGAAAGGATCCTGCAGTCAGTCTTGAGATGTGAGAAAGGATGTTCAAATCTTGAGTCCTACAGTACGATACAGTGACCTGGTAGTGCACCATCAACCCTGCACTCTTTTCCTACCCAATACTTACTTACTATTGAAAGACCTGTACATCATCCAACCCAGGTCATCTGCAGCCACCACTAATCAACTAAACAATCAAGCAGGTATTAAGACTGTCGTGAGCCCTGGAAATGATATCAGGTTGAAATATTATGACCCCCTAGTCTGGAATTCACTTCCTACATGGTACCAGTATCAATCTTCTTGGAGAAGGGAGGATGTGACACTTCTGTCCGCTTTCAGTCTGCAGTTTTGGGACCTATGGAGGGCATGTATTGTGAGCAGGATTATATGTACAAGGATTTCATGAGTGAAAGTCTCTCTCAGTATAAAATTTGGTGGGCGGTTTGGGTGGCCATTAGCCCCCTAGATGGCTTGGCCCGGGGCTACCACCCATTTCGCCTCTCTTATGATCCACTACTGTATACAATGCTAGATGAACAGTATCACCAGGTAAGAATAGCTACAATAGTAAACTGCTCCCCCTGAATTTATCAGCACCATGAGGCAGCACTCTTTTTTCTATTGTCTTCCAGAAAACCAAATAGTGGGATGGACAAAGAGACTACTTTGACCCATTGGCCCATAGGAACATGGAGTTCATCTTTCCCATCCTCATTAACAGGAGAATGAAATGATACGTAAGTCAGTACCTAATGGGGTTGATAATCTACTATTTATATCCCTCAGCTCTTGTGGCTTGGCTGCTCTGTAGCTTAGCTCCATTATAGCCGAGCTCTCATCTTTGACAAGAACTTAGTTACAGCACTTACAGGGGGCCTGAGATAGTCTGAGACACACACCACTACTTATCACCACTTACAGAGTTGCAGACTATCTCACTGTAGACTATCTCACTGTAAGCACAGTGGGTACACTGTACGTCCCATGTTGGAACAGATTTTTTTTTTTGCTTCTGAAATGGACAGGATTTACTCACAAGATTGTTGGTGGCCTAGGCAAGGTGTCTTACTGGCTAGGATTGTTGGTATTAAAAGAAACATCTAAGTTGTCCTACTGTAATTAACCATGACCAATTTGTTACCAAGCAGCTTAACACCTTTCAGGTCATGTTTCTTCCATGGTCCAGCATGTTGGCATCGTCCAATAAATTAGCTTTGCAGTGAGATATAAAAAGGTTGTAAAAAGTCATGGTATAAAGTCAGTTTAGGACTGAAGTCAAGCTCTCTTCACCTGAGAATGATCCCTTTACAATGAATGACAACATCCAACAGACTTTTAGTAGATCACGCTTACTCGATGCTGAAGCATCAATTACAGAATATTGGGCATTTTGAATTAGGGAGAGCTGGACTTTAGTTTTAGTAATAATACCACCATGTCTATAAGATCAACATGATCTGGTAGGTTTTAAGTGGTTGCACATAAAACTGTTTTATTAGGTCAACAAAGTGTTTTATTATGTACATTTGTACTAACATGTTCCCTTTAAAGGGGTTGAACACTTTTCAATAAATCTCTTCCATTAGGCATGTCTCTGCATGTATACGTATCTGTACCTTTGCCTCTTTGTGAGTTTCAGCCTTTCCCTCTTCTCCCCATGTTGCATGTTCCCCATCTCTACACAACCTCCTGTTTCTCACTCCTTCAGTCCGTCCCAATGGCAGCCTCCAGTGTGTTTTTTTTTCTCTCGGTCCTCACTGACTAGGAGGAGTCCTAATCTACTGCTACAGGTCCTTCCAAGTTATCAGTGTACAGACATATAAACAAACATCCTGCAGAGTGCACAGAGAGTCTGCAAACAGCAATAAATGAAGCATCAGGGATAATGAATCAATTGATAAGCAATTAAGGCAGGAAAAGCACATAGGCAATTTATGTAAAAGAGACGTCAACCCCTTTAATATTATTGGTGTGTCTGTAAGATGCATCACACCACCAATCTGCATGCTCAATGTATTCCATAACAAGCCATAACATTGTAAAGTGCTGTGATGTAGTTAGTCTAATCTTTACAGACAAAGCTGTGTTTGTAACTCTAGCCAAGGTGGAGTGTCTGGACAGTGCCCAGCAGTGCCACATAGGTCATACTGTATACTCTAATAAAAGGTAAACCTTGTCTTGTGAACTTCACATTCAGGGTCTGGAAATTCTGTATAACTGATGTGGTATCATGTGGGAACTCATGTGTCTTGTAAATACATTAACATACTCCTTTCTTCTCTTGTGAAATGTCTCATGGGCTAAAAACTAAAAATGATTCCCTTCCACAATCCTCTTCCCAGCAGCACCCATTACTACATATCACCATGGGGGCCTGGCTGCATCAGATTTGGCAGCATTCTGGATAGGTCTCTTGTGTGACTGAAGTACATGATACTTAACAAGCCTCCTCATCCTGAGATCTGGCTGCTCCCCCACCTCGTCTGCTTTATCATAGACCTGAAGTACATTATTATAATTACAATCTAGCATTTAGGAAGCAGCAGTATTTTGATGAACAGTAAGTGACAATTGTAGGAACGCTTGATCCATATCTGGTCTGGTGTTCTGGTAGAAGACCACATAGGTGGATGAACCTGGCCAGCATCATATTAGCAGGAAATAAACTTCTCTAATAGTATAGAAAGTTATCCTTCCTTTAAAATTTAGCTACTATCAAGACTACTTAAGCCTATCTTTAGGCTTGGTCATTAATATAAGATCAGAGGAGGTCTTCGACCACCACCATCGGTCAGCTCCTCAGGGTGGCGCAGTTCTGTGCTGAGCACTAGCTTCCTCTTTCTAGGCGTCTTACACCAATTCATTGGTTAAATAACCTACTTGTCAATCAGTCGCCTTCGCCATAATGGGACTGAGTACTAATACCCTTCACAGCTACAATATATGGCAATCAATGTGCATTATATGTGTAATATTATGGAGTTGGGCCATTAATTAACTTGCTGTTGAAGCAAGTGGACCCAGATGGGACAGGTCAACCCTCTGGTCCCAGAAATTCTGGTGTCTTCCTACTGGTCCACACTCCATCAGAAATACACTTTCATCCCCTAGCTAAACTGTATGACCGCCCAATTACCATATGTTATCATATGAAATGAGATTGATTGCTGTACCCACTACTACCAATTGGTGGAAATCAGTACTGTTCCTTATAGATACATGTGTATCTTGCACTCTGTAATAGTTACATTAGTTTGCATTGATCTTAAAGAGAAACCGTCAGGCAAAATAACCCCCCTAAATATATTTCCATAAACTGCCATTAGAGAGCATTGCCTCTATCTCTTCATTGTCCCTCTACATGCCTGTAAACCTAAGCAATGAGGTCCTAAAGCTGTATGCAAATGACCTGTGAAATGTCCAATGAGTCATTAGCATATTCAAGATGTCTGGCTTATTCATGAGTGGGGGGTACAGCCACACCCCCCAGTGCTTGACTGACAGCCTGTATAATGGTGTAATGGCTCCTCCATGTGCTTCCTGGTGCTGGCGCCCCCTGCAGCCTGTGTGTATATAGGAGAGATACAACAGCTCCAGGCAGCCATGTTATAGCAGAACATGTCAGGTACTTGTGTAGCTGATGTCTGTGTCTCTGTGTATTAGGAGGATGCAGCATGTCAGCATATAAAGCACAGACACTAGCAATGCTTTACTATAAATTACACACAGACATGAGCAGGGGGAGGAGAGGGGAGGGGTATCATCACTGCCTCTGACCATGTGACCAGCCTCATTTACATAATAAAGAATAGATGATTTTACAATGATTAATGTATGAAGTGACTAGATAAAGGCTGTGATGGGATCCTTGTGAGCTGCTCCAACAGGTAGTAGTGACAGAAATAGTGACAGAGACCTGATGACAGGTGTCCTTTAAGTCTGCAAAACTTGTTACATTTGCAGAATTGCACAGTTGTCATTGGCTGGTTTTCCCCAGAATGTACCCACAGGCTGGGGTTAAATCATTTCAGCCCTGTCTGTAATTTAGAGTTAGTAAGTGAGTTAGTTAGCTGGTTAGTTGCTCTCAGTGTGTTCTTAGGTCTCTCTCACCACCTGCCAGGAGACAGGTTGGGGGTCCTGTTTCGTGTCCAGAGAAATATCCCCGACACCCAGAAGTTTACACCAAATTCAGCAGCCCATGGAGCAGATGTCAGCCACTCTTGGTCCTGGGCTGAAGATACTACTACTACAGCCAGCCACTGATAGACCTGCCATTCTTTTTAAAGGATTTTGTTACCCCATTGCTGATGTTTGAGGTTCTTCACAATAACCCAAACTGTAAGTTATTTTACAAACGCTCTCTTATTCTTTGCTTCACAATACTGGCCCTCAACAAGGGTGGATGAGGCCTAGGACATAGTGCTACCATGACAAAAGATTTGGGCTGCAAGCTTCCCACCATCAATCTCCCATCTAAATACATTTTCCTGTCAGCCCGGTGTCGTGTTTGTGTATGCAGCAACGACACTGAAGCAATCAAGCAGCTGAATGGTGGAGGTGCCAATGTTGGAGTTTTGGAGGTAGGTAGCAAACTCTATGGGACAAATTTGCTTTTCAAGCTAAGTGGGCCATCATGTGGACATTCATGCCTTGGCATGTTCATATTTTGTAATCAAAATACACTAATTACACTAAGAGATGGAGAGGCAAGAAGGGAGTATGTAACAATGGGAAATATTTATCAATCTGTTAATGAAATAGTTCCGTTGTAATTTGCACCAAAAACTGTGTAGGCCACATTTATCAGTTTTTAGACACTTTTAAAACTAGTATGTTTTGTACTAGAAACGTACAAAAAGTGGGGGTATCTTCATGAAAAAGTGCCTCAAGAACCATGCAAGGTGACAAATCTCTTTTCCTGGGCACCTCTTTGTGCCGGTCTCACATGCTAATCATTTGTAGGAAAAAAAATCGTGATTCTAGGCTGCCCCGGGGCAAAGTTGAGATTTGAACACTGATACAGGCAGTCCCCTACTTAAGAACACCCGACTTACAGACGACCCCTAGTTACAAACGGACCTCAGGATGTTGGTAATTTACTGTACTTTATCCCTAGGCTATAATGAACAGCTGTAACAGTTATCACAGGTGTCTGCAATGAGGCTTTATTGTTAATCCTGGTTCTTACGACAACCCAACATTTTTTAAAATCCAATTGTCACAGAGGCCAAAAATTATAAAATATACAGTTCCGACTTACATACAAATTCAACTTAAGAACAAACCTACAGAACCTATATTGTATGTACCCAGGGACTGCATGTATAGTGGTATATTTTGGGGATGGAATTTCCCCTTCATTGGGTTATACATTGTCTAATAATAAAGAAAGCACCTCTAAATCAGTGTTTGAATCTCGATTTGTAGATATAGTGTTTGTGCATATTTTTATGCAGATGTATGGTTGGAGGACCCAAAATCTCTTCTTAGTAAATCCTGCAGCACAGACCTGAATTACAAACTGCGGCCAAAAGTGTTATACTGGGGCACATTTACTTACCCGGTCCATTCGCGTTCCAGCGGCGGCTTCTTGGGCGAGCGTTCGGGTCTTCCGGCGATTCATGAAGGTCCTGCGCCCGATGTCCACCAGGTGTCGCTGCTGTGCCGAAGTCCGCCGAGGTGCCCCGGAGTTCATCGTCTTCATCGTGGTGCATGTGAGAATGGCCCGTGCGACCAATTTTTCTTTTAAATGCGGCGGTTTCTCCGAATCCGTCGGGTTATCATTCGGTCACGCCCCCCGATTTCCGTCACGTGCATGCCAGTGTCCATGCGCCACAATCCGATCCTGTGCGCCAAAATCCCGGGGCAATTCAGGGGAAATCGGGGCAAATCGGAAATATCTGGGTAACACGTCGGGAAAACGCGAATCGGGCCCTTAGTAAATGACCCCCATTGTGTAGACTATGGTGTTATGGCTTTTGCTTATAATGGGAGTCTTGGCTACAGATCTTCCCTACAGCACATGAGTGTAGCCAATGGACCCCAATGACCGCCAATTAATGGGAGCAGTGTGAACAGAGAACGGCACCATTCATTATTTTATATTTTTTTGGGTTTTGTTTGAGTAAAGAACAAGACCCTATAATAGGGTCGACACTATAATCTTATGTTTTATAGAACTAGCCCCAGCGTCAGCATCATACAGAAAATAATAGAGCAGGCTGAGTTATATAAACTATAAGTGGTATCTCAGGAAATCGCCTCGGTGGACAGCATTACCTATCTTAAAGGAGCGCAGTAAATTGATGTAGGAATATGCTGAGACATCAGATTTACAATGCTTGCCACATGGTTGGGGTTACTGCTGGTTATTTTTGCTGTCAGCAGACTCAGCACTTGTTCACACTCTGACCTTATTCTGTTTGAACCTTCTATGTAACAGTTTCCATATTCTCATTTACGCAAAATCTTGTTTTCTATATCTTTAAGGCCCTTTAATGCGAGAATCATAGTTGTAGATGCAAACAGATCAAAGACATTCATGGAGAGAAGACTTCAGTCTCTGAACACATAAATTCTCCCTAATTTTCTTATTTGAACTGTCGCTAATATCCTGATCAATGTCTTATCCAACCTGCTTTGATTCTTATATTGCTTTGCAATAATAGTGGTTTTACCTTAATTGTGCCAAAATACCTATCCTTAAGGAATACACTAAGAGGTGTGCTTTTAGGATCATGCAGATCACTCCTCATATTTATAATAGTTTTTAGGAATTTACAGCCTCCTAATCCCACTGACTGAGACTACTATTTAATCCTGTCAACTATGGCCGAGTTTGGTCTCTTACTAACTCAGGTTTACTGTACGGAACCTGGAATCATTAACTGAACGTACATGGTGAGTTCCATTCAGTGATTCTAGGTTTGGTCCAGTAAATCCTGCAAGCATGTGCAACACCCCTGCCAATACAATGGCTAGGGAGTAGTTGCAAACAGAGGGAGTCGCAAACTCTCCAGGAAGGTTCCAGAACCTGAGCACTAGGTATTAGTAGTTGTAGATTCTGCCTGATTAGGCAAGGTTTAAGTATATATGAATTGCCATCCAATTGTACTCCCCTATGTAAGCTGGAGTGTGATTGGAGAGTTAGCCACTACATGACCAGGTTAACAAAACCCCTGGACAGGGAGGGGCTAGGTTAGTCAGTCAGTTCCTGAAAGAGCTTGGAGCACATGCTCTGACCACAGGCCTTCTAGGTCCCAGCTCTTACCACAAGAGCACATGTTCTTGGAACCTAGCTCTCTTGCAGAGCACACCTTCCAGAACACACTGAGTGAAGAGAGACAGTGGGTCACATTTATCAAGTGTCTGAAAGACAAAATATTTCTAGTTGCCCATGGCAACCAATCCCAGCTCAGCTCATGAATATGTTAAAGTACAGCTGTGATTGGTTGCCATGGGCAAATAGAAATATTCTGACTTTCAGACACTTGATAAATCTGCCCCAGTGTCTGTACACCATCAGCACTGACACACAGCAAAACCCAGGACTCATAGATGCAGCATCCACAGATTGGACACAGCTACATCCCAGCCTGCATCTACTACTAGCCTCTATCTAAGGCTGGTGAACCAATTCCTGAGGACACTCTCCATGACCACTCCAGTAATCCGGAATCTCCAGCAATCCGGAATCTGTTCTGAAATCGTTTAGGCCGTTGCCTGCTGTTGTGCCAATAAAGAATTGTGAGTTATTTTGCACAACGTTGCCTCCGTCTGATCCCTAGATAAGGCTGTCACCACCAAGGGCTCCCCATCCATCACCAAGTGACATACATTACAGACATTAAGGGGTTGCCCCAGGGAGAACCAATACATCAGCCTCTCCCTCCATATTTCTTGCACACACCACCTGCTGGAGATCTGCCAGGCTGTAGGACAGGCCTCCAGTCCCCATACCAAGCACCGTGACATCAGCGTTCCTAGGCCGCCACCGCCAGCCACTAAGGTATTCTGGGCCATGGCTGCCTCCAGGCCCCTAGAAAAAGGCTAAACCCTGGTGGGGGATGTTGCATATGGAACAAGTTTGGTCCCTCAACTGGCGTCCAGATTAAGGATTAATGCTCCTTGCACTTAATAGACCTGCTGCTTTTTGGCTACATGTGTTTTTGTCTTTATATCCATCTTATGATGCTAATAACTTTTTCTTACTTGGGTGTACAAAGCTGTGTAAGGCAAAATTTTTAGCAATAGATGACCTTTTTATTGTTACCATTTTGAGGACTGTACAACCTTTCGATCACTTTTTGCAAAAAATTTTTATATGATGCAAAATGTCAAAAAAGTGGTGTTTTGGACATTTGGGGCACAATTTTCTGTTACAGGGTTCAACGCCGGGAAAAACGGTTATTATATTTTGAAGAAGGGACATTTTGGGATGTGGGGATACCCAACATGTTTATGATTTTACTTTATTTATTTCAGTTCTTGGAAAATAGGGGTATTTAAACTTTGAGGTTTTGAGAATTTTTACTTTAACCCCTTCCCGTAGCAGCCCTTTTTCGTTTTGGAGTTTTAATTTTTCACTCTCCACCTTCAAAAATCTATAACTTTCTTTATTTTTACACGTAAAGAGCTATGTGATGGCTTGTTTTCTGCATAACAAATTGCAATTCGTAGTGACAGTATCTAATATTCCATGTGGTGTACTGTGAAATAGGAAAAAATCCAAATGCAAATGAAATTAGTGAAAAAATGAATTTGCGCCATTTTGCTGTGGGCTTCGATTTTACGGCTTTCACTGTGCCCCCCAAATTTCATGTCTACTTTATTCTATGGATCGATATGATCACAGGGATACCGTATAAACGTTAAATAATGTTTTCATACATTATTAATTTTGCCATTTTCTGACACTAATAACTTTTTAAATAAAGGAGAAATTCAAGTCACTCTCAAGGTAGTACGGGTGCATAAAATAGGATACCAACCCGTGCAGAATCAGTCAGAGAAATTCGCCACTCAGTTTTTGCAAAAATTTAAAATGTCTTTATTTATGATATACAGACAATCCAATATTATAGTGTGTAACGTTTCGCCTCCCAATGGAATCTTCTTCAGAAATGGATTAAGAGGGAAAGCATAGGAGTTAAGTATATGAGCGGATACACTGCTGTAGTGCAGGCTGTGCTGAATGAACCAGTCACAGACAGCTATCAATATTTATAAAGGTCTGCAGAGAAAACTGTTAAGTGCTGAGGGATTACATAGACAGGAGGAGGAATCCGTGTAGGTTTAGAGAAAAGAAAGAGAAAGTTACATGCAGTTAGGGAATGTGATAGACCTGTCATAAGAGATGCGTTTTTAAGGCACGTTTGAAAATTTTGGTAATTAGGTATTAGCTTGATAGTTCAAGAAAGTGCATTCCAAAGACTAGGTGCAGCTCAGGAGAAGTCCTGGAGAAGTGAGTGGGAGGTTCGAATTAAGGAGAAAAGTAATCTTAGATCCCTGGAGGATCAAAGAACACAGGCTAAGTGGTAGACTGAGATGAGGCCAGTGAGTTAACTCATTTAACTCATAGGGTATTTTAACCCTAGGTTGTCTGATCCTACTGACATACTACAGTATGGCAGTATATAGGAGTTTTACTGATCGTGTTTTACAATGTACGTCTACAGTATGGCAGTATATGTGGATTTTCCACATCATCTATTACATTGTGCCACTGGCACATTGTAACAGATGTACAGAAATGTGACAGTCTGGGGTCTTATTAAGATCCAAGGCTATCATGGCGACAGATCATAGCTGCATGATGACCTCAGAGGGAGCGACAATCAAAACAAAGATGGCACCAGTGGCAATGGAAGGATTAACACCCACGATCGATGGTAGCAACGATTGCGAGTGCTAGCGATGGGTGTTTTCTGCAGTATGCAGCAAACCCCATGTCTTTATTAAGCAGTCTTTTGTTTTTTTAATTAATTAAATAAATAGATAGATAATTAATGCTGAATGAACCAGTCACAGGCAGCTATTAATATTTATAAAGGTCTGCAGAGAAAACTGTTAATGGTATCAAGTGTTGAAGGATTACTTAGACAGGAGGAGAAATCAGTGTAGGTTTAGAGAAAAGAAAGTGAAAGTTACATGCAGTTAGGGAATCTGATAGACCTGTCATAAGAGATGCGTTTTTAAGGCACGTTTGAAAGTTTGGTAATTAGGTATCAGCTTGATAGTGCATTCCAAAGACTAGGTGCAGCTCAGGAGAAGTGAGTGGGAGGTTGAATTAAGGAGAAAAGTAATCTTAGATCCCTGGAGGATCAAAGAGCACAGGCTGAGCAGTAGACTGAGACCAGTGAGTTAACTCATTTAACTCTTTTAGTTATCGCAGTCAACTCATTTAGTTAACTCATTGAGTTATGGCAGAAAATGGGCGGTTCCCTGCATTCACTTACACTATGGAGTTTGTTATAACATCTGGTTAATGGGTTAAGCCAGTAATGTTAACCAGTGCTACATCTGTATACTACAATGCATATCAGAAGTGGAGTAACATTCAGTGTCCAATAGACCTAAAGAGCCAGAAAATGTATCAGATATTTTAGACCTGATAACATCTTGTGGAAAAAAGTGACAACACAGGCTTCTGAACACTGAATGTAAAGGAAACTAACCACCTCCAATACATTAAAAAAACCTATTTATACTCACTTCAGCGCCTCTTCACCTTGATCCCGTCGCTGTCCGTTGCTAATCTTGACACGCTGGGAATGTCTGGGAGAGGGAGGTGCAAGGTCGTGCATAATTAGCAGGCTGGAGCGCCGGACATCTTGTCCCCGTGCTCTGGGCGGCTAATCTAGGTAAACCCGGCATTACAAGGTTAGCGAAGGACATCGTAGTAGCCAAGATTAAGAGGAGCGGGGATGAGTATTAATAGGTTTTTTATGCTTTTGAGGTGCTGCATAGAGCTTCACTTGCTACCTAATATATCACCTCATGATATAATAAGGAAATAAGGAAATTGGGGGGCGTGCTATTGGACAATCCGACTGATTCAGACAGAGCTAGGGATTTAACTTTCAAATATTTCCGCAAGACAATGCACTTACATGCACCAGGAAAAAGAAGATGAACTCCGGCGGACGATCTTAGTGAACCGCGGCACAGGGCTTTATCGTCGGACAATGCACTTTCGTGAACTCCGCAAGACCGGGAATGTAATTGCGCCCCATTTTCTTTAGAAATTTTCCTCAAGTGTTTTTGATAAAAACTAAAAGTAACAATGGTGATTGAGGACGCAATGATGGTTTTGAACCACTGATTATAGGACACTGCACAATAGGAGGCAGAAAATTTAATCATAAACCCTCTTAGGATTTCAATAAAAACTTTTTGCAAATCTCATAGGTTTTTGAAGAAGTGTAAAAATCAACTCCGAAAAATTACACACAGAATAAACATTCCCTGAATTTTAGTCACTTGAATCCTTTTTTAAAGCTGCAACTAAATATTTTTCAGAATGTCTTGTGTGTGATGTTGTGTCCCTTTTGTGATCTTGAGTCACTGGGAGATCTAAAGCGTATAGATTCAAATGATGGATGATAAACGCATGTTGAGTTAACTAGCTTCATAGCAACTGCAGTCCCAGCAAAAGAAACAACTTGCCGTTTTATCCAAGGGAGGTGAATCAGACCGGTGAGATTATAAGTGGGAGACAACGTAATGCCAAGCAACAGCATGCATCACGGGGTGTGGAGCCACATTAGCAATAGTAACAGTGTTTCTTATCTGCGTAATATGGTGAACAATTGGTGATAATAACCTTCGAAACACAATACATTTACTGTAAGTTCATCCAGACACCTTCAAAGCGAGGTCCTGAAATTTTTACTTGGAACTGATAAAAAAAGAAAATGCTTAAAGTAATCGCGCAGAGTTGCAATTATTATGTTATACTATAGGTATCATTTACTATTTGGCCAAGGGCAACAGCAAGACACTTCAAATTTAAGGTCCTACATATCAGATGTTAACACTGTCCATTCCATTCTATGCCGCCTTTTATTGCGAGCGTGCTTTCTGAGTTTACATTAAACGCCATGAGGTAGATAAATAAAAAACAGAAACAGAGGATGGCACCTCGGGTAATTACATTTGGTAGATGTTAATGATGATCAGAAGATTCTCACCTGGAGACCTCTTTGTTAATTGCGTATCGCCACGTAAGAGAACGAATACAAGAGGAGACCTCCGATTCTTGGCAGAGATGACTTGAGTGAGTATACTTGCGGCTCCCGAAATGGGCTGGTAGCCAATAATTAAATGGATGAATGCAGTCCGTCGCAGGGATCTTGACGTCAGCGGGACGCTGACACACTATGATGTCAGCGAGCGGCTGAAGTCATGGTGACTGCGATGGACTGTGCGGGGACACAGAGATGATGCCGGAGCATCGCTGTATAGAAGAGGACTTGCCAGAGGGAGTTGGAAGATGTTTGTTTTTTTCCTACAGGCATTATGTTGGGGGCAGGGGCTGCAGGCCATATACTAGGAGGCCGGCAGGCTATATACTACAGGGGGCCGGCAGGCTGTATACTACAGGGGGCCGGCAGGCTATATACTACAGGGGGCCGGCTGGATATATACTACATGGGGCTGGCAGGCTTTGTACTACAGGGGGCTGGCAGGCTGTATACTACAGGGGGCTATCAGGCTATATACTACAGGGGGCTTGCTGGCTATATACTGGGGGGCTGTGACAAATTCATTTCCCACACTTGGCTTATACTCGAGTCAATAGGTTTTTCCAGTTTTTTTGTGTTAAAATTAGGGGTCTCAGTTTATACTTGAGTATATACGGTAATTTGAATAAAGGAAGAATGAAAAGGTCGGACAGTCCCCAAAAGGGTAGTAAAGGTACCCATCCAGCAAAAAGATACAACTTACACAGGCCAGTACGCCGAATTATGAAAAAAGTTATTGGTGGCAAAATATTTAAAAATTAAATAAAAATTTATTTTTGTACATAATATAAATTTGGTATCTCCGGGATTATATCGGGCAAAAGATTAAAGGGGAGGTGCCACTTGGAGCACAAGTCGTAAGAACAGAGGCTGCAAGAAAATGGTGCAAATTAGTTTTTTTTGTCAACTTCACATCATTTGGAATTTTTTTCCAACTTCCCAGTATACTACATGGAAGTACAAGCCCTCATACAGATCTGTATATGGAAAAATTAAAAAGTTATGGCTTTTGAAAGTAGGGAAAGAAAAACATGAAACGTAAAATCGAAAAAAGGGCCGGCTAGGGGTTAAAGGATGTGGTTTCCCTCCATAAAGATCCATTTGCAGTAGATTGAAATTACTCTTATAATTTGTAGGAAGACGGGTTTTGTAAACCAAACAACTCTTTTAGTACAGTAAAGAACAAAGAATATAATTCTGAACTGAAAAATTCACAAGAAAGTCATATGTTTGATCCTTCAAGGGAACGTCCTCCACAGCCGCACGCCCACCTTGTGTACAGACAATGTTGTGCTAAGATGACATTAGTCATCATTAATAAGACGATAATTGAAGAAACAGACTGTTGAACACAATGGGGAAAATTACATTGAGTCTGATTACGACATTTGATTTGGATAAGTGAAGATATTCAGCATGATCAGTGGTCTTCAGAATTCTCTGACTTTTGTCTGTCGGTTGCAGGAATGAGCCATCCAAGTTTCAAAAGGCTATTTTTCCCATATTATCATGTTAATCAGTCTCTGCTGGTTACTATCTACCAGTCTGCAGGGGTTGACTTATATCCTGACATGATGAAAATTGCCTTTTGCAACACGGCTAAGAATGTGACCGGTTAGAAAGTAGAGGTAGGGATCCTACAACTCAAGTCACAAGCATGAAAATGCACACTGCAAAATGTTTGTTTGTGATCTTGAGCCTTGAAAAAGGACAGAATTTTATAGAGAAACGAAGGAAAATAAGAGTTATTTTGCAGATTTCAATAATCTGGATATTTTTCAAACAAATTCTCCTCTACCTATAATAAAATAAATGCATTAGCCAACGGGGGCAGTCTGTACTAGGTGCAGGGGGCGCCAGATTCATGAATTGTGGGATTTCAAGGTCCAAGCCCATATGAAGTCCGTCACTGAGCATCTGGAAGATCCAGTGGAGGTATGAGAGAAGGTCATCTGGTCAACTGAGAATTTTTGGTATCAACTCCACTCAACATGTTTGGAGGAAGTAGCAGGATTAGTACAACTTCAAGAACACCACCCCAGCCCTGAAGCATGAGGGTGGAAATATCATACTTTGGAGGTCCATTTCTGCAAAGTGTACAGGACGACTGCCCAACGTTGAGGGAAGGGTGGATGAAATGTGGGCCAAAAACCTCTTTCCCTCAGTAAGAGAATTGGAGATGGGTAGTGTCTGGGTCTTCCAGTATGACAACGACCAGAAACTTTTGACCAGGACAACTGTGGAGCCACTTTGTAAAAATAATTTCAAGGTTCTGAAGTGGCCTAGCCCGCCTCCAGACCGAAACCCAATAAAAAATCTTTGTAAGGATCTGAAACTCAATGTTGACCAGTGACAGCCTCGGAACCTGAAAGTTGTGGAGAAGATCAGTATGGAGAACTGGGCCAAAATCCCTAACTTGTAGAACTACAGGAAACTTCCAAACTCTGCAACTGCACTGTACCAAATATTAAGTTCTGTTTTTCAAATACTTATTTAGTGCAAATCAAATCAATCGTTTAGAAATCATACAATGTGATTTTCAGGATTTTTCTAGATTCTGTCCTCTTTGTAGACCTCTCCATTTTTTTCTATATTTTCTTACAAATTGCATTTTAAATATATATATTTTTTTCTTTACAAATTCTTTTACTTCATACATGTTTGGCAACAAAGACTACAACAAGACTACCTCAACATTCTGTACAGAAATTCATTCAGTTCAATAAAACCACAATTCCAATTTCAATTGCTCTAAACTTTATACTGTAGATGTGAAAACATTATTGGCAGAGTTTCTGGATAGTGAGGGCCCCAAATACCCCCTTTTTTTGCATTGAATACTTCCAAGTAGTAAGATGCTTAGTTATACCGTATAACCATAGGTTTGTGCAGGTATTTTTGTAAATACATACATATTTTATTTATAAAGAAAGAGAATTATATTTTCATACCCGTTGATGATTTGTTTAATATTTTGATATTTTTCAGCAATTTTAAGGCATTAACATGATATTTCACAGCAGAACAAGACTCAGTAATGGAGGAAAGCCAGTGATATTGATTCTCAAAAAGAAGAAATACTCCAAACTCTAATCCAAAGGGCTTTGACACATTTTGATCCCACATTAGCCCTGCAGCTGGACAGAGATGCAGTCCCTGGTGGGGTGGGGGGAAGCAAAGTCTTACATCTTGCCTTCAGGAGCAGACAGGCTTCTTCAACTTTCAGTTCAAAGATCCTGAGCAGACAGGAAAAGAGCCAGAAAAAGATTTGTCAAAAGACACTTGGATCGGACTTGATCAAACCTGCTGCTGGCGATTTCGGCGCAATTTATTGTACGGGCAAATCATTGCACAATGGAAGCAGAAGTAACTTGACTTTCATCTAAAACTTTATAAGTATCTATACACATGTCTAACCTGAACATGGTGGCCTATTCTGTAAGTAAAGGTATGCGAATATTAATATATTTTTTCCATTTTGATCACTAGTTAATTTTTACATATTACAGGACAGGCTTCTCTAAATTTAAAGGGCCAGCGCGCCATTAATTGGTCCTGGTCATTTTTACAGATTCTATTTAAGCCTGCCAATCCTGCCAGATCTTTGTGCCTCATAGCCTTAGAAAAAGCTCCCCAGCGATATTCCTGCGTTCCTGTGTATTCCTGCCTTCCAGTGTGTTCCTGCTCCTGAGTCCTGTGTTACCAGAGTTCCTCCGTGTTGCTGTGTCCCGTGTGCCTGTGTTCCCGTTTCCCATCTGCCTGGACCTCCCGGTGCTGACGCCGGATTGGAGTTGACCCTGCATCTCTGCCGCCTGCCATTACCCTGTGCCTGGACCCAACCACGAGACTGTCTCCTGCTAAGGTACATCTCCTGTCTCCTGCTAAGGTTCCTGCCTGTGGAACGACCTGGTGGCACCCTGCTGCAGCAAGACCATCCCGCTTTGTGGCGGGCTCTGGTGAAGACCAGGTGCCACTTAGAGTCCGGTCCCAGGTGTCGGCTAGTTCCATCTCTCGCGGTGGTTCAGTGGATCCACACATCCCAAATCCTGACAATGGGTTAGTGTCCCTGGTTCATGATAGAATTAGATTGTCATTTCCTTTAAGGGAGATGTGAGTTTATAACTTTTGTACATGCTGTGACCTCAATGTGCATTTCTACTGACAATGAAGTCCTATTAGTGATGTCTAGTGCGTCTACAGAGATCAATCATTGTTGTAGGCATTAGGACACAAACTAATTTTTATAATATTTTAAAAGGAACCAAAACATTGTACCAAATTAGTTCCAACGTAATCCAATGGTCATTGTTGAAGTGGTTTTCATTGGTTTGACAGCAAGAATACAGTCATTTACTGGACTTTTCTTGACATTTAACCTGCCATAATCTCTCTGGTCCCAGCTGTACTGGTATATATATATATATATATATATATATATATATATACACTCACCGGCCACTTTATTAGGTACACCTGTCCAACTGCTCGTTAACACTTAATTTCTAATCAGCCAATCACATGGCGGCAACTCAGTGCAGTTAGGCATGTAGACATGGTCAAGACAGTCTCCTGCAGTTCAAACCGAGCATCAGTATGAGTATGAGTATTTGAGTGCCTTTGAACGTGGCATGGTTGTTGGTGCCAGAAGGGCTGGTCTGAGTATTTCAGAAACTGCTGATCTACTATGATTTTCACGCACAACCATCTCTAGGGTTTACAGAGAATGGTCCGAAAAAGAAAAAACATCCAGTGAGGGGCAGTTCTGTGGTCAGAAATGCCTTGTTGATGCCAGAGGTCAGAGGAGAATGGGCAGACTGATAGAAAGGCAACAGTGACTCAAATCGCCACCCGTTACAACCAAGGTAGGCAGAAGAGCATCTCTGAACACACAGTACGTCGAACTTTGAGGCAGATGGGCTACAGCAGCAGAAGACCACACCGGGTGCCACTCCTTTCAGCTAAGAACAGGAAACTGAGGCTACAATTTGCACAAGCTCATCGAAATTGGACAGTAGAAGATTGGAAAAACGTTGCCTGGTCTGATGAGTCTCGATTTCTGCTGCGACATTCGGATGGTAGGGTCAGAATTTGGCATCAACAACATGAAAGCATGGATCCATCCTGCCTTGTATCAACGGTTCAGGCTGGTGGTGGTGGTGTCATGGTGTGGGGAATATTTTCTTGGCACTCTTTGGGCCCCTTTGTACCAATTGAGCATCGTTGCAACGCCACAGCCTACCTGAGTATTGTTGCTGACCACGTCAATCCCTTTATGACCACAATGTACCCAACATCTGATGGCTACTTTCCAGCAGGATAATGCGCCATGTCATAAAGCTGGAATCACTCAGACTGTTTCTTGAACATACAATGAGGTCACTGTACTCAAATGGCCTCCAGATCACCAGTCTCAATCCAATAGCATCTTTGGGTATGTGGTGGAACGGAAGATTCGCATCATGGATGAGCAGCCGACAATCTGCGGCAACTGTGTATGCCATCATGTCAATTATTGGGGGAACCCCACAATCTCTGAGGAATGCTTCCAGCACCTTGTTGAATCTATGCCACGAAGAATTGAGGCAGTTCTGAAGGCAAAAGGGGGTCCAACCCGTTACTAGCATGGTGTACCTAATAAAGTGGCCGGTGAGTGTATATATATATATATATATATATATATATATATATATATATAAGTTTTGCTCACAGCCTGTTGCTGCTCTGTGGTTTCTCAAACGATGAGAAATTCAGACGGATGCAGGTTTACACATCTCTGGCACAAAGAAAAGGAGCTGTAGCTGAGAAACCCACAACATTAGAGTGAAAAAAAGAAAGAAGAATTGGATTTAGCAAAGGGTGGGCTGAGATGTTCTCTATTGACAAGTGTTTGAGGAAGATAATGTTGGTACACAACTACAGTCAATGAGGGGAACGGCAGAGCTCAAGGTCAGGACTCAGAATACAAAGAGTGGGCAGTAATCTCCAGACTTCACTTTCCACAGCTTGTTCTGGACATCTGATACCGGTTTCATTTCTGAGGCGGTCAGCAAAAAATAAAATAATAACACATACAATGTAACCAAGGTAGACCATTGCTGTGCTTCACTGCTAACTGATACCATGCGGCAAAATGCCTTGCCTAGAAGAAAATACCCCATTCTGATAATATATCTTCCATGTTCTCTTCACTCCAGCAAAACCTCTCACCAGTAATTGTGTTTTACCTTAAATAAAACCCTTGCTGCATCCTCATAAGTTCTAGTGTAAAGTATACATATAAGCAGTCATCGGGAAGGATAATATAAAGGTCATAGAAGGATGACATCAGAAGGCATGGTAGCTTACTACAGCATCTACGATACTTCTATAGTCTCCATTGTCTCTCTTGATAGATACACGTAAATACAGAGCAATTGGGTACTAAAAGTAATGGACAGTACCATGAACAGTTCATTGATTTCAATGGGAATGGGTAATTCAATGGGAATGGGTAAGTTTTCCCACACATTACTGGGGGTCACAGCAGCAGGAAACTTCATGCATAGATCTATCTGAAAACAATACTATAGTAAAATGGGATTGTGCCAAGTGGAAAACACTTTTAATTGTTAAAACATCACAATGCCTGCTCTAAGCGTGTACTAGGAGAGATGGTTGTCGTTGGATCTACATGCAGTCCCCTTAAGCCATGTAAAAATAGCGTAGCTATTGTATATGGTTCATAAAAAAAATATGGTGGAAAGTTGTTCCAAATTAAATAAAATCAAAAAACAAGGGGCACTGTCTCCATCTGGAGAAAAAGAGGTTTAATCACCGGAGGCGACAGGGCTTTTTTACTATGAGAATTGTAAATCTGTAAAATAGCCGAGCTCAGGCGCTGGTCACAGCAGGGACAGCAGAGAGCTCCAAGAAAGGGTCTAGACTCCTTTTACACCTAAATAACATTGATGTTTATGTTATATATAGTGCTGGGTAACAGGACCTCCTTGGTTGAACTTGATGGACATGTGTCTTTTTGCAACCGTATAAACTATGATACTAACTATGATACTATATAACACCAGTATCAGCCTATCATGATAACATGAGGACAGCCCTGAGATCGAAGACTAAAGTAGTGGACACAAAAAAGCAGATAGCACTCCCATACAGTAGTAGGTGTGAACAAGAAAGTCCAGAATAGGCTAGGCTCACAATCCCCTATGGGAGGAGAGGTTACCTGCACTGGATGTTTGAGATACAGTATACCAAATGGATGCTCAGTCTTCATTCTGGAGTTAAATCTTAATAAAAGTAATATGTAGGTTACAAAATAGGACAAAGGGGTGCCAAAAAGGGAGCTACAGAACTGCTATAGATTCATTCCCCTTGCCTCTGATATTATCATAATGTTCATGTGGACAAATAAATTGCCCCCATCTGACCTATGGAGTATCATAAAAGCATAAAAGTAACACAATGGAAGTTGATGTAAAATAATATTTCTATAATACATAAAACTTCTATTATGAAAGACAATGGGGGTCATTTACTAAGGGCCCGATTCGTGTTTTCCCGACGTGTTACCCGAATATTTCTGATTTGTGCCGATTTTCCCTGTATTGCCCCGGGATTTTGGCGCATGCGATCGGATTGTGTCGCATCGGCGCCGGCATGCACGCAACGGAAATCGGGGGGCGTGGCCGAGCAAAAACACCCGATGGATTCGGAAAAAACGCCGCATTTAAAAAAAGAAATGTGCCGTTTGGGACGCGCTTACCTTCACTTGGTCCAGCCCGGTGAACTCCAGTGCGTTCAGATGCTTTTCAGCGCAGCAGCGCCACCTGGTGGACGGCGGAGGAACTACCTTGATGAATCCCGGCCAGACCCGAATCCAGCGCAGAGAACGCGCCGCTGGATCGCGAACGGACCGGGTAAGTAAATCTGCCCCAATATTTCAGCCCTTTAATTTAATATCAGGGATTGAAAGAAACTGTATATCTGATACAAGATCTAATTTGAAATCTATAAGTGAGTGGACGCTTGTCATGATAGCAAAGGTTACATCTCTCACAGGAGTCCTGCTACCTGATCTTGTACTTTTAGTCTTCGACATCCCAATGTCCAAAAACTTACAACTTCTTCAGTCTTCTTCTAACAAGCATAATCCTTGTTTTTGTAGGGCTTCCATGACGGAGACGAACTGAGGTTGGCCCTTCTGTCCTATGAACATTCAAATTGAAACTGGGTCAAGCTAAGTCCAGGCATCAATATAGACAAGACAACATGGTCTTAGAGGAACATGACTACTTTGAAATGTCTTGTATTCTTTTTGATATCTTTGTACACATCATTAAGAAGATAACAGATCATCGTTAAGATCTAACAGGTTTGTCCCTTAAGATACCAACCCTAGTGACAAGTTATTAGGCCAGACTTAATCAAAAGTGACTAAGTGCTCATGAGTGTGCGGCAGATTACTGAACACCTGCGCACGGTCTTCAATTATCTGGTGCCGCTGCACCGCTCGGGATGTGTGCACCAACTTTTTTTTGGTGCAACTTTAATAAACAGCGTACGACACAATTCTGTGGAGTCGCTGTATTAAATGTGTCGCAAACACCGACTAAGCAGTTACATGCCCCTTTAAGGGCACATTTTTTCTGTTTTGCTGGCACACTCCATCCACGACACAAAACTGGAACAGACAGTTAAATACAGGTGCAAGATCCAAAGACGTTCTTTTTTAGTGCAAAGTCAGACAGAAAACTGGTGCAGCCACAATAATAGATCTGGCCCATTGTCTTCAAACTACAAATTAGAGGGTCTTCTGCTTGCCCTAATAGTGTATCAGAGACATTTGTATTACTATTGTGCGTACATAACATATTCTAAGTTTATTTCTAATTTGAATAAAGTATCTATGGGACTCATATTTCATCTTCAAACCAACAGTGAATTAGTTATACAATATACAGCCATGCTAAATAGGGGGAGGAAATATTATGAGGGTCCTCTGTGGTCCAGCAGAGAATTTCTCAGGAGTAAGGGGCTCATGCTGAAGCTTTCCTCTTTATTGCACACATATATCTATAGGGGTTACACACCACCAGTAATTGTGAGCTATGGGAATCAATGACATAGTTCCTTGTATGCAAACTAATGAATATAACAGAACACTTAGGATTAGTTTTTGCATGTTTGATTCTTATGGTTTGCTGGAAAAATTTCCTCTGCAAAATCTTCTTAGCATTGTCTATGTGCCCACAGCAGTACTGTCTGGCATAATTTGAGGGTGTGCATAGGATGCAGTTGCTCCACGGCCCAGAGTCTTTAAGAGTCTTTGAGGGGAACCTGTCACCACATTTTCATTACAGCCAGTGACAGGTTCTAATAGAGCCCTATTAAAAAACTGACACCCTTATTGTAGCCAAAAATTCCCTCACATCCTCATAAATCAACCTTATCTTATATAACCCGGCATCAGAGGAGGCATTTCCTGCTTGGACGGCCTCTCCCATCTACTCTTCCACATGCCTCTTCTCAGCATGTCATTTGTCCAGGGTAAAGTCATCTAAGGTCCTTTACCCAATTACGTTTGAAATGCTTACCCCATGTATATATCTGATCACATGAAATCACAGCAGCCTCCATGGACTTCTACTTTTCCATATGCCTCCATGGAGGCTGCTGTGATTTCATGTTATCAGATACATACATAGGGTAGACATTGCAAATGTAACAGGACCTTAGATGACATCCCCCTGGTCACAAGATATGAAGTGCCCAATGAGGTAGCAGAGTTTTCTCTCAATGTTCCACACATCAGGACAAGGATGTAGGGTGGATATTTTTGGTGGATTAATTTAAATTGCAGGTTTTCTTTGAGAGCCCATTAATCTTCAAGAGCCCATATTTCTTCCTTATGCATGCGTATGTGCTGCAAGTGACACCTGATGATGTGTCCGGCTGTGCAGAGTGTGCTGACGCCTATGGCCAGCCATGACCTGGTGATTGCAGATGCATCACCACCAATTGCATCCTGGCCCGGAGTGAATAAGGTGTGAAGAAGGTGGAAAGTACTTGGACTAATGGCTACTGTGGGGATCACTTGGTATTGGCTTCTGGGGGGGGGGGGGCACTTTGATTTGGCTACTGTGCGGGCTCTATGATTATTGACTACTGTGGAGGCAATGTGACTATATTGGCTACAGTGGGGGCACTGTAATTATAATCGCCTATTGTTGGGACAGGGGAATGAGCTAAGTCTCCACCTACAGGCACAGAGAGGACTGCAGGTAAAAAAAAAACGCTAAAATATGAAGATTACAAGTCACATAATGATCAGTAACTTAATGCTCACATAATGTTCAGTTACTTAACACATTGCAAAAAAAACGATTGCTGCAAAGTTTGCAGAAAGCTGAGGTGAGCTGTAGGTATCTGGTAGCAGTTGTATTGTGCACACATATGCCGTGCATGACGCTTCTTGAGTACATGCTGATTGCTTTATTTCCCATGTTCTATTTCCCTTACTTCAGAACGTCCCCCTTAAAATATATGGCTTGTTTGTTTTTCGGCGTTCGGCTCTATAGGCTATGGTGATGTGCACATAAATCATAATAAAAATAATAATGTATTGACAATTATTGACTCGCAGTCACTACCACCAGCACATGCTGCCACTAATTAAATGCTCATGTGGACAGTGTCATCTAGTGGTGACTGTAGAGAATGTCACTCCATTCCCCCCTCGCAGGCCCGTCCTTTGTGTCGAGTCTCCGAGGTCTACGACTAATGGCTTCCTCGGTTTTCCGCTGCATTTGTCATGTATTTTGATGTAATTTCGTTACTTGTTTTCTCCTGACAGATGTTATACATGCAGTTTCTGTTGCGTTCACATTGAGCCCTGCTCCTCAGATTTTCTGTGTTGTCACCTTCATTTGCCCTTGAATTTCTTCCAGTCTCTTTTTTCCTGCGTTTCTGTGCTGTGATGATTATATTCTCATCTTCGCACATGCAGACTATGTTCTGCCTCGTTCTCTGTGGTGTGTTCTCCTTCTGTTTCGTACGCCCACCCTGTGCTCACCTACTCCCCCGATCTGTGCGTTTCTCCTCTTATTTTAGTGTCCCTCCACCTCTTCTACACCCCCAGCATTGCGCTCATTCTCTCCCTCACTATCTCCTGCGCTCCCTGTAATCAATACCAGTCTGTCTGTCTGCTCTCTCTTCCCGTTAGCTGCTGACCCTTCCCAGAATTCCCTGTCACGTGCGGGAAATCCTGGCCCCTGGGGGCCCAAGTGAGCCCAGAACCTGCTAATAGCTTAACTCTTTCAGCACCGGCATTAGCAACATTAAGTGATTCCCCCATAACGATCCGTGGAACGCTCTGATCTTGAGATCTTCTCTTTTTCTCTCGTTATCTTCTTGCGCATCATTAGAGTAAACAGAAATATGAAATGAAGTAAAAGCGTCTAGTATTGCGCCCTGGTACACACTTACAAGGATTACTGTCAGATTTAATTAGGAACAATGAGATAGGATGTGTATTCGGAGAAGGCAACAGCTTCTGCAAAACTATTGGAAATCCCTCTGATTACTGTAATGGGTTAGTGAGGATAACAACTTTGGATCCAAACTTACTAAAAGTCCTTGGATTCCTCTACACTGGAGCATATACTTCAGATATACCAGCAGTGACCAATCAGTGGGGGGTCTGATCAACGGATTATTCCTGGCCACTAAAATAGAGTGACATTGGTGCCACGGAAAGTGATGCTTAGCAACGCTCTTTCCTACTGGCCACACGTGAAAAAATTGTGAAGCTGTCACCAGTACAGAGGAGCGAACCCGACATTTGTGTTCAGCTTCGCGACTAGGACGTATTGCCACCAATCCACTAATACATAACAGAAACATTACAACACAGTTCTAAGAAAGGAAAATCTGCAATTTTTTGCCATTATTTAATAATAATACTTTGCTCTTTAATTAAAAGAGTAGAGGTCTCTGGGGGAGTTAAATGCACTATGTTATCTGAGGACCAGCGCATAGTACACTATTATCTGTTCTATAGGCACAGCTATGATATGTGCACAATGCTAGAGGTCTACTGCCCTACACATCTTAATGAGCGCTAACATTGGGAATAGCCTGAAGGTGGCAGAAGTGTAGATACAATTTTGAACGTAAGTTTTGCTATGTGTAATCCAATTAGTCACAAAGTCAATTTAGATGATTAAGGTTCCATAATAGGGACCTATTTTTATTGAGGCTCCCACAAGACAGCAGCCTTGGGTGCCCAGAAACAGCACCGTAAAGTTTACAGACATATTATTGGAGTTAGAGATGTTGTCCGGTTTCAATAAATAAATGTTCTTGTTCGTATAATGAAACGTTATACATGTTCACAATTCAATATGCAATATGTTTTCCAGAGATATATAGAATAAGCAGCAATTATACCAATATAGAGAAAGTGCTCTAGTATGATCTCTGGATCCATGTCATATCTGTGTAAGGGCTCATTCAGACAGCCTTGTGCCCAGAACTAATCTGTAATCTCTCTTCACCCCTCATCCCTCCATAGGAAGACAAGCAGTCACAATGTGGTGCGCTCTCCGCATCGTGACCAGGAGCCATAGAGGTCTATGGGGGCCATGATCTGGCCTCAAATCATGCAAACAGATCACTGCTCACATAACGGCTGTGTGAATGAGCCCTGCAGTAGACAATAACGCATTATAACAGAACAGTCTCACAAAAAACACACATAGCAGTGCGTTCAGTTGTTTTGATGTATCTCCAACAAAGATAAGCAATGTTGTCCCCCAAGTGTGTCCCACTATATTCCTCACAGTTTTCTGGCTCTTCAATAGGATAGGTAGACCTTCTCACTGTGCTGTGATTCTATTGCAGCTGTGTGTCTGTAATGGCCCGCCAGACTAGTAACATTACGAAATTCATCCACTTCCGATGCCCTCAATATGTGGGAGAAATATGGCCAACTGACCCCACAATTTGCTTGGTATAATACAAAGTGACTTTTAACACATATACTTAACCCTTAATGTGAGAAGTCATCCTCTTAGCAACATCGCATTCTACGCCCCAACTGGTAATGCAGCTGTTCTGAAAGGTAATGTTATTTATATTTTGACCAATCAGAGAATGCCTATTTGTTATCTGTCAGAAAGGTGCAGCTTGGATAACCCCTGCACTGACTACTCCCAAGGGAGTATATAAACCCCCTAGTGTCTGGAAAGTTCTAGTTATTTCTGCGAGAGAGAAACCTGAGATAGATGAAGAGAGGCTCTTCTCTCCTGAGCTTCGTAAGAAGAACAACTCTCAGCACACTGCCTGCAGACCTGGCCTGTTGCTGTAGACCCTGAGATATACCAGGGCCAGCCTCTGAGCTCTGCTGCTGAAGCAGCCGCTCATCTCCAGCCTGAAGCTACCTATACCAGGCTATGAGCAACCTTTGCTGAACACCATCCAACCAACATCCTTGGACCAGCCTTATGCTGTTGCCTCAGTTGAAGTTTGCTGGGTTCTGGAATAAAAATAATGTGAGTTTTATGGTTGACATCCCTTGCCTCTGTGTGATTCCTGCCTAATGCTGCATAACACCACAGGCCTCCTATTTACCATACAGCCAGGGATCCTCAAACACCCATCGGAAGTGACCCAGGGAGTGTTACTATATATCTGTAGCATCTCTGTCTCTTTTCTTTCCAATGTACCTATCGGCTACCTGCCCTGTGTGGATGAGGCCTATTCCTCTGGAACAGGGACAGTGACTCCGTCAAACACTTAGCCATTACACGACAACGGACAGATCTCTATCCACTGGACGTTAACAATGAATATTCAGAGAAAACAATAACAATTATCTCCTGAAATTGGACAATCCCATTGATCTAACACAATCTTGTGAAAACATCCCCTTTAAAAAAAATAATAAAAATGCAACATACTACTATCCACCAGCACCTCAGCATCATATGACTCATGATGTCACATGACCTAAATCTTTCCGGGGCTGATATACTTTAGTTCTCATTGTAAACATATGACTGCAAAATTCTGTCTCTGTTCAAGCACCCCCAGTAGATCTGGTCGGTATTATTACCAGTCCTTAGGAATCTGATTTTGTGAATGCCATTTTTAAGTTGTAGAGCTTGATCATAACTAGAACCATTGCTGCCCCTATTCTATAGATGTACTATAGATGTACAATGCTTCGCGATCATAGGGGGAGATTTATATAGATGTCTATGTGTTAGGCCCGTTCTCAGCATGTCAGTTCAGTCCCGATTTGCAGCATTCGGCCGGGAGATCCCGGCAGCACGTGTTGCGAGTGTGATGCAAGTTCATCGTATCACATTCGCAAGTGTAGAACGGGCCTTAGACTGGCGGGTTTCCGATTTATAGTCTGGTGTATGTGGAGTATTTAATGCCTTCTGATGCGAGTATTAGCTGTGTGTGCTCTATACGAATAGACTGCACCAGCCACACGTATGTTTATCATCTGCACAATTTCTGCCTTTTAGTGTTGTTTTTGCACAGGAAGTTCACAAAAACCTCAAAACCAAAAATTTAGCAAAAAATGTTACAATTCAGCAATTTTTCTGCCATGAGCTTGGTTTTCTCCATTGCGCTGCATCTATCATCCTGTCTGTTCTTTTTTTCCTTGTGTTCGCCTGATTTATTTTCAGCATTTTTAAACTTGTGCTTATGCTGGAGCTAAAACACACCTATTCTAAGCAGCTTACAGAGCACGGGCCGGCTGTCCGAGGCCAGCAATTCTACCTGCATGTTGTTTTTGTTTGGATAGTGCTGTGTGTTGCGGGGGATGTGTACAGTCATGACCATAAGTTTTGAGAATGACACAAATATTATATTTGTTTGTCAGATGTTTTTATCCCATACAGAAATACAAGTGCATTCATATTATGAGTAACAAAAGCTTTTAGTGACAGTAAGAATGAGTTACTGCATCAAGTCAGTATTTGCAGTGTTTCCCCTTCTTCTTCAGGACCTCTGCAATTCTCCCTGGCAGCTCTCAATCAACTTCTGGACCAAATCCTGACTGATAGCCGTCCATTCCTGCACAATCACTGCTGCATTTTGTCACAATTTGATGGTTTTTGTTTGTCCGCCCGTCTCTTGATGATTGACCACAAGTTCTCAATGGGATTAAGATCTGGGGA
>CM033644.1:16272060-16310013 GCA_019512145.1 Engystomops pustulosus
ATGGCGCAGGCAGGTGTGCGTGATCTGTGAGGTGGAGACTCTTGAGCAAGCCTGGTGTCAAGGAGGCAGCAAAGAAGCCACTTCTCTCCAGAAAAACATCAGGGACAGATGATATTCTGCAAAAGGTACAGGGAGTGGACTGCTGAGGACTGGGGAAAGTCATTTCTCTGATGTTTTGGATTGTTTGAAACATCTGTTGGAGAAGACAAGGGAGCGATACCACCAGTCTTGTCTCCTGCCAACTGTAAAGCCTCCTGCAACCATTCATGTGTGGGGCGGCTTCTCAGCCAAGGGAATCGGCTCTCACAGTCTTGCCTAAAAACACTCATGAATAAAGAATGGGACCAGAATGTCCCAAGAGCAACTTCCCCAACCTCCAAGAGCAGTTTGGTGATAACAATGCCTTTTCCAGCATGAGGAGCACCTTGCCATAAAGCAAAGGGGAGAAACTAAAGGCTCAGGACAAAAACATAAGATTTTGGGTCCATGGCCTGAAAGCCTTCTTGGGCGCCCTGGAGCCTTTTTGGTAACAATGGAACCTCTCTCCTTGAATTCCTTGATCATGCGATAGATTGTTGACTGAGGTGCAATCTTTCTAGCTGCGATACTCTTCCCTGTTAGACCAGTGCAATGATGACTGCACATGTTTCTTTAGAGATAACCATGGTTAACAGAAGAGAAACAATGATGCCAAGCACCAGACACCTTTTAAAGTGTCCAGTGGTGTGATTCTTACTTAATCATGACAGATTGATCTCCAGCCGTGTCCTCATCAACACCCACACCTGTGTTACTGGAGACATCACTGAAACCATGTTAGCTGCTCCTGTAAGTCAGGCCTGCAATGAAGTTGAAATGTGTTTTGGGGGAAAAAGTTAATTTTCTAGGCAAATATTGATATTGCTATTAATTGCTGTTAAGCTGATCACTCTTTATAACATTCTGGAGTGTATGCAAATTGTCATTATAAAACCTGATGCACACATTGGGGCACATTTACTAAGACAGTTTCCCTTACCTGCCACAAACATTACCTATACAACGAGCATGTGCCCCTCCCTCTTGGAAACGAGCCATTTTTTTGTGTGTGTGTGTTTTTTTTTGGCCTACAGGACCATGCCTGCTGTGGACTTCAAAGGATTACGTTGTTGACCAGCATTTTATTAACAAATAAAATGGTCAACAAGTGTGTGTTTGTGATTTTTGTTTCAATAAAATTTTCTATTTGTTAATAAAAGTGTGGGGTTTTTTCTCCGTGAAACTCTTCATAGTTTGCCATGGTAGTGGTGCTGCCTGGTTGACAGTGCTCATTACTAAGCAGGAAGAGGCAGGTACAAACCAGTCCCTGACCGTCTACAGATGGTAGTGGGGCGGCTGCAGGCTGCTATTGTTGCGCTAGAATATCCCCCTAATAGCGGGCTTTTCCCAGTCAGTAATGCAGGCTGCTTCTGCTTTTTGTGTCTGGCTGATTTTGAAAACAGGAGGGATTTTTTTCCTTTTATGGATGGAAAAAAATGGGAAGAAAATGGCGTGAGATGCCTCCTATTTTCCAATTCAGTGAGATACAAAAAAGCAGCAGCAGCCTGCCATTACTGAGCTGGGATAGCTCAGTAGTAAGGGGGCTATTCCAGCGCAACAATCACAGCTGCCCCACTATCTGACCATCTATAGACGGTTAGGTACTGGTACACACTGGGGCTTATTTACTAAAGGTTGCGGATAGCATTTTTCTTCGGACTGTTCACGGTTTTTGGGATTTGCGCAGCTTTGACAGGTATTTAACAGGGTTTTGCACTGGGATTGTGTCACACATGATCGTTTTTTTGGCACAGCTGCGCTGGCTTCCATGCGTCAGAAATCGGGGGCCATGCCGTCGGACAATCCGACTGATTCGGACTGAGTGCAGGATTTAACTTTCAAATTGTTTCATAGTTTCATAGTTTATACGGTTGAAAAAAGACACTTGTCCATCAAGTTCAACCGTGTCGCAAGCTCAAGCACTTACCTGCACCAGGAAGAAGAAGGTGAACTCCGGTGGACCTGAGTGGAGAAGCGACACATGCAGGATATCGGGCGCACGATCTAAGTGAATCGGTGAGCAGGGCCCTAACTCCTATTTCATATGACAATACTATTTCTATGTTATGAATTATTTTATTTGTGTATGTCCCCCATGATCTCTAAAACGATGTATTGAGGTGCATTTATTTGATGTCATCTATTTTCAGCCATCTTTATTGGCTTTATTCTCTCTCTACGCTTCCTAGAATGATCTTCTTTTATTTATGCCAATGAGATGCGATCCATCTTTAATAGGTTAACAAAAACAGATTATATAGCCCAAAGAGATTCGCTCAATATACAAAAGCTAAAGTTCAGGTGAGATGAACAGAATTTTCAATATTTACTAGGTTAGGGTTATTTTTTTTTTAAATTCATCCAGAAAATCAAACAAAAAACATTCTCTAAAAGAGAAACAAGGCTTCTTGGTGTCCTCAGGGCCGGATCATCACATGAGCTCCGGAGGTGTGTGTCCTGGAACCCGCACCACTGTGTCCCTAAAGAGGCCCCCACTATGGTTGGGTGATTTAGGCAGTCCCACTATATGTCTGGATGAGGCTCTCTGCCTAGTTCAAAGAAGTGGTAGACGGTAGAAGTGGTAGCCGGTAGACTTCTGTTTATGGCAAAGCAGGAAACAACACATAAAATGATAATACAACAATGTTATCATTTTATTTGGGGCTGTACATAGATGGGCAGGAGGCAGGTATACTGGCCAGGAGTTAGGTATATATAGCTGTATTACTGGTGGGGGTTGTATATAGGTGTTGGTGGTTGGCGACAGTATATAAATGTATTACCGGGTCGGGTGAGGCAGCTTTAAATAGATGTATCACTAGGGAGGTTGGCATCTGCATATCGATGTATTACTGTGGGTTGATGCAGCTGTATATAGATATATTACTGGGGGAGGACGTTGTATATAGATGTAGTATTGAGGGTTAGCGGCTGTATATAGATGTATTACTGGGGGAGGCGACTGTATATATAGATGTATTACAGAGGGGAGGTTGTATATAGATGTATTACTGAAGGTGATGCGGCTGTATGTAGATTTACTACTGGGGGGTTAGTGGCTGTATATAGATACATTACTGGGGGAGGCGGCTGTATATAGATGTATTACTGTGGGGGTTTTATGTAGGTGTATTACTGAGCGTGCGGCAGCTTCATAGAGATGTGTTATGTGGGGAGACAGCTGTATATAGAAGTATTACTGGGGGGAGGGGGTTGTATATAGATGTATTACTGGGGGGAGATAGCTTTATATAGATATATTACTGGGGGTTTGCAGCAGTATATAAATGTATTCCTGGGATTGGAGAGGCGGTTGTATATAGATGTATCACTAGAGAGGTTGGCCTCTGAATATAGATGTATTACTTTGTGGGTTGAGACGGCTGTATATAGATGTATTACTGCAGGTGAGGCGGCTGTATATAGATGTATTACTAGGGGGAGGGGAGGTTATATATAGATGCATTACTGGGGGTGGTTGTATAGCTGTATACACTGTACCACCACGGACATTGATATAAGCCAACACCTGGGAGTGGAGTGGTACCCTGTTTTCTCCAGAACCCCCCCCCCCCAGAGCAGGTTGGACTTGTTGCGGCGTGGTACCACCAGCTTGTTCCACATGTGCGACTTTGTCCGCGGTGGCAGCCAAGGCGAAGTACACAGTCGTAGAGCAGAGCAGAATCATAGTTGGGAACGGGCAGGAGGTCAGGACAGGCAGCACAGGATAGTAGGCGGTAGAGGAGCAGAAGGTCAGGGCAGGCAGCAGAGCAATGTAGTCAGGAACAGAACCAAGGTCACAACAGGAATTCAGCAGACAGTCACAAGGCATAGGGATAAAGCTTTCTCTAAGGCACAAAGATCAGACGAGGCATAAGAGAAGAGGCTGGCTATTTATTAAATACCAGGTGGTACAAAAAAATCTTTATTTTGCCAACTTCTGGCCCTATTAACTTTTTCATACTTCATTGTACGGAGCTTAGTGTGATGTCATTTGTTGCAACTTTTGATGACGTTTTCAATGCTACCATGATAAGGACTATACAGCCTTTTAATCACTTTTTACACAATTTTGTATATTTTTCAAAATGGCAAAAAAAAGTGTCATATCAAGGGTTAATCGTTGGGAAAAACGTTATTATTATATTTTGATAGATATCAATTCTAGGGAAAGGGTGGGGTATTTAAATTTTTATTTAAAAAAAAATAAAAAATGTAACACTTTTTTTTTATTTTATTTTTTTACTATTTTTCAGACTCCCTAGGTTACTTTAACCCTAGATTGTCTGATTCATCCTACCATATACTGCCATTATGTAGGGGGGATTGTATGGGAATTTTACACATCGGGGCACATTTACATATCCGGTCCCTCGGAGTCCCCGAAAGTGCATTGTCCGACTCACTAAGATCGCGCGCCCGATATCCTGCATCTTTCGCTTCCCCGCTAAGGTCTGCCAGAGTTCACCATCTTATTCCCGGTTTTTGTAAGTGCATTGGTTGCGACACAATTTTAATCTTAAATCCCGCGTACAGTCCGAATCAGTTGGAGCATCTGACGGACGCCACCCTCCCCCCCGATTTCTGTCACATGAAAGCCGTCCCACTGTGCGAAAATCCGGTCCCGCTAAATCCCTGTCACAGCGATGCAAATCCTGAAAATGTTGGAAAGTCCAACGGAAATGCAATCCACGGACCCTTAGTAAATAAGTCCCATCATCTATTACAATGTGCAAATCGCACATTGTAATAAATGGGTTAAAACGAGACAGCCTTGGTCGGGTCTTTGTATGACAAGGCTGTCATACGGGGCTGTCATAGTAACCAAAAGCCACCCACGATGACTTCACAGGGGGGCAGCGATTAAACACCCAACCGCGGGTGTTATTGTGGGTGTTACTATTAAACCACACGTTGGTAATGGGTTAAATACTTTGGTATGTGGGCATTTTATACAAGTTACATCATTACAAAAACATATGCTTATACTAAATATAGTTTTGCCACATCAACTTTGTGATTAAAAAATTCAGTGAGTCACTAGGTACCCCCGCCACAGTCTGTGCTTACTCCTACATTACTTACAAAATAGTAATTTTGTAATAGGGTAATTCTCGCAGTGTTTCTCTGTAAATGTAGGTGATCCCCCGTGTTGCCTGCCCTATTCTTACTTTGTCACTACACTTTCTTCTGTAACTTACTGGGGAAATCTTACAACATTTCATGGTTGCTCCATTATGCTAATCAGCAGATATGGAAATTAGTCTGAAATTGAGTCATAGAAAATGTTTGTAAACTCTAGACAGATTACATCATTGTGGTCAATAGTTCCAACAAGAATACAATACTCAGTGTTGGACTTGGACACCAACAAGCTTCATTCTTGGGGTCTCACAGTGTAACTATAAAGGTGCAGCCTGAGTTAGGAGTGATATTGCATCTACATGTCATCTGCAGTAACCAATGCATCTACGACAGGGGTGCACAACCTTTTTCAGTCCAAGGGCCGCATTGTCACGCCGCGACCCTTCAGGGGGCCGCAATAGTAACCAAAACCTTAGATGCACCAAAAGCCATAGTACGGAGTAAATACCCCCCAGAAACCACTAATGCATTTGTATAATAAGTAACATAGACCTCAGAGCAGACTACAATACAGCGCACAAACAAGACAATATTAATGATGGTGGAAATTGTCTGAACCCATACAGCAGGTAATTGTGAATAACGGGATGCACGTAGGGGCTCTGGCAGACCCCAGTACTGTGCCATATTTATTAACTGCTGCAGGGCCGATGCTAGACTCTTTGCTGCCTAAGGTGAAAAGAATATAACTACTATAATACCAATTATCTCCTATGATCTGGTACAAACGTACAAAAAATTTGAGAGACAAGTTGATACATGCGGATGTTGGCAGTTTTCAGGAAAAAAAACAAAACAAACTTTCCTCTCTACTTCAAGAAAAGGGACCTTTCCGTGCCTTGACTGTAGCCAATGCTCCTCTACGATTCGTGGTGAATATTTTCGCCATCCCAGGACAGGACAACAATATCCCATCCAAGATTACTAATTCTCTGTACTGTATTACTGAATTACTGTAATTCTCGTTTTGTCATTTATCTGTTGAAATGTCCATGTGGCTTACTATATATAGGAGAGACTACCACTCCTATAAAAGACAGAGTGAGCAAACACAAATCCACAGTACAGACTAATTAAAACCAGCACATTTCAACTCTCATCATCACCAGCCCTCACAACTACGATACCACGTAATTGAGACAGTGGATATACCAAGAAGAGGTAGCAACATAAATCTTCTACGTAACAGAGAATCCTACTGGATTCATACCTTACAAACTATTGAACCACTGGGATTGAATGCTCAGCTACATACAGCCGGGACCCGCCAGGAGGCGGACCCAGCGTAAAGGTGAGCCGGCAGCCTCGGGGCACTCGCGGGACCCCGGGGGTGTGGCAGGAGGGATCGGATCCCCCGGTAAGCACACCGAGGGGGGGTTCGATCCACAGGATACACGCTTACACGCCGCGGTCATGCTTGACCATGGCATATAAGGGGTTAAACACCCGGGATCAGAGTTTTTCCAATCCCAGGTGTTAGTGCCGGGTCTGGGCTGTGATACCAGCACCAGACTGACCCAAATGGTGCACATTTACTAAGAACAGTGCAGGGGGTGCCAGATTCATGATTTGTATCTCACATTGTTCATGAATCTTGCTCCTTCTGCACTGCTCTGTCAGAATGCACATTTTTTTACATGGTCCACACATTTCTGTCAGACTTTGCATGATAAATGTGGTGCAAGTTCCGACTGTGCACCGGAAAACACAGCCTGCAGTGCAGACATTTGTGTAGCATCGGGTATAGTGCAGCAGCAACACAATTGTGTCTTGTGCGCCAGTAATGTGGCTCAGACACTTCTTAAATACCTGTGCAAGCAGTTTGCACTGAAAAGAACAAGCAAAGTCTGACAACTGTCGCAAAGACCTTAGTAAATGTGGGCCAATGTGTTATTCAGCTATTGGTGCATTGTTTTTTTGTTCTTTATGCAAATTACTTGGCTACTGGGGTATGGTGTAGCCCCAGACACCTCCAAGGGGGAAGGCATTTTTAGCAAATTTTCTTAGGCGGCGGTTTCAGGGCCATAACTTTTATTTTGCGTGCTACCTTAAAAAAATTTGCATTTTTTTTTTCAGGACACATACAGCTAGTTAAAACTTAATAAAAATTTTTACTTTTTTTTACATTTTTATTTGGGGTTAAAAGTGGAAAAAAGTTTTTTTGTAATTTATAGTACATATTTTTATTAGTATATATTTTAGTCCTGTGATTTAATAAAGCTGAACGGTTTTGGTGTATTGATTCCAGTGCTTCCTCTAGGTTGAGTTGTTTAAAGATTGAGTGGGGGTCCATCCCATATCTCAAATTCATGGATTGGTTTTTCATTGCTCATAAGTTGCATACAATCCTGATGAAGCTCCATAAACATTGCAAATCCCTTTCACACAGACAGTGGACACTGTAGAGATATGGGTCTAAAGTTTCTAAATCTATAGGAAGATCTTTTGAGAAGAGGAGATCTTCATAGTCATAAGATGTTTCCATATTTTGCCGTCGGAATTCGATTTTAAGCAAGCAAGTATGTATAGCGGTGAACATCCACATCCTCTTACTCATGTCGAATATATATTTCCTGTGTTTCATGTAAAATTATGACTGCAGGAGAAGTGAAGGGCTCTACAGTGTTGTTGTAATGAAGGCATTTTGCATAGTGACACAGCAATAATGAATGTCTTCAAGCTCGCCCAATGTCGTCCTCCTTACATTGTAGCTTAATTTGGTATCATCCATGCATAACATAATCTCAATTTAGAATGCCTGGCACATAGGCTGGCACACAACTTAGTCTAAATCATTATGCAGAGGAATCATCTTCCTCATAAGGGCACCATTTAGAACAAACATTTCAGCCTTCACAGAAGCATTTAACTCTGCAAAACCATATGCAGTTATATAAGAGAACATGAGACGTAGAGAAGTAAATTCTTTTATTGTTGGAACCAAATCATGCGAATGACCCGTTACTGTTGGGCTTTAATAGTGATAGAATGTGAAACTTTCAGGAGACTATGAGGTCATCATGACAGATGAGAAAGGTCACAAATGCTTCTCTCGAAGGACCCTACATAAGTATCACCCTCTACCGAATCCAACCCCTTTATTGTGCCCAATATGACTCCCTTCCCCTACCTGTTACTGGCCCTCAAGCTATATAATGCTCCCCTTAGTGGCCCCCAATTAGTACAATGACCTCTTCATATGAGGCGCCCAACTTATAGGTTCCCCTTTTCTGTAGCACTCTCGTAATGCCCCCTTTTATCTAGCCCCCCAAAGGTAATATTCCCTTTTCTATAGCCCCCAAGTTATCCCCCCTTTCCTGTAGCATCTTTCCCCATCTACATTGCCCCCATTTTTTGAAGCCCTAGTGCCCACAATGTCCTTTTGGTGTTCTGTTGCACCACTTCATCCACCTTCCTTCTTTCATTTTTGTTGTGAAAGAAAAAAATCAGATACTTAACCTTCTCAGTTCCCCCACAGCTGTCGTGTGCCATGTGATGGCTTTTTATGTGTTTCATTATGTTCTGCAGATGTTACACAGCTCGATCTTGGGCCACAGTTAGGGACCACTGATTTCAAAATACAATGACACATTTTTCAAAATGCAATTTAAAGGGTTTGTCCGAAAGGTTGAAAAACATGGCTGATTTCTTCAACAAACAGCACCACGCGGGATCTTGGTTTGTGCCGGAATTGCAACTCAGATGTATAGAAATTATTAGAGCTTAGTTGTAATACAACACACTAACCATGGTCAGGAGAGGAGCTGCTTTTTTGGAGAAAGAAGCCATGTTTTTCATCCTCTGGACAACCCCTTTAAGTTCATTGTGGAGGAGTTTCTTCCTAATGCAGATGCATTTAGATGTGAACTAGCAAGCATTTTACCAGTTATCAAAGTGCAGGCAGTACATACAAGATTGGTTCCGTAGGTTTGTTCTTAAATTGAATTTCTATGTAAGTCAGAACTGTATATTTTATAATTGTAACCCCAGACAACATTTTTTTGGTCTCTGTGATAATTGGATTTTAAACATATTGGATTGTCATAAGAACCAGGATTAATAATAAAGCTTGATAACGGTTATAGCTGTTTATTGTAGCCTAGGGCTAAAGTAGAGTAAATTACCAATTACCAGGGGTCCGTCTGTAACTAGGGGTTATCTGTAAGTCTGGTTACATTTTCAGGGTTCAGATGTATATACACTTTCCTCTGGTTACTGACATTGTACTCACACACTGACACAAAGAAGGAGAGATGAGACAGACCAGAGATGCATGAGATTACACAGAGGCTGACAGAGTTTTACACTGTGAGCTTTGCTACATCTCACAGATATGTGCCTGCCTCACACTGCCCCCAGATCATTTATCTCCTTGTAGTTTGTAGTTTGCAGCCTCTCTCTACTCACGATCTCCTGGCAGCAAGTGTCTTTGTCTCAGTGTGAACTCCCTGCAGGGGCAGGGCTACAGCACAATTTCCCACAAAAATCCAAGATGGCTGCTGACCCTAAGTGAGAAGTTACTGGGTTGTGTCTAGGAGAAACTGAAATTGTGTACGGCCGGACTGATAGAGACAGATAGGTCTTATATCTGTGAAATGCTGCACTTTTGTTAATAACAGTGAATAAGAGAATGTGTTATTTTGTTATCATATAAGAAACTTCGTGGGAATACCCCTTTAATTAGGGGACCGTCTGTAGATCCTCCTTGATGAGCCTGAATTGTGTTTCATCTATTCTTCTTTAAGGAAGAAAACTATACACTTATTCTTCCATGAACTGTGCTCATTGTTCCATGCGCAATGTAATTTCTTTATACAATTTTGAAATTTTTTTTTACAGATTTTTGGTACAAAGCAGAACCAATCCTCTAGCCTACTGGTGGAATTTGCTAGCAACCTCCCCTGGCACTCGGACTTTCCCACTCTTGTGATGGCATGGTATTCCACCTCCGACCCGCAGGTCACTCTCTGATGTACTGCTAGACTAAAAGCCCGCTTCCCAAGTCAGCAATCCACTCCAATACTCAGTACTGCCTTGTCAGTATCACTGGGCTGTGACTAAAATAACTCCGTACCACCAGACTTCATTACTTCATTCCACCTGACTGTAGGCCTCTCTGGTTATAACATTCTGCACTCTGATTTGCACGTGCCAACTATGTATTTTCAGCTGTTATAGCCAAGCTTCACAACTATGGAAAATGTAGCCAATAGTGCCAGCCTGCAACAATTCCACAGTGTGGTCCTAAGATTTCCTAAGTATTGGTACTCGAAGACACATCTTTATATCATGAGGTCTGAGGAGCTGTTCTCAGAAGGGACACCTCTATATGGAGAACAGGGCTGGTTTTAGTGGGGCTCTGGACAAAACTAAAAGTGGGGCCCCATAATAAAACTATTTAATAAACAGTCAGTCAGTAAGAGGCTCCTTTAGTCCTGTACAATAATAACATGTTGTAGTTACACAGAGTAGTAGGTAAGTATCTGTAATATGGGACTGTAGGAGGATGTTATAGGACAGTGATGGCGAACCTTTTAGAGCCGGAGTGCCCAAACTTCAACCAAAAGCCGCTTATTTGTTGCACAGTGCCAACACAGCCATTTAGGCAGCAATTTGTTTCTCCTTGTTCATTGACAACTTTCAATCGTTCAGCCTCCTAAAGACACCAACGTAGTTGAAAGGAGGAGGGCAAATTCCCCCATCATTTTAGGAAGATTCTGTAGGAAGATTCTTTGAGTTCTGTCTGGTGAACTTCATGCTGGGGTGATGGCCTGAGTGCCCACAGAGAGGGCTCCGAGTGCCGCCTCTGGCACCAGTGCCATAGGTTCGCCACCACTGTTATAGGAGATAGACAGATGAGAGGTAGATTGATCATAGAAGATAAATATGAAAGATGATATAGATTTAACGATTGATGATAGATTTATAGATGCTGACATATAAAGTAGATTATATATTGATAGCTAGATATATGATAGAAGATACATACAGAGATAGATACAGTAGAAAACAGATATGAGAGACAGAGAAGAAGAGAGAGACAAGAAGTTAAATATATATATATATATATATATATGAAACAGACAAATTATAGTAGATAGATAACAAGACTACATAACTAGATGATATATAGACTGCAGTATCTTCACCCGGGCATTCAACCAAAGGATATTAAAAGAGAAATACATCCTCTCCCCACAAAAGTCCACAAGCAGGAGAGGGGGCCTTTGGCAAATGCCCAGTTTGCCATCTCCTAATACCAGCCCTGATGGAGAGCCATTGGAGCATGACATGCTGCAGAACGATGGGAATAGAGGCTTTAAACTTCAAACTTTTGTCCCACCAAACTTCTGCCCATCCCAGACTCTTTGTCACAAAACAACCCATAAAGGCAATGACATTTTTGAGTGAATGTTCCAACATGGAGACTTTCCTCTCCCTCCTGGCTGGTGTTAATTTCTGATCCTATTACCCGAGTCAGTGGCTTAGTGGTAATATATGGGGATTGTTTTATGAACGTCTCTCTTCCTACATCTGAGTCTACCTTAGTCTAATCCCTTGTTCAGCCAGCTGGGTTCCTCTTCTATTTCTCCGTCATTTACATAAGCATTAACCTTGTGTTGAGAATTAGCAGTTAAATAGCTCTCTCCATTGTTGCACTTGTACCTGAAATACCCACACAGGATCATCAGTAAAACCTCACTGGTTAATCCCCTTTCTCGGTGAATGATCAGCAGCTGGTAGAAAGCTGTCATTCACGTCTGAAGGATTAGTTACCACTGTGCGAGTTATTGTCACACACACTAAACAGCATCGCTCTGTCCCCCAGCGCTATACCAGCACTATTTATTATCCAGGACCCCCGCCAGCCTCTCCTCGTGGTATCTAATTTATAGACTTACTTACCAAACCTACAATAAAACTTGCCTTATATAGAAGATTTATTAATAATACCCCCCATTTCAACAAGAACGGAGTAAAACAACACATGTAATAGAGGGAAATCTCTATTCTTTCCTTCTTATAGACCGTTCTTAGTGGCTCTATTGAAGAATGATGCCAGGTGCTTTGTCACCCCTTAAATGGTTAATTTCAGAGAAGAAACCTAAGGTCTATTATTAAAGGAAAAATAGGGAAGAAATTTTTATGTGCGCAATATAATTAAAGTTTTGTTAAAGGTTGAATCTATACGACAGAGAGACAGTACATCTTTTCTTACATTTCCACTTGGCTTAAGATATTTCGAGATTGAAGGGTGAGATGTCCAAATTTAATAAAAACAATACATTTTGTGTTATTTACAATGCTCTAAAGCTAATCCCCCTCCGTCACTCACCTTAAGATATCTTCAGCCAAGAAGAGTAGACAGGTGAATTTTGGAGTCAGTGGCTTAACATGAGTCCTATTATTATTAATAAAGAGCCTTGGGTAATATTCCTTATGGGGCCCCTCTTTAAAGGAGAGTCCTGGACGTTACAAATGCTGCCATGTTATAGAAAATCTATTATATGAGCCCAAGTGCCACTGATTTATTGGCGTGTGCCCTTTTTTAGTTTCCATATGCCCTCCCTATTTATTTGGCAAGTGCTCTCCTTTTGCCAAGTGCCCCCTTTTATTGCAATATGCCCCTTTTTTTGCCAAGTACCTTACTTTTTTTGCCAACTGCCCTCATTTTTTTTAAAAAGTGACCCTTTTTTGTGTTCTTTTCTTTTTTGACAAGTGTCCCCTCCCTTGTTTTTTAAAACCTGCAGTGCAGGTTACAGAAAAAAAAAATATTTACCTTTGCCCTAATGACAATGCGATTGGTTGGCAGTCTTCTAGTCTGGGAGAAGGACGTGCAGCACCACTGAAGCAATATTGTCTTCACAGCTTTCGTCTGTATCATAACACAGTGATACAACTGAACTCACTAGCCCCAAATCAAATAGAGAAGGGGCGGATGCAGAAGGAGGCGATTGGCCCCTCTTTTTTGGGCAGTAACTAAAGGAGGTGGGGGGCCGGCTTGCAGAGCCCGCCCCATGGTTTTAAAAGCATTGGGGGCACGTGGGGGGGTCCTCTTTCCTTCTGCCTGGACCAAGCGGCGAGAAGTCACCCACCCACCCTGCCCTCAGGATATATATCTTTTCAGGTTTCCTCGGCATTCCGGTTTCTGGCTGTTTTCTCTGTCTTTTCAGATGTCACAGCATTGGCGGAGTTTCACATGCCCGTAGGCAAAAGGAAGGCCCCCACATGACGTCTGCCGTCCAGCAGCCGACATTTCGGGCGAAGGTTTTTTCTACGAAGAATAGTTTTTTCTTGTTTTTCAACTTTTTGCACTTTAAATGTTTTGTTACTTATTAACTAAGGTTTTTTCCAAAAATAAATGCTGTGGCCTACCCACATACCCACAACAATTTAATGGTCCCTGTCGTTCAATAAAGATTTGTTTTGGAGGTTGGCAAATCCCCGGGTCGAGAGCATCGGTTTTGACGGTACTGGTCTACAGGTCCCTACAGTCACTTATTTTAAACAGAGAAATCTGCAGCCCCTTAGACAAGGCAAACAGACTAGGGCAGTGGTGGCGAACCTATGGCATGAGTGCCAGAGGTGGCACTCAGAGCCCTCTCTATGGGCACCCAGGTCCTCAGCATAGAGTTTATAAGACAGGACCCATGGCATCCTTCTGCAGTCCCAGGCCACACAGGACATTGTGCACTCAGTATTATATAAAAACAACACACCTTTTGGCTGCCTGGGACTGCACGAGAAGTGAGAAGATGTGGACAGGACTGGATTACAATTTGAGCTCTTGCCATGGGCTCTGCATTCTTCCTCTATAGGGGACCCTGGCGGGAAGCTACAATAATAATATGAATTTCTCCTCTTTCTACTGTATTGATGTCCTTAGGGAGCCAATACGATTAAAAGCTTTGACAAAGCAGTAAGCAATAAGTTATTGCTTAAATTGCCATGTTGGCCCTTTGAAATAAATAAGTGGGTTCCTGTTGTCATTTGGGAAATTGCCCTCTAAAAGGTTCACGATCACTGGACTAGGGGGTAACAGAAGTCTGTGGTGGGACCATGTTTTACATGAAAATGGACTATACAGTAATATAATGTGCATTCTATTTTATGTAAATCATTGGTACAAAGCATATTCCAGTTTCTCCACAACTTTAAAATACTTACAAAAACTCAGTGGTGCCTCCCATTTTGGTCAGGGACCGAGTGCCAAACAGTTTATGGTCAGTGAAAATTGTCCGATTTTGATGCGAATTTGGCCCATTTTCAGTCCTTTCTGACAATCTGTTTTTGTAGTCCTAGTGTCATCTGTGTTTTGCCCTATTTTGGCAACCAGTTTTTACAGCACTGAACTACTTCCTTTACAATACAACCTGTCATCAGGTTTTCACCATCAAATCTAATGACAAGCTCCCACAGAAGTCTTCTCACTGTTTCTCATTCAGTTATTATAAAAAATCATAGATCGTATCTTTATAAAATCAGTTATAAAAAAAAGTAGCTGGCACAACGAGTCACAAAGGATGTGTTTTCAGGTCTCCATCAGCTAAATTTTTCCCCCTTCCCTCAGGAATGAGGGAGGGAGAAATGAGGGAACTAAGGGAAACGTTGGCTGACAAGTCACACAACTGGATGCAGAGAAATTCCTTGAGGGAGAGGGGAATGAGGGAGACGTTGTAGAAGAGAAACACACCCCTTGAGTCTTGGGGAGTCTCCCGGCAAGGAGCCATCAGTCCATGTGGCTAGGTCTCTGCTAAATGTTTGGAGTGGATTGCTATACAGTCTAATGGACTTTAGATTCATGCACAATATCAGTTTTTGGTATGTGTCATTTTTTTATACAAATGGCTTCATAAAGAGAGATATTTTGCATCACATATAGTGCTTTTGTGGCTGATTGTCTGCATGTGTGGTGGAGGTGTAGGGAGGACCACCTTATCCTATTTTGAATCCACTCCTGTGAAATTGAGTCTGCTCTATTCATTTGTAAGGTGCCATCTGTATCATGTGTCAGTGTGACTGACTGACTGTCTCAAATGAATGAGACAGATTCTTAGTGTTTTTCTTGTTTCATGTGAACTGTCTACTCCTGGCAGTATAATGCACAGCATCAGCAAGTGACAAATCAGAGTTTAGACTGATGGTCATGAATTACGTTGCTGCCCAGCAAACCCTACGGCTACAGTTCTACAAAGCTCCAGCTATGAATGTTTGTAATGGAACAGTCCAGCTATGAATGTTTGTAATAGAACAGTTTCAATATGTTTCAATACTCAAAAGAATATAAAATTCCATGAATTTAATAAAAATTGGAATATATACCAGTTATTTATGTAATATACTGTATACTCTATCTACACAGGATTCTCCCAGAGCTCGGTCTCTATGCAAAGCTGTGATGTCTCTGCAGACTTTCTGGCTCTCTCCTTTAAAGTAATAGCCTTTACTGAGAAATCTCATAAAACCTTCCATTGGATTCCAGCGGCCTCATCAGCATACTGTTTTTTCACATTGCAGGGAAGTCGTCCCTTAGTATATTAGATATCCATTGACTGTTATGGTAACTGAATGCTAGATGATAGCAATTTTCCTCTGCAGATTTGAAAGCAATTTTGGTATAAATAGTATTACTTACTGTCATGTATACATCCAGACACTTGAAGAGTAGCTTTTTGTGGTCGGCAGGTGTGGACAGATGATCTAGGCCTAATGCACTTTAAATTGGGCTTCAAAAATTCCTATAAAAACATGCCAAGTCTCAACACAGGGGTCCAAATGACACCAGAATGGTCGGGAAACAGTGTATAACTTGTTGCCTACGGTGTTATAATTTGATCATTCATTAACAAGACCAAGAACAGCTGAACATAGTGGGCCCTAGGTGTCCCAATCTGAGTTTTTATTTTTTTAACACTTTGCTTTAAGTTTCCAAATAATATATCCAAATTATAAGTAGCACATCACATCAGGCATGCATTTAAGCATGGCATAGATGCAGCAGCTTGTAAAGATTATGGTGGGCAACCAGGATCATATAAGTCACCGATGTCTAACACAAGGCGGTAATACTCCCCTTTCCTGACCGTTCAAAGTTTTAGTAGCTGGCCTGTTGGTTACTGTGGGGCAGGCACTACAACTATTGGCTACTGTGGGGCAGGCATTGTGACTGTTGGCTACTGTAGGGCAGGGACTGTGACTGTTGGCTACTGTAGGGCAGGGACTGTGACTGTTGGCTAGTGTAGGGCAGAGACTGTTGACTAGTGTGGCGCAGGCACTGCGACTGCTGGCTACTGTGGGGCAGGCACTGAGACTATTGGCTTCTGTGGGGCAAGCACTGAGACTGTTGGATACTCCGGGGGCACATATTCAACATACTGGTGCCTCAGGTTATTTGACAATAAGTTCAGCTTTGTGGTTGCTTTCCAAGGGCTGATTCTAATGGTAATACTGTACAAATGTAACTACTAAACAGTTCACATAACTGTAAAGTAGTAGATACAATTATACAGTAAAAAATTACATTTATACCTGATGTGATCAATATGGCCTCCAGTGAAAATTAATGTGACACCCCTGATAGCTCCTGAAAATAAGCAGGTGGAGAAAGACAGAATAGCTAAAGGCAGGAAAAGTAGAGAAAAGTAGACATAAATCTGTCAAGGTCAATGTAATGTCTCCTAAACAAGGCAGATTACTGAGTAACAGTTCGGCACAGGCTAAGAAATAAAATAGGAGGCATAACACAATTGTCAACTATTTATTTTTTAAATTAGAAGCATCTCCAGTGTCCCTCAATGTGGAGGGAATCAATAGAACAATATTAAAGAGGGCATCTCATCTGTATTTTTTCTACCAATTTAAATAAGATATTGACCCAATTTTTTTTGGAGCTGCTGTTAATGATATATTCATAAATATGCCATACTGACACCACCTTGACAAAGAAGCCTGGAGATAGATGATAGTATGGAAAGTGATCTATGCAGCACAAAGAATCAGTGCAATGTATATTGTAAGATCAAATAGTTTCCTCAAATATTAATTTAAAAATACATTTGTACAGGGCTGGATTATAGAGAGGGCTCTAGAGGCGCGAACCCCGGGGCCCCCTCCAGCATTGTCCAACTGTCAGCTCACAGTTTACCCCATCTGTGAGAGAGGAAGAACTGTCAGGGAAGCATTGGCATGTGAGACTAGGACTAGTAGTCAATAATACTGCCACTGCCACTGTACCAGCTAGGCCAGCAGCTAGGGTAACATCACTGCCACTGTGCCAGCCAGGCTAGCATCTAGGCTAGCACCTCTGCCACTGTGCCAGATAGGCCAGCATCTAGGGTAACACCACTGCCATTGTGCCAGCTAGGCCAGCAGCTAGGATAACATCACTGCCACTGTGCCAGCCAGGCCAGCATCTAGGCTTGCACCTCTGCCACTGTGCCAGTTAGGCCAGCAGCTAGGGTAACACCCCTGTCACTGAGCCAGCTAGACGAGCATCTAGGCTAATACCACTGCCACTGTGCCAAGCAGACCAGCAGCTGGGGTAACACCACTGCCACTGTGCTAGACAGGCCAGCAGCTAGGGTAACACCACTGGCCAGCAATTACCATTTTCAATAGTTGAAAAATACTAAAAATAAGGACCCTACTCGCAAGAGCTTACAATCTATAACCTGCTTACTTTGGCTGTAATCGTCTCTCCTGACCTCCTAATGTACTCATCAATAGGACATCTATGCTGCACTCAGTCTCACTAGGGGCTCACTAAGGTGTAAGACTACATAGAAGTCTAAGGAGAATGTAGGGGGAGCAGCGAGTCACAGCAGCTAGGTCTTCTCATCAATGGATAGGATGGCAAACTATACAGATGGAAAATTGTTATCCCTCATGTTCACATACTGATTTCTCCAAGGTGTGTTGAGAGGTTGGGTATGCTATAACAAAATCTTCTTTCAACTACAAAATGAGACATTCCCCCTAAAGATATATAACCCCCTCCAAGTGATGACAACCCTCCCCCACAAACGCAATAGCCCTGGGACCTCATCTATTATGCATGGGTATTGGCTGGCTTAGCACAGCGGAGGATGCAGAGAAATCATTGATTGTTAATACTGAGATCCAATAATAAACAGATTTACCATTAACATGTGGTCAATGTGCCCTAAAATACCTCTATTTAGGCCTGTTTATGACGGGTTTAATTACTAACCTCGGTTAGTTGAGAGGATTGTAATGCATGCCACGTAAACGCTAAATTGAATTAATGCATCTAAATCTAATTATTTCTGTTCCTGCTTGTTGTGAATTGAAATGGATTTTTATGCCACAATCTTATTTACCTATTTTTTTGGCATTTAAGGGTGTAAAATGGACTATTATACACCATTACAACTAAAACAAAACAAAAAGCAATAAAAAGAGATTTGTGAACAAACAAGCGCCTATATCATGTCTGTGCGAATGGGGTGATAGTATATTGACATTGGCTTTTCATGACGTAGCTTTCCTAGTGACAGCGGTTATGTGCTGCTCTGTGGAATCGATGCCATTCATTGGTATCTGTGACTTAGGAGAAGCCAGTTCTGACCAAGGCACAAGCAATCTATAGGCAATGGAGCCATGTGCAATGTTCAATCTATGACAACAATCAGGGCTACCTGCTCTTCCCTTATTTTTGGGATCAGGTAGGGAGGAACTAGCTTTCGATATGTTGCGCCCACAAGTGGGACAATAAACATCAAAAAGTTATGGCATATGAAGTTAATATTCTATTGATATGTGTTATGGAATTAAAGGGAGGCAGTTATCTGAGAAGTGATGAAATATACAGTGTATTTCAATTCAGTCTTACAAGATATATGTAGGACTACCCTACTCTAGACAAACACTAAAGTCGTATCGAATTTGGCGCTGCTGGGGTCACAAAAGATCCAGTGCTTGAACTGAGATGTATATTAAAAGAATATCTGCAATCCAAATGATATCAGTGGCCTCCTTCTTTCTAGAATCAACGTTTAAAATTATGCTAATGCTCCTTAAGGGCCGTGGGGGGCATTACTAGAAGCCTCTCTGTGTTTTAGCTTTACAGGCTGTTACACTCTTGTCTACAGGATAACTTCCCCCCTTCTCCCTCAGCACATCCCTCTCCCTCTGTTTGCTGTAATCTCATACCGTGGGAGGGCCTTTAACAGCCTTTAAAGCTACAGCATGCAAGGGCTCTGGTAATTCCAGAGACCTTCAGGCTCATTAGCATAATTTTAATAGTTGATTTTTAGAAGTAAGGAGGCCATGGATAAGAAATATAATAAGATTACCACAGTCACGGGGCCTGGATCTATGAGTAATGTCCCTGGTTTATCATGATGGATTTTGATTGCAGATATTCTTTTAATATGGCTTTTAATGGTAGATTTCCTTTAATCCCTTTCTGCACCAGGAATCAAGTTCTGGTGCTGTGTGGGGTGTATAGAGAAAGCTCACAGCTGCCACCCACCTGTTACTGCCGCGGTTGGTGCTGGCACCGATTGCAATAGTTACCATGTTAAGTGGTCAAACCCGACCACAGCACCTAACATCACTGCAGATGGGCAACACCCCCTTTGTTGACATCAGAGGGCGGCGATCGGTTCACATGCTACAGTCTTATCTCCAATAGCTAATGATCTCTGATAGCCTCGGAATGGCAGTCTATTAGAGATCATCAGTAAAATTGCTATATACTGCAAGAAAGTATATACTGGGGCAGATTTACTTACCCGGCCCATTCGTGATCCAGCGGCGCGTTCTCTGCGGTGGATTCGGGTCCGGCCGGGATTCATCAAGGTAGTTCCTCCGACGTCCACCAGGTGGCGCTGCTGCGCTGAAAAGCATCTGAACGCACTCAAGTTCACCGGGCCGGACCAAGTGAAGGTAAGCGCGTCCCAAGCGACACTTTTATTGTTTTAAATGCAGCGGTTTTTCCGAATCCGTTGGGTTTTCGCTCGGCCACGCCCCCCGATTTCCGTCGTGTGCATGCCGGCGCAGATGCTCCACAATCCGATTGCGTGCGCCAAAATCCCGGGGCAATACAGGGAAAATCGGCGCAAAGCGGAAATATTCAGGTAACACGTCGGGAAAACGGGCGAATCGGGCCCTTAGTAAATGACCCCCATTGTATATACTCGTGTATAAGCTGAGTTTTTCAGCACAAAAAATGTGCTGAAAAACGTCCCCTCGGCTTATACACGAGTCACAAGTTAAAACACAACACTTAAAAATAGCTATTAAAAAAATAATAAACTGATATTACTACCCTCCGTTGGCCACGATCGAGCGGCTGATCCCCGATGTCCGCGCGGGTCCTCTTCTGGCTGCCGCGCGGTCTTCTGTCTTCTGTACATCGCACTGGGCACCGCCATTGCTGTCTCCCGCCTAGTATGACGATCATACGGGTGCCGCCAGGGGACAGCAATGGCAGCGCCCAGCGCGATGTACAGGGCACAGGGCGGAAGCCAGAAGAGGGACCGCGCGGACATTGGGGGAGCAGCTGCAGATGGGGCCACCGGAGGGTGAGTATATAAGTTTACTATTTTAATGCTGGGCTGGGCTGTTACTACGGGGGCAAGCTGGGGCCGTGCTGTATACTATGGGGGCAGGCTGGGGCGGGCTGAGTTACTACTCGGGCAGGCTGGGCAGTGATGATACTACTGGGGGCAGGCTGGGCTGTGCTGTATCTAGTGGGGGCAGGCTGGCTGGTGCTGTAACTACTGGGGGAAAGTGGGTGCTGTACTACTGGGGGAAGCTGACTGGTGCTGTTACGGGGGAAAGCTGGGCTGTGCATGTATACTACTGGGGCAAGCTGGGGCTGTGCTGTATATACTGGGGGCAAGCTGGGCTGTTGCTGTAATACTACTGGGGGGCAAAGCTGGTGGCTGTGGCTGTAGTACTACTGGGGGCAGGTGGGCAGTGCTGTATACTACTCGGGCAGGCGGCGGTGTGTATATACTGGGGAAAGCTGGGCTGTCTGTACTACTGCCTGGGAAGGCGGATGGGCAGGCTGTATATACTGGGGGCAAGCTGGGCGTGTGCTGTATACACTGGGGGACAGTGGGTGTGCTGTAACTACTGGGGCAGGCTGTGGGCTGTGCTGTATACTACTGGGGGCAGCTGGGCTGTGCTGTATACTACTAGGGGAGGTGGGCAGTGCTGTATACTGGGGGCAGGCTGGCGTGCTGTATCTCTACTGGGGGCAGGCTGGGCAGTTGCTGTATACTACGGGGGCAGGCTGGGCTGTGCTGTATTCTACTGGGGAAAGCTGTGCTGTGTGTATATACAGGGGGCAAGATGGGCTGTGCTGATACTACTGGGGGAAGCTGCGGGCTGTGCTGTATACTTACGGGGGCAAGCTGGGCTGTGCTGTTACTATGGGGCAAGCGGGCTGTGGCTGTTATACTACTGGGGGCAGCTGGGCTGTGTGTATACTACTGGGGGGCAGGCTGGGCTGTGCTTGTATTAACTACTGGGGGGCAAGCGGGGCAGTGCTGTCTACTACTGGGGCAAGCTTGCAGTGCTGTTTACTAATGGGGGCAGGCTGGGCAGTGTGTATAACTGGGAGGCTGGCAGTGCTGTATATAAACTGGAGAAAGCTGGGCAGTGCTGTATACTACTGGAGGCAGGCTGGGCAGTGCTGTATAAACTGGGGGCAAGCGGGCTGTGCTGTATACTACTGGGGGCAAGCTGGGCTTGTGCTGTTATACGGGGGCAAGCGGCTGCTGCTGTATACTTACTTGGGGAGCTGGGGCAGTGCTGTATACTACTGGGGGCAGGGTATACTACTGGGGGCAAGACTGGGGTGGCTGTATATAATGGGGGCCAGGGGCGTGGTGGTGTATACTACTGGGGCAGAGCTGTGGTGGCTGTATACACTGGGGGCAGGCGTCACTAGGGGGGCTGGCTGGCTATATGCTGGGGGGTGGGTCTATGACCAATCCATTTCCCACCCTCGGCTTATACTCAAGTCAATAGGTTTTCACAGTTTTTGGTGGTAAAATTAGGGGTCTCGGCTTATACTCAGGTCGGCTTATACTCGAGTATATACGGTAGTAGGAACAATCAGACTCTGCAGGGTTAAAGTACCCTAGAGGGTCTGAAATAATAGTAAAAAAAAAATAACAAAAGTATTAAGAAAATTAAAAAAAGTAAAAGTTTAAATCACCCCCTTTCCCTAGAACACATATAAAAATAAACAGTAAAAATCCCAAACATGTTAGGTATTGCCATCTCCCAAAATGCACGTACTATCAAAATATACAGAAAATAGTGCCCAAATGTCCGAATCGACCCTTTTTCGACATTTTTCCACCCATGCATATTTGAATAAATGTTATCAAACAATTATATAGGTCCCAAATTGACATAAATTAAAACGCCGGCACATACTGCAAAAAAAATGACACCTTGCTTCGGTCCATACACCAAAATGTGAAAAAGTTATTGGCAAAATGGCAAATATTTTCTTTGTACAAAATAATAATAATTCCTTTACTTATATAGCACACAGATTCCACAGCGCTGCACAAATGTTTTAAAATCTACTAAAACAGGAAGTGTCATTTGGAGCGCAGAATAAAAGCCCTAAAAACAGAGCCCAAAAGAAACTCCGCAAATTTTACTGCACTTGGATTTTTTTTCCAGCTTTCCAGTACATTGCAGAAACCATTCAAATGGCGCCACTAATAAGTACAATTTGTCCCGCAGATAACAAGCCGTCACACACCTCTGTAAATGTGAAAATAAAGCAGTTATCGCTTTTGGACTGAGGGGAGTAAAAAAACAGAAATGCAAAAACAAAAAAGAGTTTTGTAAGGGTCCATACAGTAACAGAACCAAGCTTACTACATAAATTCAATAGCAGTAACAAGATTTCAGAGACACAGTAACAGAAACAAGTTTATTACATGACGTACTTTGTCTGATGGTTCCCCCTGCACCCCCTGTAGATTTATAGCGGTACATATTCTAGTACCCCCATAATGTTTACTCTGTCACCCCATAGGTTGTCATAGTTTCATCCTCTTAGGCCTCCTATTGTGCCCCAACCTGAGATATCTTGTAGTGCCCTCCTCTCAGGACCCTTCTAGTGCCCCACACTTAGGTCTGTTATAGTGCCCCCTTTTTTCTTTTGCTCAATAGGACCAAGTAGAAAAAAATATATACTTTCCCCTACCAGGTCAGTGATAAAAAGTGTCACGGCTTCGAACCAGCCAGCCATCTGGAGCAGACGGCATGATGCAGTGAAGTCAATGCGCCGTCTGAGCTGGAAACCAAACACGTAAATGGAAGAATAGAGAATTTATTGCTCATACTATAAAAACCTTCTGAATAGTGCAACATGTAAAATCTTCCTCTAGTGCAAAATAGAAATAGAATAGAAACTGCAGATAGAACACTATGTACAATCTGCCCAGCTCCTCCTACTCTATAACAAGCTGCTTACAGATAGGACTCTATGTACAATCTGCACAGCTCCACCTACTTGTTAACATGCTGCCGGCAGATAGGACACTATGTACAATCTGCTCAGCTCCTCCTGCTCTATAACATGCTGCCTGCAGATAGGACACTATGTACAATCTGCTCAACTCCTCCTGCTCTATAACATGCTGCCTGCATATAGGACACTATGTACAATCTGCTTAGGTCCTCCTGCTCTATAACATGCTGCCTGCAGATAGGACACTATGCACGATCTGCTCAGCTCCTCCTGCTTTATAAGAGGCTTCCTACAGATTCCACTGCATTTTCATGGTGACAAGTTTGCTTTAAGTAAAAATACGTACATAATTTCTGAAGTAATGATATGTTTTCCTGTTTGTCTCATTTCTTATCTATTAAGCAGTACTTGCATAATTACTTAGTACTTCTTCTTTTGAGGGGCTCTGGGTCTGCTCTACAGAGAAAAAGATTCTTTTTTCAAAATTAGAATTTCAGATGAAAAGTTACAGGAGAAGTGACAGCCAAATGATACTCTTCAATACAGCGCAGGAAAATAAAGGGTTTCCATATGCTTCTCATGTCACTGGTCACTGGAATTGTCATTCAAACTAGTCGCAACTTTGTCAAATCCCTCAAAAAACTGAACCTTTTTTTTTTTATATTACAGAACTTCACCACTTAGAGGTATCTCTAATATAACACCTGAAGAGTGATCTAAGCTCCAGTCTTCCAAGAACCGATTAATGCAGATACTGGGTGCTGGATCCCCAGTGATTTCATAGTCATCACCTATCCTATGGAAATATCATCAAATATTTTAGTCCTGGAAAACTCATACAGCTGAGACCCCCAGCAATCATGAGAGTAGATCCCATCGACTTTGAGAAGGTCCAAACTTAGGATAAACCATTAAGAATCAAAATAGGGCAAATTCACTTCAACATGTCGAATATTTTCATTCACAGAGAACCTGTCAGCAGGTTTTACCCCACTAAGCTACTAGCCACCTCAGGTAGGGGAATTCTAGAATTCCCTCTGTTTTGTGACTCGATGAGTCAAGTTTAGAGGTTGCAGGTAGAGTGCATATTCAGAAGCCATTGTCTCTTATTCTATAGCACCAAGAAAAATGCATTTTGTGTCAAATTGAAGATAAGAATGTCATCTTTTAGATGTCTTCAAGCGAGCGGTTCTATGAGCTACAAGACTAAACTTATAGGCAGTTAAAAATAGGTGTGACTTTTATATGTAGTTAGTTTGTGTAATATATATATACTACATATATATATATATATGTTCTGTAACTCACAAAGCCATACCCCTGATGTGATCTGAAAATGAGATTCTTATCTTATATATACACAAAAACCATGTTTCTAGGTGCCATAGAACAGGAGATAGGAATTTCTGAAGTTACAACTACCCCTGTAACTTGACTCATCTCATGTGATAATGAGGAGAGAAGTCATATTTGTCTGACTTTGGTCGAGATTCACATGGGTGAGATTTCACATAAAAGTAAGAATTCTATACATTTCATAACCTACCCAAGGGGGCTTGTAGCTTAGTGGGATAAAACCTGCTGATAGTACAATAAGTACAATAAGCCAGCTTAAAGGGGTGTTCCCCCAAAACAACTTGCTGATCATGGGGGTCTCAGTGATGAGTTCTCAACAGATCACGAGAAGGGGGAATCCGGTGTACTCCATTCAAACCCATTGTTGCTCTCTGAGATGAGCGGAGTGGCTGGGCTGCCTTGTTAATCCATATGGAGCCGAGTACGGTGCTCAGCAATCTCCATCAGCTTCATAGAGATGAATGTGGCAGCCCTGCCATGCGCGATCGGCTGCTCTACTCATCTCTGATCCAATGGGGGTACATCAGACCCCTTGTTCTCGTAATCTGTGGGGGTCCTATCACTGAGACCCCCACGATCAGCAAATTAGACCCTATCCTGTGGATAGGGCCTAACTTGCCTTTTGGGAAAATCCCTTTAAATGTTTGCTCCTTTAACCATTTAAGACACACGAACACTTGGCCCCGGGAAGTCAGGAGGAATAGCTGAATGAGCAGTTTACCATAAGATAATAAATTTGCATGGCAGCCTTCACACAAGTCTTGAATTCTAAGTTTATGGAGAGGTATTGAAGGAACTTGATCTGTTTGGTCACCTTCACCTTGCCTGACATTGCTTGGTCTTCATGCATGGCAGCTACGTGAAATCATTTCATGGGCTTGGTCATCACATCTGCAGACATAATCAAAGGTCTGGCAATTTATCCTAAAAGGCGTATGTCTTGGTTCCACCACACCACGTAATTACATCAAGATAAAAACAAAATTGAGAAAGACAGACTGCTTGATAGATATTCTGAAAGTAATTAGTTTTGATCAAATTCCTCATATACAAGAGCATATCTCTGCTTATTGAACAATAAAAGCCATTCTAATATAGAAATATCTAAGAATGATAGAGATTCTAAAAGTAATTAGTTTTGATCAAGTGCCTCATACATAAGAGCATACCCCTTATTACTGAACAATAAAATCCACTCGAATATACAATGAAGTGAAATTAAGCTCTATTTATTATTTTAATGTTCAATTACAATTTAGTATCATACAGTAGAACATTGCCAGCTAAAAACAGAAGGTATTTTTATGCTTCCACTGCAAATCCCTCAGACAAGGAGGTTTTTATTCCTTTTTTTGGAGTAAGCGGTGAAACCACATAAATCTTTCTAGCCCAAGTTTGTCCACAGTATACATCACAATCTTATAGTACAGATTGGGTTGTCCTTTCTATGGGGGGGCTATACTGTAGGTGCCGATCCTGCATCCGTTATGATGTTATATTTACATCACAACCATCACACTAGTGTCATTGCTTATTGATGATGTTTTCTAATGTTTTCACCATGTACCTACTGATTGTAATTTTTTCATAAAGATCTTTTTGTCATTTTCTGTCCCATACTGTTTGTTATTGAGTCTGGGCATACTCCGGTATCTCGTTGTAGGAACGGGCAAGTCACCATCCCTGTGTTAGTAAATGAAAACAGGATTGATGCTCCTGGATTTGTAGGGTTATAACTTTTGGCTATAGATGAACTTAAAATACAAGAATACGAGAAGGGACAGAGCTCGCATTTTGGGGGCCCCGAGCAAAGTTATGTCCTGGGGTCTCCTTAAAGTAAATGAACCATCAAAACCAATGATTAAAAACCAGGGACACTTACTCATAGATCTAGACGCTGTGACTGGTAATCTTCTCATATTTGTTATCCATGGCCTCCTTCCTTCTAAAATACATTTGCAAAATTATGCTCATAAGCCTCATAAGAAGGGCTTTACCTGAGTCCCTCTCTGCTCTGTCTTATTAGACCCATGAGTAAGGGTGTCTAGTACACCAGAAACGGGTCAGCTTTTCACTTGATGTATTTGTTGTATTTACAAATGGATGAATAAAGACTGTTACACTGCCTCCACCACCCCCTTATTCCATCAGCACTTTTCTTCTCTCACTGTGTGATGCTGCTTCCATGAGATTACGGCAGGAAGAGGGAGGGGGAAGTGCTGAGGAAACAGGGTAGGGGGGTGAGAGCAGTATATGACCCTGTAAAGCTACAGAATGAAGGGGCTCACCTAGCTCATTAGCATAATTTTATATGTTGATTTTAGAAGGAAGGAGGTGATGGATAATAAAAAAAAGAAGATTATCACAGTCACAGTGCCTGGATCTATGAGTAAGTGTCCCTGGTAATGGATGCTAAAGTGTAGATGTCCTTTATTATCCAATTTCACCTTGTTGTGAAATGTCAATGCCAGCACTGCCCTCCTCCTCTCAATCTAATTTCCTCTTCTCCTGCTAAACCAGAGGGAGGAAATTGAACCAAGAGCAGGATAGAGGCTCCAACAGTGCCCTCTCACATCGAAGGATTAAACAGAAAGGATACCAGTTGTTAAGGAGGTCGCACTGGTTTCGGACGCCATCTTGACTACTGTCCGCCATCTTAGATACAGCGGCCATGTTCCCTGACCATTGTCAAGTTAATGTCATGATTCAAACTTCATTTTATGTAACCTGTTTGCTGGCCTGTCAGCTAATACCCTTTGACATTTAATGAGAAGCCAGTCTGTCCTCGAAGCTGCATAATAATATGATTCTGGAGCCACTTATCTTCTTCTTAGTATAAACAATATCTGTGTACAAGGTCTCTGAGAACTGCGCACAATTAATTAACTTTCTTTTCCCAGAATTTGCTGATGACCAATAGCTTTGCAGTATACTATTCACGCCCCTTTGATGACTCTTCTGTCTGATATATATTATGCATTTTCATTATTAAAGGAGAGAAGATCTTGACTAAGAGATTGACGTGTATGTCTTGGTCTGTATGTTCAATCATGAAAGGGTTAATTAGGACTCACCTTACAAAAGTCAAGAGGGCTGTTGGGGCCCTGCATAAAAATCCCTAACACCAGTCTTGACCCAGCTCCTTCCTTATTCCCCAAACTGAATGTTATTTCAAGAATGGGTCCAGTGAACTTGCATCCAACCACTGTGTTGGCAGTCCGGGTCTTTGTGGCTTCACGCAGTTAGTGGGACGAGTTATAGAGAAATTCACCCTTGAAAAGAAGTGCAACACATACATAAAGAGTAGACAAAGCTTTTAGACAAGATACACCATTGGTTTGGGGTTGTGAGGGTCCAACTGCTGGGCTCTTCACAGGTTAGAAGAATTGCACCTTGCCTTTATTTATAAAGAGGATAGGTGGTTGGCCATTGATCATCAGTGGAGCGGAAGAAACAAGGGCTAAAGTGACACTGTGGTCATCCATGAAGACCTCAACCATCAGACTTAAAGAGCTGAAAAGGCACTTATATTTTTAGGGGTTCTTCCTCTTCTTGGACTATGTAATTGAGTTACTTTGTCTACAATAAGTGATCTTTGGTGTGACATTCAAGTTCTAGTAGCAATGATTGGGATTGGTGAAAGCTCTCACATATTTGGGGAGATTTATCATCAGTCTCTTAGAGCAGAACTGCTCTAGTTGTGCAATCAGAGCTCAGCTTTCATTTTCCCACAGCTGTTTATTAAACTAAAGCTGAGCTCTCATTGGTTTCCATGGGCAACTAGAACAGTTTACCTCAGAAACTTATGATAAATCTCCCCCTTGAAGTCTATGAGCTCCACCCAATAGACTCAACCAGAGGTAAGCACCTAATAAAATGCTGATAGCAATGCTTGATCTGAATCCTTCATACAAAAACGAGTGATAGTAAGATCTTACAAAATATCAAATTCACTAGAGACTATTCAATTCACAGAAATGTCTCAGATCTGGGAAGTAGAGATAGACAAAGGAAACCTAATACTAATAATAATGATCTTTTTATAGCAATAGTAAAATGTACTCAGTGGTTTACAATAAGGGAAGTAACTAATAAAACAACATCAGCTAAACTGTCAAAAAAAACATAATTTAATGCATAATCATCAAAAGTTACCCAAACCAGGTAGAGTTAATAAAAATCATTACCAGTAGAAACACAAGATGATTATGTTGTAGCCGGCTGCAAGTCAAGGACGGCTTCTGTTTTACTAAATTCGTAATAAATATGCACAGAGCTGAATCTGGTGGTAGTCCTGTGATCCAGGACCCTTATATTGCCATGGGCACCATAGGGCTTTATAAAAACTTGTCACCCATATAGTATCTGCGCCAACACCCTATACATGTAGAGTATAGAATGGTGAAGTAAGTGGTACTAGTCGTGGGCAGAGATATCTATGACCCGGTGCAGGGTATGTGACATATCACTTCTTGAAGAGTTAAAGCATAAAATCTAAAGATGTTTCAAACTGTAGAAGCCTATAAGGTGCAAGGCATCACATGTCTTGGCATTGATGAATTCCTGCACAAAGTAAGAACACGTAATAGGAGAGGATGAGAGTTGTAGGTCATTGCAGTGGTAATGCCGCACCCATTAGTGTAGGGGTCTACCAAACGAGATCACCATGATAAGGTGGTTAGTGGGGCTCATGCAATTTGATCAAAAGTTGATGTTGAAATGATATTATATCAAAATTAGCATTTAAAGGAATTCTACCACATGGATGCAGGATTATAAACCAAGTGCATTTACACGCTGGCGTGTGACTCCTGAAACTGGATCCATTTTTCTTTTTGCTTCTTATTGCTTTGTTTTTGAGGAAAACAGGCTTTAAAATTATGCAGATGAGCCTCAGGGGCTCTTGTCTACGCTACAGGAGTCCCTTCCACTTCCATTTTCTGCTAATTATTCACAATTCCAATTTATGCCCGCCTCTTTCCTCCTCTCCCCAAAAATTAAGCTATTACCATAGAAGTAAAAAGAAGGATGGATCACTTTTGTGAGCTTTAAATTATTTGTTTTTCCATTAATGTGGCCATGTGAGAGCTTATTTTTGTGGGATTAGATGCATTTTCAGTTATACTTTGAGGTGGCTATGGCCTATTGCTAAAAATTTATTAACTTTTTATGGGGGAGGGGTTGTAGAAAAAACATCAATTATGTCATTGAATTTTCCCATTTTTTTTGGTGTTGACCATATACATTAAACAACATGTTAGATTTATTCTACGGGTCAGTACAATTGCAGAAATACGAAAGGGGAAAAAATCTATAATTTTCGCATTGCATAACACTTCTAATTAATGGTTTATATAGCTGATTTAGCGGTTGTTTTTTATGGGACAATTTTTTTTACATTTTGCTCCCTGTCATCATTATTGCCCACCAATATCCAGTCAAGAATACATGAATGTTTTAGCTCCACAACTTGGTATTTTAATAAGAAGTTAATATCTAATAACTGATGAATTTGCCAGCTAACCCCTTCCCGACGCGGACCGTACTAGTACGGCGGGCGCTGGGTCCAGGTACATGGAGAGGGCTCGCGGGCCGAGCCCTCTCTATAGCCGTTAAGTTTTTAACGGCTGCATATTGCGGCTATTTCCCACTGCCAAAAAGATGACGGAGCTCCGGATCGTCGCTCGCTGTGACGTATATAAAAAAACCTAAAAATTCTAATCAACCCCCTTTCCCTAGAACTGATATAAAAATTAATAAACAGTAAAAATCATAAACACATTACAAACACAAAATAGCGCCCAATGTCGGAAATGCCATTTTTTTGCCATTTTGAAAAATCTAAAAATTTTTTATAAAAGGTGATCAAAAGGTCGCACAGTTCTAAAGATGATAGCACTGAAAACGCCATCAAAAGTTGCAAAAAAATGACACCACCCACAGCTACGTTCACCAAAGTATGAAAAAGTTATTGGCACCACAAGATGGCAAAATCAAAAAATATATATTTGTACAGGAGGTTTTAATTTTTGTAAATGTATGAAAACATTATAAAACCTATACAAATTTGGTATCCCTGTAATCATACGGACCCAAAGAATAAAGTAGACATGTCATTTGGGGGCACGGTGAAAGCTGTAAAAATGGTTTTTACACCATTTTCAATGCATTTGGAATTTTTTTTCCTGCTTCCCAGTACACGGCATGGAATATTAAATATCACTATGAAGTGCAATTTGTCACGCAAAAAATAAGCCATCACACAGCTCTTTATGTGGAAAAATAAAAAAGTTATAGATTTTTGAAGGTGGGCGGTGAACAATGGAAGTGAAAAAACTAAAAAGGGCCAGGTCGTTAAGGGGTTAATCTCCTTGTTAGAGAACGGCAAGTTTTGTGAAAGGTAATGAAACATTGATCAGTTATGTGCACCCAAAAAAGTTAGAGGGCATTTTATGTTCATCATGACATCTCCCACAAACCAAATATCCCTAACTTTTTGTGACTAGATATAGGCAGCAGCTGATCAAATTATTCTCTAGGGTGTCTATCTGAGGGCCACCACCCATGGCTTGGGGGTCGTAGCCACTTAAAGAAACAGGGCAAAACCCATGAAGGAGCAGTCAGCTAATTCCTCTCTGCAGCATGATAGTGATCAGGCCTTCTACAGATACATAGCATAGGGAGAGTTTACTTTTGTAGATGGATTGATATTATTATATACCGTATGTATTGGTTTGTTATTAGTAATGATATTTTCTTATATTTCTACTACTTTAGATTTGCATCACTGCCTCATTATGATTGAGAAAAGTTTACAGAGAAATGCCCATCACATACGGAAGTCCAAGGTGTGTGAACACCCCAAGGTCTATGATACTGAAAGCTTTGTTACTCTGATATTCAAATATATCTATGTAATTCACCATCGCTAGGTATGTAAATTGTAACTTGACCATTTCTACTTCTCTTACTTTAATCTCTCCAGTAGAGAGGGGAAACAAACCCACTTCCTCAAATATTTTCACATCCTGGCATGAGAAAAATGATAGCGTAAGGCAGAGGCACAGATATCGTGCCTAGTGCACACAAATCAAGCATACCGAATGGTGCGCACAGGGACAGGACGTAACGCTCAAGACCAAAACCTAAAAGTGGAGAGCAAAGGACAAGAGGGAAGACTAGAAGGAGACAAAGAAACATTCAGGAGATATTACGCTGATAAAGTGTTATCAGAACAGCATAGTCATCATAGTTTACAAATGGAAATAGTCCATTGATAGACAGAGAGTAGTATTCTATGTGACCACGTGCCCTAGATACCGGTGAAACAAAGAAACAAGGTTTATATAATATATCCTGGATGAGAAAGAACTGGAAGGACTTAGAATGGATAGAAAGTTCTCCAGACATTTCCTGCTGCTGATATTCGGTAATACTCTATGTGTGTCCTTTCTTGTTGTCTCGTCTTATACCTGTGTATGACTGCTATGGGCTTGGAGATTACAGACTGATGGTCTAAACTGGGCTGATCTCATGCCATTCTTAGGTCATTGGCGCATAATGCATTTTACATGTCATAACCAAATCCCATGCACATAATGCGGGGAAAAAATGCAGGAAAACAGATTTTGGGGTTTATTCACACATCCGTTTTTTTTTTTACTGTGTTATTTAAAATTTTGCATACATCATAATACAGCAGTGGTATTTTGTATCAAAGAATCGTAAGATGCATGTCATACATAGTCATAACATAAGTTCGCAGTTAGATCACATAAAAGCTTCAAGTAACGATCAGTATTTGCTGATAATAAGAAGAATACCTATAGCAATACAGGCGGTCCCCTACTTAAGAACACTCGACTTACATACGACCCCTAGTTACAAACGGACCTCTGGATATTGGTAATTTATTGTACTTCAGTCCCTAGGCTACAATAAACATCTGTAACAGTTATCACAGGTGTCTGTAATTTAAGCGTTATTGTTACTCCTGATTCTTATGACAACCCAACATTTTTAAAATACAATTATCACAGAGACCAAAAAAGTTCTGGCTGGGATTACAATGATAAAATATACAGTTCTGACTTACATACAAACTCAACTTAAGAACAAACCTACAGACCCTATCTTGTATGTAACCCGGGGACTGCCTGTATATATATCATCACCTGAGGAGAACTAGAACTCAGTCACCCACATTAGGTATCCTACCTAGTTGTAGCATAAAGTCACTGCTTGGTGTTAATATGCATGAGCAATAAAATAGAAAAACAACAGGAACAAAAGAAATAAACAGGTCATGGCAATCAATACCCCTGCGCTGCTTACTGGGGGAGAGGGTTCGATCCTACGATGACAGTCTGGGGGCTCCAGCAGGACCCCGCTACAACACACTGAACATGGTGTTATTTTATGGAGGTCCATAAAAAATGTGACCAAGTTATTTTGGGGTTTAATTTTCGAAAATCGAGAAATTTTCTACATTTTTGTCAAATACCTTATGCGTTATTTTCATAAATAAACACAAAACATATCACCCGCACTAATAATGACCGAAAAGAAAGTATAAGAGAAAAGGGAATCAAGGCTTCACAAAAGTGTATATGAAAATGATCTTTATTAAACATAGAAATAATAAAATATGTCATAAAATAAAAACGTCTCAGGAAGAATGAATACATACACGCCAGTTAATAGGTGCTAAAATAAATATCAATAATATAAATGTAGTAAAATGTAATACAGCTGATAGCACACTAAAAGATATAGAGACATACAAACATATGAATAAGCGCCCAAATGGCATAAAGTGTGGATGGCACAAAGGATAGGGTAGCCCAAATGACACTCAGATAAAGAGCAAACAATAATGAAACATAAGCGCCAGAAGAGTAAACACAGTGGGGCTTATTTACTAAGGGTTGTGGATTGCACTTTCGTTGGTTTGTTTGCTGTTTTCGGGATTTGCGCAGCTTTGACAGGTATTAAACAGGGGTTTGCTCTGGGATTATGTTGCACGCTGCGCCGGCTTCCATGCGACAGAAATCGGGGGCTGAGCCGTCAAGTGATCCGACTGATTCGGACTGAGCGCAGGATTTAACTTTCAAATTGTATCGAAAGCTCAAGCACTTACCTGCACCACGAAAAAGATGGTGAACTCCGGCGTACCAGAGCGGGGAAGCAACACATGCAGGATATCAGGTATACATTGCATTATACACAGACAATGCACTTTCGTGCCCCAGCGTGTAGGGCAGAGAGGACAGGTCTTTGTTTTCCGCTTATCTTTTCTTTTCAGTCATTATCTGTCATATATAGAGGTTTTTTTGGGCTCATCTGGTACAGATTACTAGTTTATGATCTATATAGTACTTTATAGAGCGATTTTCTAAATATACATGTATATATCACACAAACTGTCTAACCTGATATGTCATGCGAAAATAATCTCAAAATCACCAGGATAAAGTCACCAATTATAGTGGCACAAATCAGATTATAAAAAAATAGCAAAATGGCTACATCCTTAAGGGGTTAAACATTATAATACAGGCAATGGGGGTCATTTACTAAGGGCCCGATTCGCGTTTACCCGAATATTTCCGATTTGCGCCGATTTCCCCTGTATTGCCCCGGGATTTTGGCGCACGCGATCAGATTTTGGTGCATCGGCCCTGGCATGCACGCGACGGAAATCGGGGGGCCTGGCCGAACGAAAACCCGACGGATTCGGAAAAAACGCTGCATTTAAAACAAAATCTGTTGCGGAGCTTGCACTTACCTTCACTCAGCCCGAGCCGGTGAACTCCAGCGCGTTCCGATGCTCTTCAGCATAGCAGCGCCACCTGGTGGACGGCGGAGAAACTACCTTAATAAATCCCGGCTGGACCCGAACCCAGCACAGAGAACGCGCCGCTGGATCGCGAATGGACCGGGTAAGTAAATCTGCCCCAATATTTACACTTTGGTTTAATAGCAATGTTGTAGCGTCTTGCGATCACTCTTTCACAGTGATGGTGTGATAGATGGAGCTTCCTCCTACTACTTCACTACTTCATCTCATGTGGACACTGTCAACCATGGGATCTATGGGTCTGAATTACGTTATCTCACATCGCAAATCATGAATTTAGATCAGTCCTGTGAAAACCAGTTTATGCAAGTAATTAATTTGGCAAATTTTAAAGTGACTTTGCACTTGTACCACAATTGCGCCAAAACAACGTAAACATAGTCAAAAAAGACATTGATGAATTCCCTCCCGATGAGTCTGTCCTGAACTGAATGTGACAGACAAAAGCTCACAGGGGGAATTCATCATTACAATTGGTTTGTGACTTGTTTGTCTATGTTCAATTCCATTTTTGTTGTATCTGAATTTGTCAAGGGAGTCTATGGGGGTCATTTACTAAGGGCCCGATTCGCGCTTTCCCGATGTGTTACCCGAATATTTCCGATTTGCGCTGATTGTTCCTGAATTGCCCCGGGATTTTGGCGCATGCGATCGGATTGTGGCGCATTGGCGCCGGCATGCACGCGACGGAAATTGGGGGGGGGGGGGCCCTGGCTGCACAAAAACCTGACGGCTTCGGAAAACCCGCCACATTTAAAAAAAAAAAAAGTGTCGGTGGACACGCGCTTACCTTCACCCAATGGATTGTGAACTCCGGCGGGCCTCAGCGGACATCAGCACAGCAGCGACACCGGGTGGACGTTGGAGGAACTGCCTAAGTGAAACGCCGGAAGACCCAAATCCACCGCAGAGAACGCGCCGCTGGATCGCGAATGGACCGGGTAAGTAAATCTGCCCCTATGTATGTTGTTGTATTTGTTTTTGCATTTTTTTGGTTAGTCCCATAATATTGGCTTATTTTTTGCATTTGTCGCAAAATGTTCTTTTTTTGCTGCGCATGTCTCTCTTAGGAGCAATTGGTCTTGATAAATTTGGTAGTGGTTTTTCTCCTATTTGAAGACCCAAATCCACCGCAGAGAACGCGCCGCTGGATCGCGAATGGACCGGGTAAGTAAATCTGCCCCTATGTATGTTGTTGTATTTGTTTTTGCATTTTTTTGGGTTAGTCTCATAATCTTGGCTTTTTTTTTGCATTTGTCGCAAAATGTTCTTTTTTTGCTGCGCATGTCACTCTTAGGAGCAATTGGTCTTGATAAATTTGGTAGTGGTTTTTCTCCTATTTCTATGCCAGGGGGGTGACTAGAGTCATTTTGCGCCAAAATTTGAACCTAATTGAAAATTTGTGCCAAATTGCAAATAATGAATTTAGTTCAGTTTTGTGAAAACTTTGCACTGTCCTATGTTCATTTGGCGCAATGGAAAGTCGCAAAACAGCATTTGTACCACAACTGCGCCAAAACGTGTCAAACATAGACAAAAGAATAGAATGATGAATTCCCCCAACAGATTTCTCAGATTAAATAGATATTCTATGGAGAGGGGAGGGGAGAAAGGAGTCACATGAGATAGATCACAAGCCACCAGTTTAAAGGAAACCTACCACCACTGATCTACCTATAAAGGTATATGTGGTGGCAGGTTCCTCTAATGTAGAGTAGTATGGCCCTTTTTAGGGATAATTCGTTCATGGCCCAGAACTTTTATACACTTTAATTTCCCTAATATGCAAATCTTCTAAAGAGGCTACTTGGGTGTAGATTAGTTGGAGCTAAGGCTACATGATGCGGCTACTCCACGCCCCAGTCGCCACTTGTGTTCGGTCACCAATGCACCAGGCGGCTGCTGCTAAAGCAAATGAAATCATGTGATGTATCAAGAGAGAAATGTATTCTCATGATAAAAGCATAGTTTTGCCCTTATACAAAGGGCACACATGAAATATTGTGTACAGTTTTGGGCACCAGTGTATAAAAAGGACATAGTAGAGCTGGAACGGGTGAAGAGGAGAGCAACCAAGATTATTAGGGGAATGGGGGACTAGAATACAAAGATAAATTACAACACTTGGGTTATTTATCTTAGAAAAAAGATGAGTGAGGGGAGACCTCAATACAATGTATAAATAGCAGAAAAAGCAGTACAAGGATCTCTCCAAAGATCTTTTTATACCTGTCCATCCTCTTGAGAGATTCTACCATCAGCATAGACAGGGGAATCCTCTACACCTAGAGGAAAGGTGCTTCTACCATCACCATAGACAGGGGACATCCTCTACACCTAGAGGAGAAGAGGAGAGGGAGGTTCCACCATCACCATAGACATTGGCATCCTCTAGACCTAGAGGAGAGGTGGTTCTACCATCACCATAGACAGGGGACATCCTCTACACCTAGAGGAGAGGAAGGTTCCACCATCACCATAGAGAGGGGACATCCTTTACACCTGGAGGAGAGGTGGTTCTACCATCACCATAGACAGGGGACATCCTCTACACCTAGAGGAGAGGAAGGTTCCACCATCACCATAGAGAGGGGACATCCTTTACACTTGGAGGAGAGGAAGGTTCTACCATCACCATAGACAGGGGGCATCCTCTACACCTAGAGGAGAGGGAGGTTCCACCATCACCATAGACATTGGCATCCTCTACACCTAGTGGAGAGGTGATTCTACCATCACCATAGACAGGGGACATCCTCTACACCTAGAGGATGGGTGCTTCTACTATCAGCATAGACAGGAGGCATCCTCTACACCTAGAGGAGAGGTTGTTCTACCATCACCATAGACAGGGGAATCCTCTACACCTAGAGGAGAGGTGCTTCTACCATCAGCACAGACAGGAGGCATCCTCTACACCTAGAGGAGAGGCGGTTCTACCATCACCATAGACAGGGGACATCCTCTACACCTAGAGGAGAGGCGGTTCCACCATCACCATAGACAGGAGGCATCCTCTACACCTAGAGGAGAGGCGGTTCTA
>CM033644.1:16310160-16475628 GCA_019512145.1 Engystomops pustulosus
GAGGGTCTACATCCACCCTACAAAGGGGGCATCCTCTACACCTAGAGGGGAGGAGAGTTCCACCATCACCGTAGACAGGGGCATCCTCTACACTAGAGGAGAGGGAGGTTCCACCATCACCATAGACAGGGAAGCCTCTACACTAGAGGAGAGGGGTTTCTCCATCACCATCAGACAGGGGCATCACTCTACACCTAGAGGAGAGGGTGGTTCTACCATCACCATACACAGGGGATTCCTCTCACTAGAGGAGAGGAGAATTTACAATTGCCAGAGACAGAGGCATCCTCTACACCTAGAGAAGAGGTGGTTCTACCATTACCAAGACAGGGGGGATCTCTACATCTCGAGGAGAGTGGGATGGTCCTTACATCACCATGAAGGGGGCATCCTCTACACATAGAGGAGAAGTGATTTATACCATCACCATAGACAGCGGGACATCCCTAAACCTAGAGGAGCGGGAGGTTCTACATCACCATAGACAGGGGCATCTCTACACCTAGAGGGAGAGGCAGTTCTCCATCATCAAGACAGGGCATTCCTATACACTAGGGGAGAGGGGGTCTACCATCACCATAACAGGGGGCATCCTCTGCACCTAGAGAGGGAGGTTCTACCATCATCATAGACAGTGGACACCTCTACACCTAGAGGAGAGGTTGATTTTTACAATCCCATAGACAGGGGCATCTCTACCCCTAGGAGGAAGGAGGTTCGATACATAACCATAGAAAGGAGGGCATCCTATACAACTAGAGGAGAGGCGGTTATACCATCACCAAGACAGGGGGCATCCTCTACACTAGAGGAGCGATGGTTCTATCATCGATACAGACAGCAGGACATCCTCTACACCTAGTGGAGAGGCGGTTTACCATTTTACATAGACCAAGGCAATCTCTACACCTAGAGGAGAGGCGCTTTTTTTTACCACACCATAACAGAGGGTATCCTCTACACCTAGCGGAGAGGAGTTCTCCCATCACATAGACAGGGGCATCCTCTACACCTAGAAGAACAGTGGTTCTACCATCACCATAGACAGGGATTCTGTAGTAAGAGAGTGAGACCTATGGAACACTATGCGCTGGCAGTGTTATGGTGAACTCTATGTACATGCCTTTTTGTAGAGAAAAAAGATAATGGTTATGAGGGAAAAACTTTGTTTTATTTCAGTAGGAAGTCTACCCATCAGCGTCAAACTGGAGAAAGATTGTCCTTTATTGTTAATGAGGAAAGCTCCTGGGGTCCTAAAGGCGCTTGAAGTTACAATACCCTAATCTTCTTCCATGGCTCAGACTACAAATATTTAGCTCCAGTGATATACTGAAAACAGGAACCCATTTGGAAGAAAGAAAATATTAAAATACTGTGGACATGGAATGCTAACATAGCAATGGAGAATAAACAATACAAAATAGCAGATATCATGTCGCAATAGAAACGGTTGATGTGGATGAATTGTTACCTTCCTCTTAACCTTTTAGGTCATCAAACCCGGTTGGGACAAAGGACAAGCCAATTTTTTGTTTTTCTCTCATTTCAGCCACGATACAATGAGTGTTCAAAATCATTCAACAACGAAGTTATTAGGCATTTTTTTTGCTTTTTCAGTCATCTCTGAGTGTATAGAATAATACTAGCATATTTTTTAGTGACTGTTAAAACTAATAAATATTATTACTATTTTCAAATAAAGTTTCAGTTTTAAATGAAGATGAAAGTAGGTAATGCAGATAACATGAATTATTCATTTTGTTATAAACAAGTTATATTGTTTGATAAAAACAAATTTTATTCTTCTGGTCATTGGTATTATGCAGTCATAGGAGGCGGGCAGCTTTTCGCTCACTCAAAGCTCTGCCCGCTCCTCAGAGCTGCTCTTCGCTTGAAAGCCACAATCAAAAACTGCCCCAAGTCTCTACGTCCTACACTCCAGACTTTGCCGCATGCACAATCGCATGTGGTCTGGCATTGCGTGCGCAGCCGGTCGGCCCTACATGCGTCTTTAACTGTGCATGGCTGGTGTGATTTAGTGCTACCAGAGTGCACTGGTGCACTGTAGGGCTGGCCACGGACCGCTGAGTGACGGCAAGCTGTCAAGAAGAAAATAAGTTGTTTTTATCACACAGCCAGCAATTCTGGTGACAGGATTAGTAGCATTGAGCTGACCGTACAGTGTTTTCTTAAGGTCTGTCTGGGGATTCTTTAGCTGATCGGGGGTGAGGGTCCCTTAACTTTCAATCCCCTAGTGGATGTTTACATAATAAAGATAATTGTAAACCCCCACTTACGTTTTATTTAGTTTTATTGATGTTCTTGGTCCTATCACTCAGTGCTAACACTCAATGTGCGTAAAATTATCATGGGTCAGGTTAGCTACACTTTATATCAGCGTAAGAAGACTCCAATAATATCTGACACATAGTTAAAAAAAGAGAGAGGAGGACAGATCAGAGTCCATGAGATGGATGTAAACACAATGACACACTCAAGCTGCTACTCACATATGAACCAAACAATCCTGCAATGCTATCCGCCCCCTCCCCTGGATAAGACTTGTCTTGTCTGTAGTTGTAGAGCTGGTCTCCCTACAGGATACAGTGCTCTCTGCCTCCTGCCATCCCCCTGCCCGTATAAGAAACACTATCATGAAAGCAATTGCCGACCATAGTAAGAAGATATGGTGTATCCAGGGACAACAAAAATGTAAAACAGCAGGACTGTATTTGTTAATACCCAGTAACTTAGAGAGTGTGATGTGTTGTTATCCTGAGTATATTTAAGTATTTTGTCGTTGTGGGAAACCCCTTTAGGTCATAGTTGATAACATGTCTTGTGGGAATCCCCTGAATGTCATCGTTTATAACATACCTTAAAAATAAGTATAACCATTCTGAAAGTTGCAGGGTCGGTACTCAAAACTTTATGAATGGGCACCAAAGATCAGCAGAACAAACCATCAAGAACGTGAATTGATATCCTGGTCTCTGCTTAGAATAGATTCACAAATATTGTGGATTAGTAGACCTTAATGATGTACATCCCACATGGAGACTATATGGATGGAGGGTAGGCCCTAAAGATCACAGCCCTTTGGTTAGGTCCATCATACCCGAGTTCACCATGAGGATTAACTCTACTATGGAAGCCCGTGAGATTGTAACTAAAACTATAGAGTAAAGTTGATTGTGTGATGCCTGTGTTCCCTGTTTGTCACCTGCCGTTACATTCAACTGCAACAATTTCACAGTACAGGCTCAATCACCAACATTCAAAGACAGAAAAGCAGCCAAAGGTGAGATCCAGTTGTGGAGTCTATCAACTATTAGCCGTCCGCAATCATTTGAATCGGTTCCACTCGTTGCCACCCATTTCCGTCTCCTGAAACCCCTCAGAAAAAACAAAACAGAACTAACCAGGCTACCCCAGCTACCTTATGCCATTTCAGATAGCATTTTAGTGAACATACAAATACTTCCCTGTACTTGTTAGTTCCCCAAGCTACCACTAAGTTACAGTTTCATCAATTTAAAAGCGGTCCCTTCACTGATCGATTTACTGAGCTCTGCAACGTTCCTGTTGCTCGGCTGCCAAAAACTCTTTCTGTCAGGGGTGGTACAGGCTTTGTGCTTATCCAGGACTGCCACTTGACAGTAAACGCTTGGAAATGCTGGGGGCTAGAAGGTCGAGTAAATTCCTCTTGGATAATATACACAAGGTGGATCTGTAATGTGAAAAAATGCAGGTTCTTGAGCTGATAAAATTAGGAAACCAATAGTGAATTTAATGCTGATTCTTTGTGTTTCCATTCACAGGTCTACCTTGTTACATCACTCAACAAGATCCCATCATGTTTACAGGAAAATAAACTTATTACAGGGCAGAAACATATTATATTTTTTTTTTAACTTTCTCAAGAGTGACAAGAAAAATTACCGGGTTCTGGATGATGCACTTTCAAGGGGTTATCCAGCTGTTACCAATAAACTGAGGCCGGGTGGGGAGGGCGAGTAAACATGATAAACGTGTTACTGATCCTCCGGCGCCGCCGATGCCCGCACGCGGCGCTTTTTGATCCGTGCCCCGTTTGTTTACAGGGGCAACAGAAGCCGCGCAAGGGAACTTCCTGGCCGCGATGTAGGCCGGCTACTCCCATAAGTCCTATCCCAAGCGTTGTAGCGCTGGGAGATGGTGTGGATGGGACTTCCGAGACAGCCGGAGCTTCATGTGCACCCTTGTATACAAACGGCGACACAGAGGAGGACGGACCGCTCCGCGCGACATCAAGCAGCGCAAAGATGAGGTTAAGTAGATGTTTATTAGTTTAAGTAGCCCACCACAGCCCGGCCCCCAGTATTTTTTTTGAACACCCGGATAACCCCTTTTTAAGGAAAACTAATGATGAATAAAAAATCTTCCACTAGACGAAATGGGAGGCGCCGATGGAAGCCAATCTATTGCTGCGATCAGTGATAGCAATGAATGTGGTAATCACCCCATGAGCCCTCTGCCATATACCCATCAATGGAGCAGGCCTGTTTTTTAGTGGTTGGTTGAGAGGGGGTTAAAGGAAAACGATGGAAGGGTTTGAGAAAAACAGAGATTTCTTTTTAATATGTGAAGTGTTACTTTAAAAATATTTTTATTAATTACACTTCATTAAAGTTTTTTGTAGATTGAATCTGTATTGAAGTTTACCCTAATTCTATGATCAGCAGGAAGAGTAAGGTATATTAAGGAATAACCATTACAGCTTTTCTATAATGTCTATACTCTACCTGCTGCATTTCTGACATGAAATCAGAATAACCTTTCCCATTTTTAGGTCATTAGGATAACCATGAATTGTGGAAGATGGGAAAAATCATAAGAAATCACCCAAGGTATGAGGGAAGAGAATTGTGCTAAGAGAGCATCCTGGGTGCTATTTCAGAAACATGAAGGCGCATCATCATCTGTACAAACAGTTATAGCAAGTATAAACAAGGCAGGAAATGTCAGCATCATATTGGCCTCAGGGAAATAGATGGTCTTTGTCCCAGAGATAAACAGTGCTTTTGCCTGATATGTGCTATCAACCCAAGACTCAAAGGTAAAAAACCCGAGGAAGACAAGAGATGCTAATACTCCTTATACCACCATATAAATCCGGACCGTAGAGCCATTCTGTCCAGGCATGCATGAGGGAGGATTGATTAGATTTTGATTAGAAAAGTTTATTGCAAAGTTACTGATCATTTTAATACATTGCGGAAATTTTAGCACTAAGTACCCACAGGCAATATTCCACTAAAAAACATGTGCAGCAAAGCGATTAAACAACTACACCCTAATGTAAGAGGGTGGGTTGTATAAGATGATAAAGTGATGAGAAAACATTCCACGTCTGTTAGAGTAAACATGCCCCCTGTGGTATAAATAGGGTAAGCATTTTGTGTCCATTATTAGGGGAATTACAGAGCAAACAATTTCAGTGCTATTTTATATTCAGTAACTGTGTTAAATGTCATGCAGTGGTATTTTAAGATGAGAAAAAAAAGCCCCAACCAATTGGATCTGCCCATCACAAGGGCGACTGTCGCAAAAGAAATTGGTGGCAGTGCAGCAATGGATCTACAAATGTAGAAAGAATAATGTCATCTTTGTCAAGGTGGTGCGTTTTTATGTTCTTCTTATGTCCCTTCACACTCTTCCTACCCTTAGGCCTAATTGTAAAAAAAACAGACCACAAAAACTGGGCGGGTTGGGGACCTTTTTCGACCGGTAAGCAAGAAGCTGGAGGGATGAAGGAGGGAACCAGTGAGCCTGCTCATGGTGCGGTGAGACAATTGGGGAACATTTACTAAGGGGTCGGGTTTTGAATTTTTCCGTTTTGCGCCGAATTGCCCCAGGTTTTTGGCACACGTGATCGGATTGTGTCGCACGGCTTCCATGTGCCGGGAATGGGGGGGGGTTGGCCTGTCGGAAACCACAACGGATTCGGAAACACGAGCTAACTTGAAAACAAAAAACGTGCCGCTTGGACCACACTTACATGCACCAGGAGAGAATGGTGACTCAGGGCGACCTCAGTGCAGCAAGACACCTAGGGATATAGGGCGCCCGACCTTAGTGCCGCCGGAAGACCCGGACTCCTTGTCGAAAAAAAAAAAACGCGACGCTGATCATGACGGACCGGAGTAAGTAAATGCGCCCATTGGGACGATTTGCCTTATTAATGGGTAGCGGCCCAACACATTCATGAAGACCGGATCTCGGTCTTATGAATGTGACGTCCGCTGCATGCGCCCCTTGAATGTTGGCCTTGCCAACATCAATGTTGCGAATTACACACGGAAGGAACCTTCTGTGTACAGTGTTGTGTCGCGGCGTGCATAGTGCAGCAGTGACGCACTACTAACACAATCACTTGATAAATAGCATGCAAACCAGATTATGTGTTAGACTGCAAAAGTAAAATTGAGCCAGTGTGCGGTAGTAATAATAACGTGCTATAATTACATACCGCCCCCCTGTTCTTCACTATACACAATTTTAAAATTTCTTGAAAACATACACATGTTTTAGACTCGTGCATGCATATTCTGAACAGATCCCTATAAAATGTTAGGGTCCCATGCCCACTTGGGGGGGCCGTGACCAGGCTGCTGCACTGTAGTGAAGCCCTTTGCTAGGATTATCATCCTTCTTCCTGCCATGTACTTCCCCCATGTGATCAGCAGCTATGGGACACGAACCGTGTATGTATAGATGTATATATCATGCAAGTGAGGTATAATGTGATACAAATATGTATATTTTATGAAGGGGTTAAGGTACCCATTCAGCGTATGACTACATTCTTAAACCCTGGTTTATGAGACTATGTTTATGAACCCTGCAAAAAACAATTGCCAGGTGAAGCAAATCACCATGAAAAATTGAAGGTGGAATTTATTTTAATAGAAACACTAAACTCCACCATTTGGATTGGTGTGTACTACAGCGTAAAATTATATTATGTTAAAGTAGCAGGTGCATTCCTTGTGCAGAAGGTGGCAGCAGAGAGCAGACCTCCCAGTTACATCAGCAAACTAACACAGGAAGAGGCTACTGTAAGTGTATGGGGAAAACTAATACAAGCTGAACTAAACTAATATTATCTTTGACGTATTTTCCTTTCTTTTTAGTGCTTTTTGGGGGTCAGGTTTTTTACCCAAAAATGCTGAGTACTCCAAGTTGTAGTCTATATACATATTTCTATCTTTGCTTTAAAAAAGTAACAAAAGGTATAGAAAAACATGTATAATGTGTGAAAAAAAAACTGGTACAATCAATGACATCTATGATATATTTTTTTGTGTGTGAATAAAACAAGGCCCATAAAAAGTTGATGCAATTTCTGGTGTAAACAACAAAGAAGATCTGTCAGGCACGAATTCATTACTAAGGATCAGCAATTGATAACTAAAGTAAAATTATAACTAATTATTCTAGTTACCACTAGTTTAATTTTGAGGGTTATACGCTGTGTATTAAGGCCCAAGGGTGGTCAAGCCAGGCAACTTAATGAGCCGGCCACCTGGCATCGAACGAGCAATGGACAGTGTCTGACACCCATGAAGTGTGTGCCCCCATCAGTGGTTGACATTTCTTTCGACCCTTGTGTGGACGCCAGGTTTGCACTAGGCATAAGCGGCAACAAATTGGGGGGGTTACGGTGCTTAGTAGGGACCATGCACTCCTGATTTTGTATCCTTTCCAGGCCGACAGAGTGTGTCGCTATGTCGGTGTTACGAGATAGCCAGAAAAAAAAGTGGTGCACTCCGTCAGAGCATGATTCATGAAGAACGTGCACCAGACATCCTGAATTTTCTGGCGCCCCCTGACTATACACTCGCAAACTACATTAGTGCAGTATGAACCAGTATTAGATAACTGTGCCCCTGTAAGTACGTAACTAGGAACTTTAAGCAACAGCAAAACAAAACATGGAGCACATTTACCTAAGGCAGTGCAAACTACAATAAAGGGGCACATTTACTTAGGGAAGTCGGAAAATGCCTAAAAAGGCTATTTCCGTGAGTAATGCTGGTGCGGCCTTCAATTAAGATCATGCGCCAGAAATCATGGAACATTGTCGCTTCCCGCACTGGCCCGCAGAGTTCACCATCTTCTTGTAGGTGCACCTTTACTCAACCTGTGGGTCGGGACCCCAGCGGGGGTTGAATGACCAAAACCAGGGGGTCGCCTAAAGCCATCGGAGCCAAAATTTTACTGTGTTTTTACTGCGAGTTGCATGGTTTGGGGTCACCACAGCATGAGGAACTGTATTGCGGGGTCACAGCATTAGAAAGGTTGAGAACAACTGCTCTACACCTAGAGGGGAGGGAGGTTCCACCATCACCGTAGACAGGGGCATCCTCTACACCTAGAGGAGAGGGAGGTTCCACCATCACCATAGATAGGGGACATCCTCTAAACCTAGAGGAGAGGCGGTTCTACCATCACCATAGACAGGGGGCCTCCTCTACACCTAGAGGAGAGGGAGGTTCCACCATCACCATAGACAGGGGCATCCTCTACACCTAGAGGAGAGGAGAATCTACCATTGCCATAGACAGGAGGCATCCTCTACACCTAGAGAAGAGGTGGTTCTACCATCACCATAGACAGGGGGTATCCTCTACATCTAGAGGAGAGGTGGTCCTACCATCACCATAGACAGGGGGCATCCTCTACACCTAGAGGAGAAGCGATTCTACCATCACCATAGACAGGGGACATCCTCTACACCTAGAGGAGAGGGAGGTTCCACCATCACCATAGACAGGGGACATCCTCTACACCTAGAGGAGAGGGAGGTTCCACCATCACCATAGACCTAGACAGAGGGCATCGCTATACCTAGAGGAGAGGCGGGGGGTTTATACCATCACCATAGACAGGGGGCATATCTACACTAGAGGAGGATGGTTCTATCATCGTACCGACAGCAGCCTCTCTACACCTAGTAGGAGAGGCGGTTTCACATTTATCATCATAGACCAAGGCGACATCTCTACACCTAGAGGAAGGCGCTTTTTTTTACCACACCATAGACAGGGGTCATCCCTACACTAGCGGAGAGTGAGTTCTCCATACATAACAGGGGCTCCTCTACACCTAGAAGGAACAGTGGTTCTACCACTCACCATAGACAGGGATTCTGTTACGTAGAGCAGTTGAGTGAGACCTATGGAAACACTTGCCGCTGGCAGTGTTATGGTGAACTCTATGTACATTGCCTTTGTGTAGAGAAAAAAGATATCACTGGTTGAGGGAAAAAACTATTGTTTTCGTAGGAAAGTCTACCATCAGCGTAAACTGGAGAAAGATTGTCCTTATTGTTCAATGAGGGAGGAAGCTCCATGGGGATCCTCAAGGCGCTTGAAGTTAAATACCCTTTAATCATTTTCCCAGGTCTCAACTACAAAATATTTAGCTCCAGTGCACTCATACTGAAAACAGGAACCCATTTGGAAAGAAAGAAAATATTAAATACTGTGGGACATGGAAATGCTAACATAGCAATGGAGAAAAACAATACAAAATAGCAGATATCATGTCAGCAATAGAAACGGTTGATGGGATGAATGTTACCTTCCTCCTTAACCTTTTGGTCATCAAACCCGGTTGGGACAAAAGGACAAGCAATTTTTTGTTTCTTCCTCATTTCAGCCACGATCAATGAGTTTTCAAAATCATTCAACAACGAAGTTATTGGCCTTTTTTGTGCTTTTCATCATCTCTTGTATAGAATAATACTAAGCATATTTTTTAGTGCCTGTTAAAACTAATAAATTATTCTCTACTATTTTCAAATAAAGTTTCATTTTAAATGAAGTATGAAATTAGGTTAATGCAGTAACATGAATTATTCATTTTGTATAAAGTTAGATTGTTTGATAAAAACAAATTTTATTCTTCTGGTCATTGGTCATTTATGCAGTCAAGGAGGCGGGGCAGCTTTTCGTCACCTCAAAGCTCTGCGCTCCTCAGAGCTGCTCTCTCGCTTGAAAGCCACAATCAAAAACTGCCCCACAGCTACGTCACTACCATCAGACTTTGCCGCATGCACAATCCGCCTGTTGGTCTGGCATTGACTGTGCGCAGCCACGGTCCGGCCTACAGGTCTGTAACTGTGCAGGCTGGTGTGATTTAGTGTACCAGAGTTGCACTGGTGCACCTGTAGGGCTGGCCACGGACGCTTGAGTGATCGAGCAAAGCTTGTCAAGAAGAAAATAAGTTGTTTTTATCCACACAGCAGCAATTCTGGTGAACAGGATTAGTAGCTTGAGCTGAGATTACAGTGTTTTCTAGACCTGGGTATTTAGCTACGGGGGGGGTCTGGGGTTCTAATTTCCCATGATTTTTTATAAAGCATTACTCTCGACAGTTCGGTTGGGCTCCAGTGATGCCAAAGGCGTTTCGCCTTGCTCAGCACGTCTCTGCGGATATCGCCGATCACTAGGTAGGTCCGCACCAAGGTGCGTCTGTGACGATCAATCACTTAAGTTACGATTCCTGTTGAGAACCTGCATCCGACTTTTTTTAAAAGCCGTTTTATGTCTTGTTCGGCAGCGATTCTTCTATTGCAGCGCCGATCAACACGTTATGCGTTGGCCAATCCGGAATTCGGATGCCACAATCAGGATTTGGACGTCGAGAAAACATCGCCTAATGCCCAGGTGCGTAAATTATCAGGGTCAGGGTTTAGCGTACACTTTATTAGCGTTCAGAAGACTCCAATAATATCTGACACATAGTTAAAAAAAAGAGAGATGAGACAGATCAGAGTCATGAGATGGATTGTACCACACAATGACACACTCAAGTGGCTACTCACATATGCAAACAATCCCTGCACATGCTATCCTCCCCTCCCCTGGATAGACTTATCTTGTCTGGTAGTGATAGAGCTGGTGCCCTACAGTACAGTGCTCTCTGCCTCCTGCCATCCCCCTGCCGTATAAGAAACACTATCATGAAAGCAATTGCTCGAACCTAGTAAGAAGATATGGTCGTATCCAGGGCAACCAAAAAATGTAAAAAGCAGGACGTATTTGTGTATACCAGTAACATTAGAGAGTGTGTGTATGTTATCCGAGATATTTAAGTATTTTGTCTGTGGAACCTTTATCTTTGAAACGTCGTGGTCCTGAATGTCATAGTTTATAACATGTTCACTTAACCAAATAAGTATAACCTTTCTGATAAGTTGCAGGGTTCGGTACTAAAACTTTATATATGGGCACCAAAGATCAGCAGAACAAAACCACTCAGAACGTGAAATTGATATCCTGGTTTGCTTAGAATAGATTCACAAATATGTGGTATAGTAGACCTTAATGCGATGTACATCCCATATGGAGACTATATGGATGGAGGGTAGGCCCTAAAGATCACCAGCCTTGGTTAGGTCCATCATACCCGAGTTCACCACTGATGGATTATTACTTACTATGGAAGCCCGGAGTTGTAACTAACTATAGAGTAAATTGTTGATGTTGCCTGCTTGTGTCCTTGATTTGTCACCTGCACACCCCCAAAGATTGACCACTATCTGTCAATCTCTTCTCTGCCAACAATTTCAAGTACAGGCTCAATCACCAACATTCAAAGACAGAAAAGCAGCCAAAGGGTGAGATTCCAGTTGTGGAGTTACTCAACATATTAGCCAGCTCCGCAATCATTGATCGGTTGCCATCGTTTTGCACAACCATTTCAGTCTCCTGAAACCTCAGAAAACAACAGAACTAACCAGGCTACCAGATACCGTATGCCATTTTCAGATAGCATTTTAGTGAAACATACAAATACTTCACCGTACTTTCAGTCCCCAAGCTACACTACGTACTACAGTTTCATCCAATTTAAAAGCGGTCCTTCACTGATCCGATTTACTGTAGTCTGCAACGTTCCTGTTGTTCAGTGATTCTAGGCTGCAAAAACTCTTTCTGTCGGGGTGGTTACAGGCTTTTTTGTGCTCTATCCAGGACTGCCCACTTGACAGTTAAACGGTTGAAATGCTGGGGGGCTAGAGGAATTCCCTGAGCAGTAACAAACACTAAGGTAAGAACCTATTTGAGATGTAAAAACTTTATAACGACCAATGTGGGATTCTGTAATTGAAAAAATGCAGGTTCTTGAGCTGACAAAATTGGAAACCAAGTAGGTTGAATTTAATGCTGATTCTTTGTGTTTCCATTCACAGGTCTAACCATTGTTACCATCACTCAACAAATCCCACTCAATGTTTACAGGAAAATAAACTACTTACAGGCTAGAACATATTATATTTTTAGAACTTTTCAGAGTTGACCAGAAAAATTACCGGGTTTGGAATGATGACATTTCAAGGGTTATCCAGCTGTTACCAATAACTGAGGCGGGTGGGGAGGGCGTAGTAAACATGATAAACGGTACTGCATCCTCACGGCGCCCCGATCGCCCGCACCGGGCGCTTTGATCGTGCCCCGTTTTTTACAGGGGAACAGAAGCCGCCGCAAGGAACTCACTCGGTCGTGATGTGGCCGGCTACTCCCATACCAGTTCCTATCCAAGCGTGTATGCGCTGGGAGATGGTGTGTGTGGAGGGAGCTTCCGGCGCCGGGAGCTCATGTGCACCCTGTATACAAACCGGCGACACAGAGGAGGACGGACCGCTCCGCGAGACATCAGCAGCGCAACGATGAGGTAAGTAGATGTTTATTATGTTTAAGTAGCCCACCCAGCCCGCCCCAGTATTTTTTGAACACCCGGATAACCCCTTTAAGGAAAACTAATCAATTGAACTAAAAAAGATCCTTCCATCATGACGAAAATGGGAGGGCCCGATGGGAAGCCAAATTATTGCTCGATCAGTGATAGCAATGAATGTGGCTTCACGACCGTTGGAGAGGTTTCACCCCATGAAGCCACTCTGCATATCCCATCACATGGAGCAGGCCTGTTTATTTAGTGGTCTGGGATGAGGGGTGTTAAAGGAAACGATAGGAAGTGTTTGAGAAGCAAGAAAGACAAAAGCTGTGTACGCATTCTTATTTTATGTGAAGGAATTAAAACAGTTTTATTCATTAATTTTGTATATATGTGAAGTCTCTTTGTACAGTGACAAAGTTATAGAGAGTTACTTGCAGAATATATCTTCCTGTCCCAGTGCTGAACTGAAGTCATTAACAAGACAAATATATCTACACTGAATGAATCAGATTTAAACTTTCCGTAGATTAATGTCTCGTATTAGTACCCCAAATTATTATATGCCAAAGAGTACAGGATATAAGCAAGAACGAATGTACTAGGATTTTTATAAGCTTAGCTCTACTGTGTTTAGTAAGAAACACATGAAACACCTTATTCTTTAGTCATGGATCTGATGTAAGATGGAAAAATCATAAGAATCACCCAAGGTATGAGAAGAAATTGTGATAAGCAGAGCATCCTGGGTGCTATTTCAGAAACACTGAAGGCGCTCAACTCATCTGTACAAACAGTATAGCAAGTATAAAACAAGGCAGGAGAAATGTGCAGCCATCATATTGCTCAGAAATAGATGGTCTTTGTCCCAGAGATAAAAGTGCTCTTTGCCATGAGATGTGCATATCAACCCAAGACCAAAGTAGTAAAAAACCCGATGAAGATAAGAGAGTGCTAATATCCTCCTTTATACCACCAATATAAATCCGGACAATTAGAGCCATTCTGTCCAGGCATGATGACGGGAGGATGATTGATTTTGATTTAGAAAAGTTTATTGAAAAGTTACTGACATTTTAATACATTGCGGAAATTTTAGCACTAGTACCACACAGGCAATACTTCCAATAGAAAAACACCATGTGCAGCAAAGCTATAAACAACTACACCCTAATGTAAGAGGGTGGGTTGTATACAGACTGATAAAAGTGATGAGAAACATTCACGTCTGTTAGAGTAAACATGCCCCCGTAGGTATAAATATGGTAAAGCATTTTGTGTCCGAATTTTAGGAATGTCACAGAGCAAACAATTTCAGTGCTATTGATATTCAGTAATGTGTTAAATGTCATGCAGTGGTATTTTCAGATGAGAAAAAAAAGCCCCAACAATTGGATCTTGACCCATCACAAGGGCGACGTCGCGCAAAAGAAATTGTGGCACGTTGCAGCAATGGATCTACAAATGTAGAAAGCATAATGTCACATTGTCAAGGTGAGTGCTTTATGTTCTTCTTATGTCCCTTCACACCTTCCTACCCTTAGGCCTAATTGGTAAAAAAACAGACCACACAAACTGGGCGGGTTGGGGACCCTTTTTCGACCGGTAAGAAGAAGCTGGAGGGATGAGAGGGACAGTGAGCTTGCTTGGTGCGGTAGCAATGGGGAACATTTACTAAGGGCTGTCGGGTTTTCGGCAAATTTTTCCGTTTTGCGCCGAATTGCCCCAGGTTTTTGGCACACTGATCGGATTGTGTCGCACGGCTTCCATGCGCCGGGAATGGGGGGGGTTGGCCTGTCGGAAACCCACGGATTCGGAAAACGACGCTAACTTGAAACAAAAAACGTGCCGCTTGGACCACACTTACAGCACCAGGAAGGAATGGTGACTCCGATGGACCATCAGTGCAGCAAGACACTAGGGATATAGGCGCACACCTATTAGTGCAAGCCGGAAGACCCGATCCTTGTCGAAAAAAAAACGCGACGCTTGATCATGGACGGACCGGGTAAGTAAATGGCGCCCCATTGGGACAGATTTGCCTTATTAATGTGTTAGCGGCCCAAAATTCATGGACCGTCCCTATTTGATCCCTGCATGCGCCCCTGAAACTGTTGGACTGATGCCAACATCAAATGTTGACGAATACACCACGGAAGGAACCTTCTGTGTACAGTGTGTGTTCGCGGCGGTGCATAGTGCAGCAAGGACGCACATACTAACGCAATCACTTAATAAATACATGTGCAACCAGATTATGTGTGTAGACGCAAAAGTAAATTGAGCCAGTGTGCGCTGGTATGTAATAATAACGTGTATGTATTACATACCCCCTAGTTCTTACTCATTACACAATTTTAAATTTCTTACAAACGAGTAACACACGTTTATAGATCGTGCATGCATATTCTATGCAATAGATCACTATAAAATGTTAGGGTCCCATGCACCACTGCGGCGGGGCCGTGACCATGGCGCTCACTTGTAGTGTAAGCCCTTTGCTGAGGATGCTCACTTCTTCCTGCCATGTACTTCCCCCATGTGATCAGCAGCTAGGGGGACACAGATCCGTGTAATTGTATAGATGTATATATAGCAAGTGAGGTATAAATGTGATAAACATAATGTATATTTTTGAAGGCGGTTAAGGTCCCCATCAGAGTACTGACTCTCATTCTTACACCCCTGGTTTATGAGACTATAGTTTATGAACCCTGCAAAAAACAATTGCCAGGTGAAGCAAATCACCATGAAAAATTGTAAGTGGAATATTTATTTTAATAGAAAACACCAACTCCACCATCTGGATTGGTTGTACTACAGCGTTTAAAATGTATATTATGTTAAGTGCAGGTTGCATTCCTTGTGCACGAAGGTGGAGCAGAGAGCAGACCTCCCAGTTACATCAGCAAAAACTAACACAGGAAGAGTTGCTACTGTAAGTGTATGGGGAACATAATACAAGCTGAACTAAAAACTATTATCTTTGACAGTATTTTCTCTCTTTTTAGTGCTTTTTTGGGGGTGGTCAGGTTTTTTTTACCCAAAAATGCCTGAGTACTCCCAAGTTGTAGTCTATATACATATTTCATATTCTTTGCTTTAAAAAGAGTAACAAAAGGTATAGAAAAAAGTGTATAATGTGTGAAAAAAAAACTGTGTACAACACATGACATCTATGATATATTGTTTTTGTGTGTGAATAAAAAAGGCCCATAAAAAGGTGATGCAATTTCTGGTGTTTAACAGACAAAGAAAGATCTGTTAGTGCACGAATTCATTACTAAGGATCAGCAATTGAAACTAAAGTAAACAAATTATAACTAATTATCTAGTTACCAACAGATTGAGGGTATACGCGTGTATTCAACGGCCCAGGGTGGTCAGCAGGCCACTGTAATGAGCCGGCCACTGAATCTAACGAGCATGGACAGTGTCTGACACCCAAGAAGTGTGTGCCGACACATCAGTGGTGACATTTGCTAGTGACCCTTGTGTGGCGCGCAGGTTTGCACTCTGGCATAATGCGGCAACAAATTGGGGGGTTACCGGTGCTTAGTAGGACATGCACTCCTGATTGTTCCTTGCCAGGCCGAAGAGTGTCCGGTCGCATGGTCGTGTTACAGATTAGCCAGAAAAAAAGTGGTTGCACTCCGGTCAGAGCATGATTCATTGAAAGAACGTTGCACCAGACATCCTGATTTCTGGCGCCCCCTGACAATATACACTACGCAAACTACATTTTAGTGCAGTATTGAAACCAGTATTAGATAACTGTGCCCCTGTAAGCTACGAGACTAGGAACTTTAGCAAAAGCAAACCAAAACATGGAGCCCATTTACCTAAGGCACGTGCCAAACTACAATAAAGGGGCACATTTACTTAGGGAAAGTCGGAAAACTGCACTAAAAAGGCTATTTCCGTGAGTAATGCTGGTGCTGGCATTCAATAAGATCATGCGCCAGAAATCATGGACATCTGTCCTTCCCGCACGGCACCGCCAGAGTTCAACCATCTTTTGTGGTGCACCTTTTATAATTCCTTTATTTATATAGCCACAAATTACGCCTGCGGTGCCGAATCTTACAATACGGGCGTTGCAACACAATTGCAAAAGTTTAAATTAACGTGCTGGTCCGAATCAGTCGGATCAACCCCTAATTTGTGTCGCATGGAGTGCTACCGACAGAAGCGTCCACAAAGGGGTCGCGGCAACAACTAGAAGCACAAACACTTCTTAAATACCGTGCAAGCCCGTCCGAGCACAAGTGCACGTCCAACAAAAGTGCAACGCACAAAAGCCGTGTAAAGAGCCCAAAGTATTGTTTTCTGTGTATTAATGCAGGGTGTCCACAAATTGTCAGTGCGCCTGAAATGTGTTTCAGACACTTTTTAAAATTACCTGTGCTAGCAGTTTGCCCACTGAAAAGAACAAGCAAGGGGACTAGGAAAACTTTGGTGCAAGGGTCCTTAGTAAATGTGCGGCTTACATAGTTGTTATAATCTCAATGTACCATGTATGTAACCATATACTGGATCCTGTTTGAAACATGGGGGTTCACGTACTAAGGGCCAAGATTCGCGTTTTCCCGAGTGTTACCCGAAATATTTCCGCATCTGCGCAAGTTGTACCTGAATTGCCCTGGGATGTGGCGCACGCGATTGAAATTGTGCGCCTCTGCGCCGGCGATGCGCGCGACGGAAATCGGGGGGGCCGTGGCCGAACGAAAACCCGACGTATCGGAAAAAACGCCGCAGTTAAAAACGAAAAAGTGTCGATGGGAATGCGCTTACTTCACATGGTCGAGGGGTGGTGCTTTCCGGCGCGGATTGAGATGACCTTCAGCGCAAAGCAGCGCAACCTGGTGGACGGCGGAGGAAACTACCTACGGTAAATTTGCCCCATTTGCTTGGAGGCATTGTGTACGAAAAAATCCCTCCCCCTAACCCAGGGGGATCAAGGGATCAATAAAGGTAATAGGTATCAAATTCCACCGCATGGCTTTCCAATTGAATAAATTATTCATAAATTAAATTAAATGACAGTTTCATATACTTGTTTTTCAGATGAAAGAATGAGTGCAAAATCTCTAAAAAACTCTGTGGAATTCCAGTCATGTGGAACACACAAGGAGGTTATTACGTAAGTGGGTGATAGTCACCACCGTAATGGAATCAAACTGAATTCTGTCCTTCTGTTGATAAGGAAAAGAACAAGTGCCAAGGTCCAGGTAATAGCAGCAAAAGCAACTAAGAAAGTTTTCAGACTACAAAGTCCTGAAAAGATGGCACAAAAAAAACTAAGCCTAAGGCTGCATTGCACATCAGCGGGCGAAAACTTGGGCGCAGTAGGAGGAGTTAGAGAAAGGAAGGGGTGAGCACTGCTCGCCCACGCCCCTCTTTAGAAAATAGAAAGCCGCGCGGCCATCAATACCGCAGAGGCTGCTATAATTTTCGCGGCCTTGTTGCGCTCACCGTACCGAGGCCGTGCACCATAGCTGCGAGGTGTTCTACCATCACCATAGACAGGGGCCATCCTCTACACTAGAGGAAGGGAGTTCGTCCACCATCACCTAAAGGATCACGCTAGAGGGGTCTACCATAGCCAGGGTCCTATACACCTAGAGAGAGAGGAGGTTCTACCATACTCATAGACAGGGGGGCATCCTCTAGACCTAGAGGAGAGGCAGGTAACCATCAATCCATAGCAGGGGAATCTCTACACTAAGATGGAAGAGTGACCTACATAACGGGGATCTTCACTGAGAGGGGTCTAATCACCATAGAAGGGAGGAATCTCTACACCTAGAGGAGAGGATGTTCTACATCACATAGACAGGGTGATCCTCGGACCCACTAAGAGAGAGGGTGATTTACCATCCATAGGACAGGGTGCCATCCTCTACACCTAGAGGAGAGGATGGTTCTACATTCACCAGAGAAGAGGGGCATCCTCTATCACCTGAGGAGAGGGAGGGTTCTACATCCACCATGAAAAACCCCAAAGGGGGCATCCTCTAACCTAGAGGAGGAGATGGTTTCCTAACATCCTAAGGACAGCGCATCATCTCTACACTAGAGGAGAGGGGAGGTTCTCACCATCATCATAGAACAAGGGAATCCTCTACACTAGAGGAGAGGCGTTCGTCCATCACCATCAGACAGGGGACATCACTCTACACCTAGAGAGAGGGTGGTTCTACCATCACCATACCAGGGGGATCACTCTACACTAGAGGAGAGGCAGTGACCATTTACATTGCCAGAGACAGGGGCATCCTCTACACCTAGAGAAGAGGCACCCAACCCAGACAGGGGGAATCCTGGAGGGTGTCTACCACTACATACCATAGACAGGTGGGATCATCTACATCTCGAGGAGATGGGATGGTTCTACATCACCATGACAGGGTGCATCCTCTACACCATAGAGGAGAAGTGATTTACCATCACCATAACAGGGGGACATCCTAACACCTAGAGGAGGGGAGGTTCTACATCACCATAGACAGGGGGCATCCTCTACACCTAGAGGAGAGGCAGTTCTACCATCATCATAGACAGGGGCATCCTCTACACCTAGAGGAGAGGCGGGTCTACCATCACCATAGACAGGGGGCATCCTCTGCACCTAGAGGAGAGGGAGGTTCTACCATCACCATAGACAGTGGACATCCTCTACACCTAGAGGAGAGGTGATTCTACCATCACCATAGACAGGGGCATCCTCTACACCTAGAGGAGAGGAGGTTCTATCATCACCATAGACAGAGGGCATCCTCTAGGTGTAGAGGATGCCCGAGGTGTTCTACCATCACCATAGACAGGGGAGCATCCTCTACAATAGAGGAAAGGGAGTTCTCCACATCACCTCGAAAGCATTCTACGACTGAGGGGGTCCACCATGACAAGGACATCCTCATACACCTAGAGGAGAGAGGAGGTTCTACCATCATCATAGACAGGGGGGCATCCTTAACCTAGAGGAAGAGGGAGGTACCATAATCATAGGCAGGGGAATCTCTACCTGAGGATGGAAGCAGGCGACATATAGGGGCATTTCACCTAGGGAGGGTCTAATCACATAGACAGGAGGATCTCTACACCTAGAGGAGAGAAGTTGTTCTACATCACCATAGACAGGGTGATCCCTGACCACTGAGAGAGAGGGTGTTTACCATCCATGAATAGACAGGAGCATCCTAACACCTAGAGGAGAGGTGCGTTCTTACATCACCAGTAGAAGAGGGCATCCTCTATACCTGAGGAGAGGCGGTTCTACCATCCACCTGAAACCCAAAGGGGGCCATCCTCTAACCTAGAGGGAGAGGATTGGTTCCTAACATCCTAGGACAGCGCAATCTCTCTACACTAGAGGAGAGGGAGGTTCACCATCATCATAGACAAGGGAAGCTCTACACTAGAGGAGAGGGGTTTCGTCCATCACCATAGACAGGGGGCATCACTCTACACCTAGAGAGAGGGTGGTTCTACCATCACCATAGCCAGGGGGATCACTCTCACTAGAGGAGAGGAGTGCACCATTCATTCAGAGACAGGAGGCATCCTCTACACCTAGAGAGAAGAGGTTCTACCCATTACCAAGACAGGGGGGAATACTCTCCACTACGAGGAGATGGGATGGTCCTACCCTACCATCACCATGAGACAGGTGGCATCCTCTACACATAGAGAGAGAAGTGTTTCATACCATCACCCTAGACAGGGTGACATCCTCTAAACCTAGAGGAGGGGAGGTTCTACATCACCATAGACAGGGGCATCTACTACACCTAGAGGGAGGCAGTTCTCATAGCAGGGCTATCCTGGGAGGGTCTACCATCACCCTAGACAGAGGGCATCCCTCTGACCTAGAGGAGAGCGGGGAGGTTCTACATCATCTAGACAGGGGCATACCTCTACACCTAGAGGAGAGATGTTGATTTTTATCAATCCTACCGACAGCCGCTTCTCTACCCTAGAGGAAGGCAGGTTTCTACAATATACATAGACAAGGGAGCATCCTCTACAACTAGAGGAAGGCGTGTTATACCATCACCAAGGACAGGGGGCATCCCCTACACTAGAGGAGCGATGGTTCTATCATCGATACAGACAGCAGGAGCATCCTCTACACCTAGAGGAGAGGAGGTTCTACCATCACCATAGACCGGGGCATCCTCTATACCTAGAGGAGAGGAGGTTCTATCATCACCATAGACAGAGGGCATCCTCTACACCTAGAGGAGAGGCGGTTCTACCATCACCATAGACAGGGGGCATCCTCAAAAAAAGAGAGATGAGACAGATCAGAGTCATGAGATGGATGTAACACACAATGACACACTCAAGCCTGCTACCTCACATATGAAACACACATCCTGCACTGCTATTCCTCCCCCTCCCCTTGGATCAAGACCTTGTCTTGTCTGTAGTTTGTAGAGCTGGTCTCCTCTACAGGCTACAGTGCTCTCTGCCTCCTGCCACTCCCCCTGCAGTATAAGAAACACTATTCAAGTGTGCACTCCTGATGCCAGGATTACATATAAGGTGCAAAGCCTGAATATCATTCATCACCAGTCTTCAAGATTCAGAGAGGTGTGGGGGGGAGAAGGGTGATTAACCAAGATGTTGAGTTTTTATCATAGAGGGCTCAAGGTCGCCAGGAGAAGACAGACGGTCTAGGCGGATTACAGTGGTCAGTGGCGCACATGAGGTAGTTACAAGCAGAAACCACTACCTCCACACAGGTCAGCGCCGGAGGTGAAGTGATGGCAAACAGGGAAAGCGCTACAGCTGGTGGAAGTTAAAAGGGCAAACCATCGATACTAAGGTATAGTTCGGGGGTTAAACACGACGATGAACCCTTATGGAAGGCTAGAGAGTTCCTCAACCTCTGCAGGGAACCCCGTAAGCATGGCACGCTTGGGTGTAAGTAGCTCATGGATCTCTCCTACTTCCACAAGAGGTGGGGTAATAAAGGAAAGAGCCACACACAAATCTGGTAAATCCACAAAAAAAAAAAAAAAAACACACCACCCCCCCCCCCCAAAACCACAAAAAAAAAACAAAAAAAAAAAGCCAAGGGGCAAGTATGTGGGTGACGGATGGCGAAGGCATCTGCCACAGAGAGCCTGAGGACTGTCCTGAAGTATAGCGGTGAGTACTGAGACTAAAAGTTTGATCCCATGGTTCCAGTCCTGGTGGCCCGAGTGTCATCAGAAGTGAAGGAAGAGTGAGGAAAGCTGGAGCCCAGAGCCGATGACGGACCTGGATGCTGGGAGAGAGGGGTGCTGCCAGGAGCCCCTTGCAACCGACAGTAAGTCAAGTAGCCACGGACACATACTATCAAATGGCCATGCTAGTGCTCATAACCACCAGTGGTTTGCCCCGGGCATTACTTACCCAGGTACTAGGACTAGGAAAGCCTGTATAGTCTGTGCCCGACAACAAAACCCGGGTAAGGTGGAAAAGACCCCACGGAAGGAGAACACAAGCTGCTGTATCCCTTCCAGAGGAATGCAGATGGATTTTTCCAGCTTACCAAAAAGTGGTACGTAGGAGTACTTGCTTGTGTGCATTGATTCTTTCCAGGGGGCCAGAAGGCTTCTCCCATGACCAAGGGTACTGCCAGAGCTGCAGCCAAGAAGTTGGTGGGTGCGATTTTATGCAGGTGTGGAATTCCAGAGAACATTAGAGTACGGTCGCAGAACCCACTTCACTGGACAGGTAAAGCTGAAACCTCGTCCTCTGGGTCGTTAGAACAGGCCTGAAACCCCTACAGGCCTACTCAAGAAAGAAAACCGATTTGCACAGAATCTAGTAATAATATGAAAAACATTATTGATAAAAAAGATCATACAAAAATTGTACAAGACAGACATTGTTAATGCGGGAGATAGCCCAGTTGATACTGGCAAAGGACAAATCTAAAAACAAAACAAGGCGGCTGAAACAATGAAGGGATATTAGTGCATGAGTAAAAGTTACTCTAAGTGCCTACATAGACAACAATACAATAGAGTTGATCATGAATGGTAAAATCTTGTAGACCCTGACATGGGCACAAAGATATACAGGTCTCCAAGGTGAAGAGAACCTGGGAGACTGTAATCTTTGGTGCCCAGGTAAATGGTCTTACAAGATTACCATTCATGATCACCTCTAGTGTATTGTTGTCGATTGAGGCACCTTAGAGTAACTTTTTACTCTGCACTAATATCCCTTCATTGTTTCAGCCTCCTTGTTGTTTTTAGATTTTCCTTTCCAGTATTCAACTGGCTATCTCCCAATTGTTAACAATGTCTGTCTTTGGTACCAATTTTTTGATATGATCTTTTTTATCAAAATAAAGTGTTTTCATATTATTATAGATTCTGTGCAAATTCTGGTTTTCTTTCTGGAGTAGTAGGGGGAGATATTCAATACCAGTTACAGGTTACCCCGAACCTCTAATCCAGAGGATTCTGGGATACTATTCCATCTCAGTTTTAATTGTTCTTAGAGAATATACCCCTTACCTTTCCCAAGTTAGTGGTGGGGTTGAGAGACTAAACGGCACTCTTAAGTTAGAGATCGGGAGGACCATGGAAGTAACAGGGAAACCAATGGCGCGAGTGCTTCATGATGACCATCATTCAGTGAGGACCACACCCAACAGAAAGATGGGATGTCCCCTTTGCAGTACTTTTTGGCTGTGCACCAGACGAGGCCTCTACTTTCAACAGATCCATAGCTGACGGCAGGAAACCAAAGTGGAATATGCCGCACAGGTGAGCAGGCCTGGAAAAGGTCAGCAAAAGGTTCTGATCCTTTTCAGATTCAGACAGAGACCTCAGGATGCATAACCTGGAGCCTGGAGACTAGTGGTGTGACGAGAGACCCAGAGAGAGAGCAGAGAGACGTTCTGGCGCCTTGTACGATGGTCCTTTCCAAGTCATGCTGACAGTGCCAGTCTGTGAAGCTAGAGGGACAGTCAGCACGCTTCACCGCTTTATATTGCAAAAGTACTACTTCTTCTTCTGCTAGCTGGTTCATTCTGAAGACTGTTGCTAAGGGGACACCCCAACCATGACTATCACTGTATTATAAGGGGTGACAAGGAGCCCCCAGGGTAGGAGACTTTACCTACGGTTGGGCAACCGGACAATGACTTCTTACCAGTGACAGCACAGATAAACCTGTCTTAGCGTGTCTGATGTGATACAGGATTTGTGGGGAGAGGAGAGTCAGCAGGCCTAGAGGCGGGGGGGGGGGGGGAGGGAAGGTGAGTGTACGGTGAGGAAACACTTGTGCATTCTCTTCCTGTGATCCCAAGGGTAAGGTGGACAGAACATAAAAGAAAAGGTAGAGGAATCCCAAAGGATTCTGGAGGCTGAGAGAAAGCACCTTAGAGGACACGGTTTTTATTAGATACGTTGGAGCAACCAAGGGGGGTCCAGATGAGTACAAGCCCACAAATCAGATATGGGCAGGTCTAGAGGCCAATTATTCCCCAGAGAGCTATGAGCAAAGATGTTGGTTGGGTAACTGCGTTTTTATTGTAATCAACAGAGATTTGTGGAATTTATATCGGAGTGTCCCAGAAACCGAGTGGCTTTGGAATGATCCTGCTGAGAAGGGAGGAGTCTGTAAGAGGTGTGGAGTGGCTTGTCGCATAACATCCCAGATGACATCACCCCCTATGGAGCATTACCCATGCTCGTGAAAGATGAAGACTGCCCAGGGAAACTCAAGAGAAATCTGTGGTGGACACTTGGTCCTTCACTTTGTGGGTGCGGGATTGGAAGGGTTCCTTTAAGCGGGGGTGATATTGGGGATTGTATTTTGCTCGTGTATTAATGAGTGTGTGTGTCCCCCTCATCAAGTCCACATGTACCAGAACGGCCGTCAGGAGAAGTGCCCGGAGCGGAGGATGAGCTGCACTGGTTACAAACCTTGTAATATGGGAACTCAGTGAGGTGATTTGGTGGTGAAGAGTTAACAAGTCCAGCAGTAAGGCTTAGCCTACCTGTGGGTCCGGAGCTTGAGGAGGTCGCTAGGATGGAGTTACAGCCAGCAAAGCTCAAAAGGGGGGAATTGTTAAGGAGGCGCACTGGTTTCGGACGGGCCATCTGGACTACTGTCCGCCATCTTAGACAACACGGCCAGTTCCCTACCATGTACAAGTGGATGTCATGATTCAAACTTCATTTTATGTAACTGTTTGCTGGCCTGTCAGCTAATACCCTTTGACATTTAATGAGAAGCCAGTCTGTCTCGAAGCTGCTAATTAATATGATTCTGGAGCCACTGATCTCTTCTTAGTATAAAAACAATATTGTGGACTAAGGTCTCTAGAATGCGCACACTAATTTACTTTCTTTCCCGAATTTGCTGATGACAATAGCTTTGCAGTTACTATTCACGACCCTTTATGATTTTCGTTGTATATATTATGACATTGTCATTATTAAGGAGAGAAGAGTCTTGAATAAGGATTGACGGTATGTCTGGTTGTATGTTCAACAGAAAGGGTTAATAGGACTCACCTTACAAAGTCAAGAAGGGCTGTCGGGGGCCCTGCATAAACTCCTAACAACCAGTCTGACCCAGCTCCGCCTTAGTCCCCAAAACTGAATGTATGATTTCAGAATGGGTCCAGTGAACTTGAATCCAACCCACTGTGTTTGCAGTCCGGGTCTTTGTGGCGGCACGCAGTAGGGGACGGTTATAGAGAAAGTCACCCTTGAAAGAAGGCTGCAAACACATACATAAAGAGTAGGACCAAAGCTTTTAGAACAAGATACACCATTGGTTGGGGTTGTGGGGTCAAATGCTGGGCTCTTCACAGGTTAGAAGTGAATGCATCCTGCATTATTTATAAAGAGAGATTAGGGTGGTTGGCCATTGATTAATCAGTGGGCGGAAAGAACAAGGGAAAGTGACAGTGGGTCACCATGAGGACCCAACAATCTAGACTAAGAGCTGAAACGGCACTTATATTTGTAGGGGTCTTCTCGTCTTGGAATATGTAATTTGAGTTACTTGTACAATAAGTGATCTTTGGTGTGACCGTCAAGTTCTATTTTTTTTTTTTTTTTTTTTTTTTTGTAGCAATGATTGGGGATTGGGTGAAAGCTCTCCACCATATTTGGGAGATTATCATCAGTCTCTTAGAGCAGAAAACTGCTATAGTTGTGCAATCAGAGCTCAGCTTTCATTTTCCCCACAGCTTGTTTAGTAAACTAGCCGAGCTCTCATTGGTTTCCATGCGGCACATAGACAGGGTAAACTCAGGAAATTATGATTAAATTAGCCCCCTTGAAGTCTATGGCTCCACCCAATAGAATCTCAACCAGAGGTAAGCACTAATAAAATGCTGATAGCAATCCTTGTCTGAATCTCATACAAAACGAGTGATAGTAAGATCTACAAAATATCAAATTCACTCGAGGACTATTCAATTCACAGAAATGTCTACAGATCTGGGAAGTAGAGAAGACAAAGGAAAACCTAATAACTAATAATAATGATCTTTTGATAGCAATAGTAAAATGTATTCAGTGAGTTTACAATAAGGGAAGTAACTAGTAAAACAAAACATCAGCTAAAACTGTCAAAAAAACAAATTTACTGCATATCATCAAAAGTTACCAAAAACCAGGTAGGTTAATAAAAATCATTACCAGTAGAAACACAAGATGTTATGTTGTAGCCGCTGCAAGTCAAGGACGGCTTCTGTTTTACTAAATTGTAATAAATAGGCACTAGAGCTGAATATGGTGGTAGTCCTGTGTCCAGGACCCTTATATTGCCATGGGCACAATAGGGCTTTATAAAAATTGTCACCCATATAGTATCTGCGCCAAAAACCTATAAATGTGAGTATAGAATGGTGAAGTAAGTGGTCTAGTGTGGCAGGATATCTCTGACCGGTGCAGGGTATGTGACATATCACCTTCTGGAAGAGTTAAGGCTAAAATCTAAAGATGTTTTCAAACTGTAGAAGCCTATAAGGTGCAATATGCTGACGAGCGATCTTGACTGTACTGAGCCTCACTGATTCGATATCTTTCATGCACAAGTAAGATTCCTTACCAGTCTCAATGATACCGGCATGCCGTATATCATTGTTACAGGATTTGCCGATGAGAGCTAGTGTTGGTCAGCCACGCCTAATGTTTCTCGGCAATGTTCCTCCGTACCACCCACATTAGGGCGCGTCGCGGTCCTACCAAGTACCCGACCGTATCAACCTGGAATATTATTTGTGGTTAGTGTGGGCTAATGAACATAGTGATCAAACGTGATGTTTGAAATGATTATTATATCAAAATTAGCATAAAGGAATTCTACCACATGGATGCGTGATTATAACCAAGTGCATTTACACGCTGGCGTGGACTCCTGAAACTGGATCCATTGCTTTTGTTCTTATTGCTTTGTTGTTGAGGAAAGGAAAACAGCTTTAAAAACTTATGCAGATGAGCTCAGGGGCTCTTGTCTACGCTACAGGGAGTCCCTTCCACTTCCATGTTCTGCTAATTATTCCAATTCCATTTCTGCCCGCCTCTTTCCTCATTCCCCAAAAATTAAGCTATTACCATAAGAATGTAAAAAAGGGGAAGGATGGATCCTTTTGTGAGCTTTAAATGATTGTTTTTCATTAATGTGCCATGAGAGATTATTTTTGTGGATTTAGATGCATTTTCAGTTATACTTGAGGTGGCTATGGTCTGCTAAAAATTTATAATTTTTATGGGGAGGGGGGTGTGTTGTTGTAGAAAAAAACATAATTATGTCATTGAATTTTCCCATTTTTTTTGGTGTTGTTGACCATATACATTAAACAACATGTTAGATTTATTCTACCGGGTCAGTACGAGTACAATCAGTACAATGCAGAAATTACGAAAGGTGGAAAAAAAAAAAAAAGAGAAAGAAATACGAAAGGGGAAAAAAGAAAAAAAAAAAATCTATAATTTTCGCCTGCAAACAACTCTAATTAATGGTTTATTATAGTGATTTTAGCCGGTTTGTTTGTTTTTGTAGTTTCGGGACAGGACAATTTCTTACCTTGTGCTCCCTGTCATCATATTGCCCACCAATCCACACCCCCACAACACCCCACCACCAATATCCCCCCACCAATATCCAAGTCAGTCAAGAATACATGAAATTGAATGTTTTTTAGCTCCACAACTTGGTATTTTATTAAGAAGTAGAGAAATACTAATATCTAAATATACTGATTGATATGAATTTTGCCAGGCTAACCCATTCAAGAAGAGGGGAAAAACGTTACTAGTAAGGCGGGGATGGGTAGCGAGGGGAGGGGTGGGCAAGGGTGGTTAGTTAAAAGGTAAATTGGAGAGGGGCTAGCGGGCCGAGCACTCTCCCCGCTTCTTTCTCTTTAGCAGTTAAGTTTTTTTAACGGAATTTTGTTCTTATCTTTTTCATCTGATTTGCATATTTGCGGGCTATTTCCCACTGCCAAAAAAGAGGGAAGGAAAAGAGAGGACTCAAGTTTGACGAGATCTGACGAGGGATTGTCTCTGAGTGGTGTCATGTGGAAGGTACTGTTTTGAGAATGGCGGGTCCGTGCGGGGTGATGAACTAGGTGGTGTTGTTGTGTAAGGTAGCTGTGAAGTTCTGTTGGTTGGGGTTGTTTCGGTGAACGTAGTTTTTTGGTGTGACGTTGTGTGTTGACGTATATAAAAAACCTAAAAATTCTAACAACCCGCCTCCTGTCCCGTTAGAAACTGATATAACAATTAATTAAACAGTAAATACATATAATAAACACATTACAGGCGGTCTCCCCCCTACTCCCTACACTGTAAGAACCAATCGACCATTACAACCCCTAGCTAGTTCTCTAGTTACAAACAGACCCCTGGATTTATTGGTAATTTATTGTACATAAGTCGGGCTACCCAGATGATAGCTGGGTTTTTGTTTGTAATGTGTGTTGTAACAGTTATTCACAGGTTGTCTGCATGAACTGAAGCTTTAGTGTTAACCTGATTCTTATGACAAACCAACATTTTGAAAATCAATTGTCACCAAAAAATTGGAGACCAAAAAAACTCAGCAAAAGCTCTCCACCCCAAAAACAAGCAAACAAATAACTCATCTAAAAAAATACCATAAAAAGCAAGCCACACCCCCAAAAGAACACATCCTCTCGACCCAAAAACATCACAAATCCAAGACTCGACACCAATTTTAAAACATACTATAATTCCACAACAATAAACCCTCTTTCATAAATAAAACAATATACAGTATCACCAACTCACACAGACATAGTGCTGGATACACAAACAAATCAACTAAGCACCCATTTGAAAAACCGACAAAATCCATACAAAAAAATTAAAATAGGCTTAATAACAAAGCACCAAGAAATCAACCAACCAACATTCAGGCAACCACCCGAACAAAAAAAAAAAACTAAACATCGCAACAAACAACATAAAACCAACCCAAAAAATGCCGTCTCTAAAAGACCACACCAAAAACACAAAAAATTTAATAAAAACACACAAAAAAACAATTAACAACAAACTTCAAAAACCAAAACTAAAAAACTACAACAAAACAAAGAATAAAAACCTACAATACAAACAAAAAAATTGAAAAAACACACAAAAAAGTTTATGGCTGGGATTACAATTACTAAAGGTATACAGTCCGACTTACATACAAATTCAACTTAGAAACAAACTACAGACCCTATCTTGTATGTAACCCGGGGAGCCTGTTGAATGTGTAACATCCGCGTCCAAAAATATCCGATCTCGAAATATAATAACGGTTTTTCACAGTGTTTAAACCTGTAATTGGAAAATAGCGCCCCAATGTCGGAGAATGACATTTTTTTGCCATTTTTGAAAAAATTTAAAAAATTTTAAAAGGTGATCAAAAAGGTCGCACAGTCCTAAGTGATAGCACTGAAAACGCCCATTAAACGTCGCAAAAAATGACACCACCTACAGCTACGTATGAAAAAGTTATTGGAACCACCACAGATGGCAAAATAAAAAATATATATATTGTACAGGAGGTTTTAATGTTTGAAAGTATGAAAAACTTAATAAAACTATACAAATTTGGTATTCCTTAATCATACGGGACCCAAAGCAAGAAGTAGATGATGTCATTTGGGCTCACAGAGTGAACGCTGTATAAAAATGGTTTTTTTCACATTTTCAATGCATTTGGATTTTTTTGGCCTGCTCCCAAGTCACCGGCCAGAATATAAATACCGTCACTATGAAGTGCAATTGTCACCACAAAGCTCTTTATGTGGAAAAATAAAAAAGTTGATAGATTTTTGACAGGTGGGGTGTGAAAATGGAAGTGAAAAAAACTAAAAAGGGCCAGGTCGTTAAGGTTAATCTCCTTGTTAGAGAACGGCAAGTTTTGTGAATTTATTGTGTAATGAAACATTTGAACAGTATGGCACCCAAAAAGTTAAAGGGCATTTTAGGTTTATCATGACATTCCCACCAAACCCAAAATAATACCTCCAAATTTGTGAAAGGGAAAAAGAGGGACAAAATGCGGCCACGAGCACGGAGAAGCGGCGATATCCCCAGAGCCACAACCCCAATTCACTCCCTGGCCACGCCCCGTGACCACGTGACACAAGTAACTAAGAACTATGACTAAGAACATGACACGGTGCACACGATTTAATGCCTTGATATAGAGGGGATTCCAGAGATTATTGTAATTATGAGACTATTATTATTATGATGGAGATTTATATATTATGGAGATGATTATGACTTTTTTATTTTTACTATATTAATAATCATCTCTCATAAGTATAAAAATAATAAAATTATAAAAAATAATATAATAAGTTCAAAATTACAATAATATCTCTGAGGAAGATCCCTCTTATATATCAGTGCATAGTCTGTGTCACAGTTGTAAATGGCAGATAACACTTCTTTAGTTACCACGAAAATCTCAGGCTCTGTATCACTGAGCTTCATCGCAGTTAGTAAGCTCCTGGTCTATGGGCAAAGGGCCCAGGTTCTTGAAATTTTGAATAATTTAATTAAATAAGTTGTGTCTGGGGAAGCCTTCGAGACCATATATGGACAGATGTGGATCTGACCTGATGACGTGGGTCCCTGCCTTCCGCTAAGCCGACACTTCTGAAAAGGATCCTGCCACGATGTTGCATGGGGAACCTAGGAGTGCAGTGGACCATATGGAACAGATGACTGTCTGAAGCTGATGACGTGGTCCCTGCTCTCTCCGCAAGCCCGACACTTCTCTGAAAAGTATTCCCTCCGATGTTGCTCGGGGAACCCTAGGAGATGTAGTGACCATATTGGATAGAGATGAAGCTGATGACGTGGGTCCCGGCTCTCTCGCTAAGCCTGACACTTCTCTGAAAAGGTTCCTGCCACGATGTCTGCCTCTGGGGAGCCGTGACAATATGGAAAGATGCTGATCTGAAGCTGATGACGTTGGGTCCCTGCTCTCGCTTAAGCGACACTTCTCGAAAGGATTCCTCCCGATGTCTATAGAAAGCAATTCTGTACTGTCAGTTCAGACTTTCAAAAAAAGTATGTTACTATGGGGACACAGCGCCGGACCAGCGGGACGGGGGAAAGGAAATCAGTGACAAATCTCATGCCTGCCCGTGAACGGGGCAGAGGTTAAGAAAAACGGGAAAGTCCCGTCAACAATCGGGACGGTTTGGGAGCTATGCAAATATCCCATAACTTTTTGGACTAGCTATAGGCAGCAGCAGATTAAATTATTCTTAGGGTGTCTCTCTGAGGGCCACCACCATGGCTTGGGGGTCGTAGCCACTTAAAGAGAACAGGGCAAAACCCATGAAGGAGCAGTCAGCTAATTCTCTCTGCAGCAGGATAGTGATCAGGCCTTCTACAGATTACATAGCATAGGGATGAGGTTTACTTTTGGTAGATGGATTGATATTATTATATACCGTATGTATTGGTTTGTTATTGTAATTGATATTGCTTTATATTACTACTTACTTTAGATTTGCATCACTTGCCTCATTATGATTGAGAAAAGTTTGACAGAGAAAATGCCCCCATCACATACGGGAGTCCAAGGGGTGACAACCCCAAGGTCTATGACTATGAAAGCTGTTGTACTCGTATTACAATATATCTATGTTAATTCACCATCGCTAGGTATTAAAATTGTAACTTGACCATTTCTACTTCTCTTACTTTAAATTCTCCAGTAGAGAGGGGAAACAAACCCACTTCTCAAATATTTTCACATCCTGCATAGAGAAAACATGATTGTTAGCGTTAAGGCAGAGGCACAGATATCAGGCCTATGCACCCCAATATCAAGCATACCGAATGTTGGCGCACAGAGGGAACAAGGAGTAACGCTCAAGACCAAAAACCTAAAAGTGGGAGCAAAGGAAAGAGGGAAGACTAGAAGGAGACAAAGAACATTAAGGAGATATACGACTGACTAAAAGTGTTATCAGAACCAGCATATTCATCAGAGTTTACAAAGGAAATAGTCCATGATAGACAGAGAGTAGTAATTTATGTGACCACGTGCCCTAGATACGGTTGAAACAGAAAGAAGAAACAAGGTTTATATAAGATATCCTGGGATGAAAGAACGGAAGAGACTTAGATGGATAGAAAGTTCTCCAGATAATTCCTGATGCTGATATTCGGTAATACTCTATGTGTGTCCTTTCTTGTGGTCTCGTCTTATTACCTGTGTATGACTGACTACGGGCTGGGATTACAGACTGATGGTCTAACTGGCTGATCTCATGATTCTTAGGTCATGTGCGCATATGCATTTACATGTCATAACCAAATCCCTGCACATAATGCGGGGAAGGGAAAAAATGCGTGAATGAAAACAGATTTTGGGGTGTATTCAACATCCACTTTTTTTTACTGTGTATTTAAAATTGTTGGCATACACTCATAATACAGCAGTGAGCTATTTTGATCAAAGATGCAGTCATTAAATAGTCTAACCTAAGTTCGCAGTTAGATCACATAAAGCTTCAAGTGGACGATCAGTATTTGCTGATAATAAGAAGAATATCTGTAGCAATACAGGCGGTCCCCTACTTACAGAACACTCGAAGTACATACGACCCTAGTACAAACGGGACCTGAGAATTTGGTAATTTATTGTCACTTCAGCTCCAGGACATTAAACATCATGAATGTCAGTTTATCACAGGTTGTACTGTAATGTAAGCGGTATTGTTACGCCTGATTCTTAGACAACCCAACATTTTTTAAAATACAATTATCACAGAGACCAAAAAAGTCGTTCTGGCTGGGATTACAATGATAAAATAACAGTCTGACTTACATACAAAACAACTTAAGAACAACAGCTTACAGACCCCTATCTTGTATGAACCGGGGGACTGCCTGTATATGTATCATCACCTGAGGAGACTAGAATCAGTCACCCACATAGATCCTACCTAGTTGGTAGCATAAAGTCACTGACTTGGGTGTTAATATGCATGACGCAATTTAAAATAGAAAAACAACAGGAACAAAGAAAATAAAAAGGTCATGGCCAATCAATACCCTTGCGCTGCTTAATGGGGAGAGGGTTCGATCCTACGATGACCAGTGCTTTGGGGGCTCCAGCAGGGACCCCGCTACAAACACACTGAACATGGTGTATTTTATTGGAGGGGTCCAAAAATGTGACCAAGTTATTTGGGGTTTTAATATCGAAAATCGAGGAAAGAAATTTTTACATTTTTGTCAACATCCTTAGTGCGTTATTTGCATAAATAAACACAAAACATATCACCCGAGCTAATAATGACGAAAAGAAAGTATAAGAAAAGGGAATCAAGGCTTCACAAAAGTGTATATGAAAATGATCTATTTATTAAACATAAGAATAATAAATAGTCATTAAAATAAAAACGTACTGCAGGAAGAATGAATACAACGCCAGTTAATAGGTGACTATAAAATAAATATCAATAGATATAATGTAGTAAATGTAATACCAGTGATAGCACACTAAAAGAATAGAGACATACAAACATAGTGAATAAGCGCCCAAAAAATGAGAACATTAAAGTGTGGATGGCACAAAGGTAGGTAGCCCAAATGACACTAAGATAAAGAGCAAACAATAATAAACATAAGCGCCAGAAGAGTCAACACAGTGGGTTATTTACTAAGGTTGTGGATACTGTCACTTTCTGTGGTGGTTGCTGGTTTTCGGGATATTGCGCAGCTTGACAGGTATTTAAACAGGGGTTTGCTCGGGGGGACTTATGTTGCCGCGCGCCGGCTTCTATGCAGGACAGAATCGGGGGCTGGAGCGAGTCAAGTGATCCGACTGATCGGACTGATGCGAGTGATTTAACTTCAAATTGATCGAAAGCTCAAGCATTACCTGCACCACGAAAAAAGATGGTGGAACTCCGGCGTACACAGAGCGGGGAGGAAGCGACAACCACATGCAGGATATCAGGTAACATTGCATTATACACAGACAATGCACCTTTTTGCCCCAGCGTGTAGGCGCAGATGAGGACAGGTCTTGTTTCGCTTATCTTTTCTTTTCAGTCATTATCTGTCAATATAGAGGGTTTTTTGGGTCATCCTGGTACAGATACTAGTTTAGATCAAAGTACTTTAATGAGCGCTTTTTCAAATATACATGTATATCACACAAACTGGCTAACCTGATATGTCATGCGAAAAATAATCTCAAAATCACCAGGATAAAGTCACCAATTTAGTGGCACAAATCAGATTATAAAAAAAATAGCAAATAGGCTACATCCTTAAGGGGTTTTTTAACACATTAAAATCAGGCAATGGGGGTCGTACTTTTAGAAGGGCCCGATTCGCGTTCTACCCGAATATTTCCGAGTATGCGCCGATTCCCCTGTATTTGCCCCGGATTTTGGCGCACGCGATCAGATTTTGTGCATCGGCCCTGGCCAGCCACGCGAACGGAAATCGGGCGGCCTGGGCCGAAGAAAACCCGCGAGATTCGGAAAAAACGCTGCATTTAAAACAACAACTCGGTTGCGGAGCTTGCACTACTTCCACTCAGCCCGAGCGGTGAACTCCAGCGGGTTCCGATGCTCTCGGCATAGCAGCCGCCACCGGTGTGGCGGAGAGAAAACTACCTTAATAAATCCCGGCGGACCCGACACCCCAGCACAGAGACGCGCCGCGGATCGACGAAGGGACCGGTGGAAGTAAATCATGCCCCAATATTTAACCACGTGTTGTTTGATAGCAATGAATTGTGTCGTCTGCGATCACTCTTACACAGTGATGAGTGTGATAGAGGAGTTCCCCTACTACTGTCACTATCATCTCAGTGGACACTGTCAACCCATGGGATCTATGGGTCTGAATTACGTTATATCACATCGCAATCATTGGAATTCAGATCAGTCCTGCTGAAAAACCAGTTTATGCAAAGTAATTATTTGGCAATTTTAAAGTGAACTTTGCACTGGTACCACACAATTGCGCCAAAACAACGTAAACATAGTCAAAAAAAGGAATTGATGAACTTCCCTCCCAGATGAGTACTGTCTGAACTGAATGTGACAGACCAAAAGCTCACAGGGGAATTCATCATGTACAATGGGTTTGTGACTTGTTGTCTATGTTCAATTCAATTTTGTTGTATCTGAATTGTCAAGGAGCTATGGGGTAATTTTACTAAGGGGCCCGAGTCGCGCTTTCCCGATGTGTTTCCCGAATATTTCCGATGTGCGCTGATTGTTCCTGATATGCCACGGGATTTTGGCGCATGCGATCGGATTGGTGCGCATGCGCCGGCATGCACGCGACGGGAAATTGGGGGGGGGGGGCCCTGGCTGCCACAAAAACTGACGCTCGGAAAACCCGCCACATTTAAACAAAAAAAAATGTCGGTGGACACGCGCTTACCTTCACACCAATGGATGTGTGAACTCCGGCAGGGCCTCAGCGGACATCAGCACAGCAGCGACACCGGGTGGACGTTGGAGGAACTGCCTAGTGAAAGCCGGCGGAAAGACCCAAATCCACCGCAGAGAAGAACGCCGCCTCGCTGGATCCGAATGGAACCAGGGTAAGGTAAATCTGCCCCTATGTATGTGTGTATTGTTTTTGCATTTTTTGGTAGTAGTCCCATAATATTGGCTATTTTTTGCATTTGTCGCAAAATGTTCTTTTTTTGCTGAGCATGTCTTCTCTAGGAGCAATGGTCTTGATAAATTTGTAGGTGGTTTCTCACTAGTTCTATGCAAGTGGGGGTGACTAGAGTCATTTGCGCCAAAACTTGAACATAATTGGAAAATTTATGCCAAATTGCCAAATCAGAATTCAGTTTAGTTTGGAAACTTTGAACTGTCCTATGTTCATTGGCGCAATGAAAGTGCAAAACAGCATTTGTCACCACAACTGCGCCAAACGTGTCAACACTAAGACAAAAGATAGAATGATGAATTCCCCAACAGATTATCCAGATTAAATAGATATTTCTAGTGAGAGGAGGGGAGGCAGGAGAAGGAGGTCAATGAAGATGATCACAAGCCACCAGGTTAAAGGACACCTACCACCAAAGATCTACCTATTAAGGGTAGAGCTGGGTGGAGGTGTCCTACTCATGTAGAAGTAGTATGGCCTTTTAGGGGGGTTGTAATTCGTCATGGCCCAGAACTTTTATACACTGTTAATTTCCCTAATATGCAAATCTTCTAAAGAGGCTACGGGTGAGATTAGTGCGAGCTAAGGCACATGATGCGGCTACTCAGCCCAGTCGCACACTTTGTTCGGTCACCAATGCATTCGTTCATCAGCGTTTCTGGTAGCTGGCGCCACTCGTCCACAAATCTGGATTCCGATCATGAGCAACAGCATTGGAGGAACCTGCCACCGGACCTACCTTAATAGGTAGATCCGTGGTGGTAGGTTTTCTTTAAGGATAAATGCAAATTACAGAATTACAAATTACAGTTTCTTATATTAATGAAAAAAAAAAAAAGATTAAAAGTCACACAACAACCAGAAGCAGTGTTATTCCCTCAATAATACTGTACACTGGAATATTGAAGTGATATTGCAATAGTAAGCAAAAAAAATGTATGTCCAAAGTGAAGGTAAGCTTATGAGCTGTAATGATACACTTTTGGGGTCCAAATATTGGTCCAAATAATTTAAAATGTCTGAGGCTTTAGTCCTGCCCATCACCACTAGGCCTGTGGGTTATAGTAAAAGAAAATGATTTCTCATTGTATAGAGATGAGATGGTTGGGCGAAATTTAGTTTCAAAGGGTTCGTCCGAATACAGAGAAAAAATTTCGTTTTGAGTTAGTACTAGACTTCAGACACAAGCGTGACCTAACAACAAACCCCATTAAAGTAAGTTAATGAGGACCTGTATTTTAACACCCAAAAATGACTATAAAATGGGGGTAGCAAGTGCTAGACAGCTTAAAATCATTAAAAAAAAAAGTTAATTAAAAAAATTAATGTCACAGTGGTGGAAAGGGCTCACAGCACTCTGGGTGTTAAGACCCAGTTATTCTCATAGTGTTAAAAGAGGCAAAGGGAAAACCACAAACCCTTCCTCTCACTGCAGTTTACTGTGCTCTGGGAGTTCAGACCCAGTTATTTTTATTCATCCTTGGACTACGCGGAAAGGAAGAGAACCAGAGTAGTTACCTGACACACTGGTCAAGCAACCCACCACCGCAAAAATGTGTGGCATAGAGCCTAACACTGGTTAATCCTCTCGTCCTCTCGTGCCACCATTCGCATTGTGATCATGGTCAGCAGAGATTTTTCAGGGAAAGATTGGGATGATAGTGCTGATTATGGTATGGTGTCATCAGCATGGAAGCAGTGCAGCACTGAAAACCTGGGGGTATTGGTAGATGGTAAACTTAATTTAAGTGAACACAGAGCAGGCGGCTGGCTGTGCTAAAAAGAAAATGAATCAGTGATGTATTCAAGAGAGAATGTATTCTCATTGTTAATAAAAGCAAGTTTTGCCCTATACAAAGGCACACATGAAATATCGTGTTACAGTTTTGGGCACAGTGTATAAAAAGGACATAGTAGATGCTGGAACGGGTGAAGGGAAGCAACCAAGATTATTAGGGGAATGGGGGAGGGACGAATAGAATACAAAGATATATTACAAACACTTGGTTATTTATCTTTAGAAAAAAGAGTGAAGTGGAGGGGAGACCTCATTACAATGTACAAATAGGCAAGAAAAAGCAGTACAAGGAGCTATCTCCAAAGATCTTTTTAACCTGTCCATCCTCTTGAGAGATTCTACCATCAGCATAAGACAGGGGAATCTCTACACCTAGAGAGGAAGGTGCTTTACCATCACCATTAGAGCGAGGGAATCTCTACACCTACGAGAGAGGTGGTTCTACCATTACCATAGACAGGGAATCTCTACACCTAAAGGAGAGGAGGTTCTACCATCACCCATAGACACGGGGCATCATCTACACCTAGAGGAGAGCGGGTCTCTACCACACCATAGACAGGGGACATCCTCTACACCTAGAGGAGAGGTTGCTTTACCATCAGCAAGACAAGGGGAACCTCTACACCTAGAGAGATGGTTGGTGTCTACCATCACCCATAGAAGGGGAATCTTCTACACCTAAACGAGAGGGAGGTTCTATCCATCACCAAGACAGGGGGCATCCTATAACACCTAGAGGAGAGAGGCGGAGGGTCTACCATCACACATGACAGGGGACATCCTTACACCTAGGGAGAGGTGCTTTCACCATCAGCAAGAAGGAAGGCATCATCTACACACATATGAGAGGCGGTTCTACCTCACCATATGACGGGGGGGCATCCTCTACGCTAGAGGAGAGGGTTCACCATCACCATAGACAGGGGACATCCTCTAAACCTCAGAGGAGGAGGTGGTTCTACCATCACATAGACAGGGGAAATCTTCATCACCTAAAGGAGAGGAGGTTCTACCATCACCATAGACAGGGGGCACTCTACACCTAGAGGAGAGGCGGGTCTACCTCACCATAGACAGGGGACATCCTCACACCTAGAGGAGAGTGCTTCTCCATCAGCAATAGACAGTAGACAGGGGCACCATCCTCTACACTAGAGGACGAGGTGGTTCTACACCTACAATAGACAGGGAAATCTTCTACACCTCGAAAGGAGAGGAGGTTTACATAACCATAGACGGGGGGATCCTTACACCTAGAGGAGAGGCGGGTCTACCATCACCATAGGACAGGGACATACTCTACCAAGAGACTTCCTCAGAAGGAGGATCTTAACTGAGAGACGGAGTTCTACCATCAGCACAGCAGGGGCAATCCTTACACAGAGAGAGGCGGGTTTACCATCAACCATAGAAGGGGGACATCCTCTAACTAGAGGAGAGGTGGTCTACCATCACCATAGGACAGGGGGCATCCTATCACTAGAGGAGCTACCTACAAGAGGGACATCTAGAGAGGCGGTTCTACCATCACCCCTAGACAGGGGGCACATTCCTCTACAACCAGAGGGGAGGGGCGGTGTCTACCATCACCATAGACAGGGGAATTTTTCTACACTAGAGGAGGAGGTGGTTCTACAATAACCATAGACAGGAGGACATCCTCTACCATAGAGGAAAGAGGTGCTTTATACCATCACCTAGACAGGGGGCTACTCATACACATAGAAGAGAGGGGAGTTCTACCATCACCATAGACAGGAGCATTCCTCTAACCAGAGGAGAGGCGGGTTTACCATACACATAGAAAGGGGAATCCTTACACCTAGAGGAGAGAGAGCGTTCTACCATCACCATAGACAGGAGAAACTCCCTACACCTAGAGGAGAGGTTCACCATCACCATAGGACAGGGGACCATTTTACACCTAGAGGGAGGCGGTTCTACATCACCATAGACAGGGGCATCCTCTACACCTTAGAGGGAGGTGGTTCTACCATCACCATAGACAGGAGACATCTACTACACCTAGAGGATAGGCGGGTTCACCATCACCATAGACAGGGGAAGCTCCTCTCACTAGAGGAGAGGCGGTTTATACAATCACCATAGGACAGGAGACATCAGCACTACCTAGAGGATAGGCGGTTCCACCATCACATAGAAAGGGACAATCCTCTTACACCTAGAGGAGAGTGGTGGTTCTACCATCACCATAGACAGGAGACATCTCTACACCCAGCGGAAGGAGGTTTACAATCCATAGACGGGCGTCCTCTACCAACCTAGAGGAGAGGTGGTTTACCTCACCATAGACAGGGGCGTCATCCTACACTAGAGGGAGAGGGGAGTTCTACCCTACCATTGAAAGGGGCTTCACTCTACACTAGAGAGAGGGGGTTCTCTACACAACCCTAGACAGGAGACAATCTTACACCAGAGGGATAGGCGGTTCCACCATCACATAGACAGGAGACATGACCTCTGACACTAGAGGAGAGGCGGTATACAATCCACCATAGACAGGGGCATCCTCTACACCTAGAGGAGAGGTGGTGTCTACCATCACCATGAGAACAGGGGCATCCTCTATCACCTAGAGGACGGCGTTGGGTTTACCATACCATGAAAGGGGGTCCTCTTACACCAGAGAGGAGAGTGGTCTCTACCATCAACCATAGAACAGGAGGACATCCTCTCACCTTAGAGGAGAGGTGGTTCTATCATCAATAAAGGGGGAATCCTCTACACCTAGAGGGAGAGGGAGGTTCTACCTCACCATAGACAGGGGCATCCTCTACACCTAGAGGAGAGGAGGTTCTACCATCAACCAATAGACAGGGGGCACCTCTAGACCTAGAGGAGAGGGGTTCTACCATCACCATAGAAGGGGACATTCCTTACACTAGAGGGAGAGGAAGATTCCACCATCACCATAGAGAGTGGGACAATTCCTTTACCCCTGGGAGAGAATGGTTCTACCATAACCATAGACAGGGGCATTCCTCTACACCTAGAGGAGAGGGAGGTTTCCACCACTCACATAGACATGCGCATCCTCAGACCTAGAGGAAGGTGGTTCTACCATCACCATAGACAGGGGGACATCCCTCTACACTCAGAGGAGAGGAAGGTTCCACCATCACCATAGAGAGGCGGACATCCTTTACACCTGGAGCGAGAGGTGGTTTATACATCACATAGCACAGGGGACATCTCTTATACACCTGAGAGAGGAGGTTCCACATCACCATAGGAGGGGACATCCTTTACACTGGAGGAGAGGAAGGTTCTACCATCACCATAGACAGGGGGCTATCCTCTACAACCTAGAGGAGAGGATGGGTTCCAACCATCACCAAAGACATGGTCCTCACACCTAGTGGAGAGGTGATTCTACCCCATCACCAATAGACAGGGGGACATCCTCTTACACCTAGAGGAGGGGTGCTTCTACTTTCAGCATAGCAGGAGGACATTTCCTTACACCTAGAGGAGAGGTTGTTCCTACCATCACATAGGAAGGGGAATCCTCTACACCTAGATGTGAGGCTTTACTACCATCAGCACAGGACAGGAGGACATCCTCTACACCTAGTGGAGAGGCGGTTCTAACACCACCATAGACAGGGGACATCCTCTACACCTGAGAGGAGAGGCGGTCCACCATCCAATAGACAGGAGGCATCCTCTACACCTAGAGGAGAGGCGGTTCTACCACACTATAGACAGGGGGGCTCCTCTACACCTAAGAGGAGAGGTGGTTTACCATCCCATTGACAGGGCGGGCATCCTCTAACCTAGAGAGAGGGAGGGTTCCACGCACACATAGACAGGGGCACCTCTACACCTAGAGGAAGAGGAAGTTCTACCATCATCATAGAGGGGGCATCCCTAGAACCAGAGGAGAGGGAGGGTTCATACCATCACATAGACAGGGGGATCCTCTACACCTAGTGGAGAGGTGACTTTACCGATCACATCAGGACAGGAGGGGGCATCCTCTACACCTAGAGGGAGAGGTTGTGTCATACCATCACCATAGACAGGGGGAATCCTCTACACCCAAAGGAGAAGAGGGCTTCTACCATCAGATTAGACAGGAAGCATCTACACCTAGAGGAGAGTGGTTCTCACACAACCATAGACAGGGGACGCCTCCTACACCTAGAGGGAGAGGGAGGGTTCTCCACCACCATACAAGGGGGACCATCCTCTACAACCTAGAGGAGGCGGGAGGTTCCCCATCACCGTAGACAGGCGGCATCCTCTTAACCTAGAGGAGAGGGACGGTTCCACCATCCCCATAGACAGGGAGCCTCTTACACCTAGAGGAGATGGATAGGTTCTACCATCACCATAGAAGGGGCATCATTCTACACCTAGAGGAGAGGGAGGTTCTACCATCACCATACAAAGGGCACTCTAAACCTAGAGGAGAGGAGAATCTACCAATTGCCATAGACGGCAGGCTACTCTTACACCTAGAGAAGAGGTGGTTTCACCATCACAGAGACAGGGGGTTATCCTCTACATATAGACGGAGAGGTGGTCCTACCATCACCATAGACAGGGCGGCATATCTCTACACACTAGAGGAGAAGTGATTCTACCCATACCATAGGACGGGACTATGCCTTACACATAAGAGCGAGAGGGAGGTCGGCTACCCATCACATAGACAGGGGGCCATGCTCTAAACCTAGAGGAGAGGCAGTTTCTACCATACATCATAGACAGGGGCATTACCGTTACAACTAGAGGAGAGGCGGTCTACCATCAACCATAGACAGGGCGGGCATCCTACTGACCTAGGGACGAGGGAGGTTCTACCATCACATAGACGTGGACATCCTTACACCTAAGAGGAGAGTGATTCTACCATGACAATAGACAGGGGCATCCTCTACACCTAGAGGAGAGGAGGTTCTATCATCACCATAGAACAGAGGGCAGCCTCTACACCCAGAAGGAGAGGGCGGTTTGGTTCTACCACACCATAGACAGGGGCATCCCTCTACACCTAGGGAGAGATGGTTCTATCAGCTCCGAGCGACTCACAAAGCGGAAAATTAGACAGCATCCTCTACACCTAGAGGAGAGGCTGGTCTACCATCACCATCAGACAATGGACATCCTCTACACCTAGAGGAGAGGCGCTTCTACCATCACCATAGACAGGAGGGTATCCTCTAAACCTAGAGGGAGAGTTTGGTTCTACCATCACATAGACAGGGGCATCCTCTACACCTAGAAGAACAGTGGTTCTACCATCACCATAGACAGGGATTCTTTACTGTAAGAGCAGTGAGACTATGGAACACTCTGCCGCTGGAAGTTGTTATGGTGAACTCTATGTACATGCCTTTCTGTAGAGCAAAAATATCACTGGTTATGAGGAAAAAACATTTGTTCAGTAGGAAATGTCTACCATCAGTAAACTGGAGAAAGATGTCCTTTATTCAATGAGGAAAGCTCCTGGGGTCCTCAAGGCTCTTGAAGTTAAATACCCCTTTAATAATTCTTCCCATGTCTCACACTACAAATAATTTAGCCTCCAGTGCACTCATACTGAAAACAGGAACCATTTGGAAAGAAAGAAATATTAAAATACTGTGGACATGGAAATGCTAACAATAGCAATGGGAATAAACAATACAAAATAGCAGATATCATGTAGCACTAGAAACGGTTGATGTGATGAAATTGTTACCTTCCTCTTAACCTTTTAGTCACCAAACCCGGTTGGGACAAAAGGACAAGCCAATTTTTTGTTTTTCCTCATTTCAGCCACGATCAATGAGTTTTCAAAATCATCAACACGGAATTATTAGGCCTTTTTTTTGCTTTTTCAATCATCTCTTTTTGTATAGATAAATTACTAAGCATATTTTTTTAGTGCTGTTAAACTAATAAATATTCTCTACTATTTTCACATTAAAGTTTCATTTTAAATGAATATGAAATTAGTTAATTGCAGTTAAATGAATTATTCATTTTTGTATTATAACAGTTATATCTGTTTGATAAAAACAACTTTTATTCTTCTTGTCATTGGTCATTTATGCAGTCAAGGAGGCGGGACAGCTTTTCGATCCACTCAAGCTCTGCCCGCCTCCTCAGAGCTGCTCTCGCTTGAAGCCACAAATCAAAACACTGCCCCCAGCTCTACGTCACTACACTCCAGACTTTGCCGCATGCACAATCCGCCTGTTGGTCTGGCATTGACGTGCGCATCCACGGCCGGCCCTACATGCGTCTGTAATGTGCATGGCACTGGTGTGATTTAGTGCTAGCCAGCCGTGCACTGGTGCACCTGTAGGGCTGGCCACGGACACGCTTGAGTGGATCGGAAAGCTGTCAAGAAGAAAATAAGTTGTTTTTATCACACAGCAGCAATTCTGTGTGACAGGATTAGTAGCATTGAGATGACTGTACAGTGTTTTCTAAGGTACTGTCTGGGGATTATTTAGCTGATCGGGGGTGACGGGTTCCCTTTAAATTTCAATCCCCTAGTGATGTTTACATAATAAAGATAATTTTTAACCCCATACTTAACGATTTTACTTAGTTTTATTGATGTTCTTGGTCCTATCACTCAGTGATACCACTCAATGTGCTTAAATTATCAGGGTACAGGGTTTAGCTACACTTTCATTCAGCTTCAGAAGACTCCAATAATATCTGACACATAGTAAAAAAAGAGAGATGAGACAGATCAGAGTCATGAGATGGATGTAACACACAATGACACACTCAAGCCTGCTACCTCACATATGAAACACACATCCTGCACTGCTATTCCTCCCCCTCCCCTTGGATCAAGACCTTGTCTTGTCTGTAGTTTGTAGAGCTGGTCTCCTCTACAGGCTACAGTGCTCTCTGCCTCCTGCCACTCCCCCTGCAGTATAAGAAACACTATTCATGAAAGCAATCTGCTCGACCATAGTAAGAAGATTTATGGTCGTATCCAGGGACAAAAAATGTAAACAGCAGGACTGTATTTTTGTTAATAACAGTAAATTAGAGAGTGTGCTGTGTTGTTATCCTGAGTATATTTAAGTATTTTGTCTTTGTGGGAATACCCCTTTAATGTCATAGTTTATAACATGTCTTTGTGGGAATACCCCTTTAATGTCATAGTTTATAACATACTTAAAAATAAGTATAACCATTCTGTAAGTTGCAGGGTTCGGTACTAAAACTTTATAATGGGCACCAAAGATCAAGCAGAAGACAAACCCACTCAGAAGTGAATTGATACTCTGGTTTATGCTTAGAATATGATTCACAAATATTGTGGATTAGTAGACCTTACTGATGATACATCCAACATGGAGACTATATGGATGGAGGGTAGGCCCTAAAGATCACCAGCTTTGGTAGGTCCATCATACCCGAGTTCACCACTGATGGGATTCACTATACTATGGAAGCCAGTGAGATTGTAACTAACTATAGGTAAATGTTGATGTTGCCGCTTGTGTTCCTCTGTTTGTCACCTGCCGTTACATTCAACTGCCAACAATTTCACAGCACAGGCTCAATCACCAACCCATTCAAAGACAGAAAAGCAGTCCAAAGCGTGAGATTCCAGTTGTGGAGTTCTCAACTATTAGACACATCCGCAATCATTTGGATCGGTGCCACTCGTTGCACAACCATTTTACGTCTCCTGAAACTCAGTACAGAAACTAACAGGCTACCCAGATACCTTATGCCATTTCAGATAGCATTTTCAGTGAAACATACAAATACTTCACCTATACCTGTTAAGTTCACCAGCTACACTAAGTACTACAGTTTTCACCAATTAAAAGCTGTCCCTTCACTGATTCCGATTTACTGTAGCTCTGCAACGTTCCTGATGCTAGGCTGCAAAACTCTTTCCGGTCAGGTGGGTGGTTACCAGGCTTTGTGCTCTCATCCAGGACTGCCCACTTGACAGTAAACTGCTTGGAAATGCTGGGGGCTAGAGGTAGAGGTAAAATCCTCTTTAAACCTAACCCCAATGTGGGATCTGTAATTGAAATGCAGTTTCTTGAGCTGATAAAATTTAGGAACCAATGGTTGAATTTAATGCTGATTCTTTGTGTTTCCATTCACAGGTCTCACCATTGTTACCATCACTCAACAAGATCCACCTCAATGTTTACAGGAAAATAAACCTCTTACAGGTCAGAACATATTTATAACTTTATCAAGAGTTGACCAGAAAAATTACCGGTTTATGGACTGATGCAATCTTAAAGGGGTTATCCAGCTGTTAACAATTACTGAGGGTCGGGCTGGGGAGGGCTAGTTAAACATTATAAACGTGTACTCATCTCCTCCGGCGCCGCCGATGTCCCGCACCGCGGCCCTTTTGATCCGTGCCCCGTTTTGTTTACAGGGGCACAGAAGCCGCGCACAGGGAACTTCCGGTCCGCGATGTAGCCGGCTCCTCCCATACGTCCCTATCTCTCAGCGTTGTAAGCGCTGGGAGATGGTGTCGGATGGGAGCTTCCGGACAGCCGGAAGCTTCCTGTGCACCCCTGTATACAAACCGGCGCACAGAGGAGACGGACCGCTCCGCGAGACATCAGCAGCGCCGGATGAGGTAAGTAGATGTTTATTATGTTTAAGTAGCCCACCCCAGCCCGGCCCTCAGTATTTTTTAACACCCGGATAACCCCTTTAAGGAAAATAACAATTAACTAAAAAATCTTCCACTATGACGAAATGGGAGGCGCCGATGGGAAGCCAATATATTGCTGCGATCAGTGATAGCAATAATTGTGGCTATCACCGACCCTGTATGGAGAGGGTTCACCCCATGAGCCCTCTCCATATGCCCATCACATGGAGCAGCCTGTTTATTTATGTGGTCTGGTTGAGAGGTGGTTAAAAGGAAACTATGGAAAGTGTTTGAGAAACAGAGAAAAAAAATGGCTTGGTGTATCTGTCACTTCAATTTTTATTTTTAAATATGTGAAGTGAATTACTTTAAAAACATTTTATGTAATACACTTCATTAAAGTTTTTTGTATGATTGAATCTGTATTGAAAGTTCACCCTAATTCTCTTGATAAGCAGTGACAGAGTAAAGGTATATTAGGATAACCATTACAGCTTTTCTATAATGTCTATACTCTCCCTGCTGCATTTCTGACATGAAATCAGAATAAACCTTTCCCATTTTAGGTCAATTAGGATAACCATTAATTTGTGTAAGATGGGAAAAATCATAAGAAATCACCCAAGGTATGAGGAAGAGAATTGTGCATAAGTCAGATTCATCCTTGGGTGCTATTTTCAGAAACCTGAAGGCGCCTCACTCATCTGTACAAACAGTTATATGCAAGTATAAACAAGGCAGGAATGTGCAGCCATCATATTGCTCAAGAAATAGAATGGTTCTTTGTCCCAGAGATAAACGTACTTTAGCCTGATATGTGCATATCAACCCAAGACCAAAGGTAAAAAACCCGATGAAGATACTGAAGCTGCTAATCCTCCCTTATACCACCATATAATCCGGAACCTTAGAGCCATTCTGTCCAGCATGCTATGAGGGAGGATGATTAGATTTTGATTTAGAAAAGTTTATTGAAAAGTTACTGATCATTTTAATACATTGCGGAAATTTTAGCACTAAGTACCACACAGGCAATACTTCCAATAAAGAACACCATGTGCAGCAAAGCTATAAACAAATACACCCTAATGTATAGAGGGTGGGTATACAGACTGATAAAGTGATTGAGAAACATTCACGTTGTTAGAGTAGAACATGCCCCCTGTAGGTATAACTATGGTAAAGCATTTTGTTTCCATAATTCTTGGAATTAACAGAGCAAACAATTTCAGTGGCAATTTATATCTCAGTAACTGTGTTAAATGTCATGCAATGTGTTACTTTCAGATGAGAAAAAATGCCCCAACAATTGGATTTGCCCATCAAAGGGCGACTGTAGCAAAAGAAATTTGTGCCGTTGCAGCAATGGATACTACAAATGTAGAAAGAATAATGTCATCATTTGTAAAGGTGAGTGCTATGTTCTTCTTATGTCCCTTCACACCTCTTCCTACCCTTAGGCCTAATTTGTAAAAAAAAACAGACCACAAACTGGGCTGGGTTGGGGACCCTTTTTCGACCGGGTACAGAAGGAAGCTGGAGGATGCAGTAGGGCCACTGAGCTTGCTCATGGTGCGGTGAGACAATGGGGCACATTTACTAAGGGTCTGTCGGGTTTTCCGAATTTTTCCGTTTTGCGCCGAATTGCCCCAGGTTTTTGGCACACGTGATCGGATTGTGTCGCATCGGCTTCCATGTGCCGGGAATCGGGGGGGGGTTGGCTGTCGGAAAACCCAACGGATTCGGAAAAATCGCGCTAATTGAAAAAAAAGTGCCGCTTGACCCACACTTACATGCACCAGGAAGAGAATGGTGAACTCCGGTGGACCTCAGTGCAGCAACGACACCTAGTGGATATCGGGCGCACGACCTTAGTGAACGCCGGAAGACCCGAATCCTTGTCGAAAAACGCGCCGCTTGATCATGACAGGACCGGGTAAGTAAATGCGCCCCATTGGGACAGATTTGCCTTATTAATGTGTAGCGGCCAACACATTCATGAAGACCGGATCTCGGCCTTCATGAATGTGACGTACGCTGCATGCGCCCCTTGAACTGTTGGACTTGCCAACATAAATGTTGCGAATACACACCGGAAGGAACCTTTTTGTGTACAGTGTTGTGTCGCGGCGTGCATAGTGCAGCAGTGGCACAATACTAACACAATCACTTAATAAATACATGTGCAACCAGAATTCTGGTGTAGACTGCAAAAGTAAATCTGAGCCAGTGTGCGGTGTAATAAACCTTGTATACTTACATACAGTTCTTCACTCATACACAATTTTACAATCTTGCAAACATACACACGTTTATAGACTCATGCATGCATATTTATGCACAGATACATATAAATGTTAGGGTCCCCTGACACTGCGGGCCCCATGGCTGCTGCCACTGTAGTTAAGCCCCTGCTAGGGATGTCTCATCTCTTATTCCTGCCATGTACTTCCCCCATGTGATCAGCAGCTACTGGGACAGATCCGTGTAATTGTATAGATGTATATATCACTGCAAGTGAGTGTATAAATGTGTATACAAATATGTATATTTTCTGAAGGGTTAAGGGTCCCCATTCAGAGTCTGCCTCTCATTCTTACACCCCTGGTTTATAGACTATAGTTTATGAAACCCTGCAAAAAACAATTGCCAGGCTGAAGCAAATCACCCATGAAAAATTGAAGGTGGAATTTATTTTAATAGAAACACTAACTCCACCATTGGATTGGTGTACATACAGCAGTTAAAATTATATTATGTTAGTAGCAGGTGCATTCCTTGTGCAGAAGGTGGCAGCAGAGAGCAGACCTCACAGTTACATCAGCAAACTAACACAGGCAGATTGCTACTGTAAGTGTATGGGGAAACATAATACAAGCTGAACTACAACTAATCTTCTCTTTGAAGCATTTTTCCTCTTTTAGTGCTTTTTTGGGGGTCAGGTTTTTTTACCCAAAAATGCTGAGTACTCCAAGTTGTAGTCTATATACATATTTCTATTCTTTGCTTTAAAAAGTAACAAAAATGTATAGAAAAACATGTAATATATGTGTGAAAAAAAACGTGTACAATCACATGACATCTATGATATATTTTTTTTGTGTGTGAATAAAAAAGGCCACATAAAAAGTGTGATGAAATTCTGGTGTAACCAGACAAAGAAGATCTGTCATGTCAAGAATTCCATTACTAAGGATCAGCAATATGATAACTATAAGTAAAATTATAACTAATTATAGTTACCACTAGATGAGGGTATACGCTGTATTCAACGGCCCAGGGTTGTCAGCCAGGCAACTTAATGAGCCGGCACCATGTCATCTAACGAGCAATGGACAGTGTCTGCACCCCAAGAAGTGTGTGCCCACAGTTGTGTTGCACGTGACCCTTTTGTGGCGCAGGTGCACTAGGCATAATGCGGCACAAATTGGGGGGCGTTCCGGTGCTTAGTCGGACCATGCACCAGATTTATCATGCCAGGCCGACAGAAGTGTGTCGCATGTCCCGTGTTACAGATAGACCAGAAAAAAAGTGGTGCACTCCGTCAGAGCATGATTCATGAAGAACGTGCACCAGACATCCTGAATCTGGCGCCCCCTGCACTATACACACGCAAACTACACTTAGTGCAGTTTGAACCAGTATTAGTAAATGTGCCCCTGTAAGTACGTAACTAGGAACTTTAAGCAACAAGCAAACAAAACATAGGAGCACATTTACTAAGAGCAGTGCAAACTACACTAAAAGGGGCACATTTACTTAGAAAGTCGGAAACTGCACTAAAAAGGCTATTTCCGTGTATAATGCTGGGTGTGGCATTTCAATAAGATCATGCGCCAGAAATCATGAATCTGTCGCTTCCCCGCACTGGCCCGACAGAGTTCACCATCTTATTTGTGGTGCACCTTTTATAATTTTATAAATCCTTTATTTATATAGCCCACAAATTACGCTGCGGTGCCGAATCTTTACCATACGGCGTGCAACACAATTTGCAAGTTAAATAACGTGCTTGGTCTGAATCAGTCGGATCAACCCTAATTTGTGTCGCATGGAGGCTACCGCAGCTGCTCCACAAAGGGGTCGCGTGCAACACACTAGCAGCACAAACACTTCTTAAATACCTGTGCAAGCCGTTCCTAGCACAAGTGCACAGTCCAACAAAAGTGCAACGCAAAGCCCTTAGTAAATGTGCCTCAAAGTATGTTTTCCTGTGTATAATGCAGGGTGTGCCACAAAGTGTCACGTGCGCCTGAAATGTGTTTCAGACACTTTTTAAATACCTGTGCTAGCAGTTTGCACTGAAAAGAACAAGCAAAGTGGGACAGAAAATTGGTGCAAGGTCCTTAGTAAATGTGGGCTACATAGTCTGTTATCATCTCAATGTACCATGTATGTAACCATATCTGTATCCTGTTTGAAACATTGGGGGTCATTTACTAAGGGCCCGATTCGCGTTTTCCCGACGTGTTACCCGAATATTTCCGATTTGCGCCAATTGTACCTGAATTGCCCTGGGATTGTGGCGCACGCGATTGAATTGTGGCGCATCTGCGCCGGCATGCGCGCGACGGAAATCGGGGGCCGTGGCCGAACGAAAACCCGACGTATTCGGAAAAACCGCCGCATTTAAAAACCGAAAAAGTGTCGCTTGGGAAGCGCTTACCTTCACCTGGTCCGAGGTGGTGCATTCCGGCGCGATGAGATGACCTTCAGCGCAGCAGCGCCACCTGGTGGACGGCTGAGGAACTACCTAAGTAAATTTGCCCCATTGTGCTTGAGCATTGTGTACGAAAAAATCCCTCCCCTACCCGGGGATCAATAAAGTAATATTGTATCAAATTTCACCGCATGGCTTTCCATATTGAATAAATTATTCATAAAATTAAATTAAATGACAGTTTACTATACTTTGTTTTTCAGATGAAAATGAGTGCAAAATCTCTAAACATCTCTGTGGCAATTCCAGTCATTGTGTGAACACACAAGGAGGTTATTACTGTAAGTGTGATAGTCACCACCGTAATGGAAATCAAACTGAATTCTGTCCTTCTGTTGATAAGGAAAAGAACAAGTGCCAAGGTCAGTACATAGCAGCAAAAGCAACTAAGAAAGTTTCAGACTAAAAAGTCCTGAAAAAGATGGCACAAAAAAACTAAGCCTAAGGCTGCATGCACATCAGCGGGCAAACCTTGGCGCGCAGTAGAGAAGGAGGGGGTGAGCACTGCTCGCCCACGCCCCTCTCTTTAGAAAATAGAAGCCGCGCGGCCATCAATACGCAGGCTCTATATTTTTGCGGCTTGTTGCGCTCACCGTACCGAGTCCGTGCACCATAGCTGCCATGCATGCAGCCATACATACGTCCCCCTGACGGTCGTGTACTTAGAGATTCCACTGGAGGTGGCCAGTAGGGGTAGACTGGGCTAAAGAAGAAGATCTTGAGAGTGTTTATCACATAATAAAAAGTGTCTATATATTGGAGCAAATTTTTTTTGCTGCAAAAATTTGTCTTAATTGACTGTGCATATGAAACACAGGAAATTAAGCAAATTTTTGCAGCAAAAAAAATTTGCTCCAATATTTAGACTGCCTTTTAGGACAGTTTTAGACTGGAACAATGAACAGCTGTGACTCTACAAAAATGTGCATGACCTTAAAAGAGCCAGAAAAGCACATAAAGTGCACCAGAACCTAGAGCGCGGAGAAGGTGGGCAGTAATACCGAACAGAGATGACGGAGCCAGAAGGGGCTTTGGCCACGTAGCCAGAACCCCCTGAGGCTAATTTGCATAATTGTAAAAGACGGTTTTCTTAAAAATAAGCCTTTAGAAGAAAAGGGAAGTGTGGATCCTGTTTCGGGGGCACACACCAGTGCATACGTTTGCTTGGTTTACAAGAACTACTATGTGGTATATCTCCTGTAACCTGTTTGTGCGAGAGTTTCAGGTATATTAAGACGGCTCATGGGTTGAGCTTTCCTCATACACTAAGGGGGGCATTTATAATCGACTTTCAAACGCAAAAGTGGCGGTTTTCTCTTGCTGCACTTCTTGCGCCTTAATTATGAAGTGTCAGCGCCACAATTTTGGTGGTTTTCCGACAATCACTACTTGTTCTGTTTTTGGGTGCACAATTATGTCGTGCTTGTGAATCTGACACTTTCCAGGTTTTATTTTTCTTTTTTTGGCGCAATTTTTGGTGCAAAATTAGATCATCTAAAAGCTGGTCCAGGGAGTTCTACTTCACCTTCATAAATGTGGAGACAGTTCTTATTCTTTTGGTTTGTGCGCCAAATCATTAATCCCATGCAACACAAACTTAAATCACAGGGAAAATTATAGCCAACAAAATAATAAATGCTCCCCATGATCTGAATACCATGTTATGTCATTGGGGGGGGGGGGAGCGATTGCTGTTACAGCCAGGAGAGGCCTGTGACATGATCATAACAGTACTCACTGTTGTCGATGTTTATGAAAACTCTTAATACTGTAGTATTGAAGTATATGGTAGGTGTGAGCAGACCCCCTAGGGTACTTTATCCTTTTTATTGACAATATCCTATTTTATGCTTAAAAATACAGTAAAAGATTTGGTAAAAAGTAAAAAAAAAAACCTCAAAATGTAATAAAAAACTAAAAGTTTAAATTACTCCCTTTCCCTAGAGCAGATAAAAATAAAATAAAATCATACACATGTTAGGTATCACCTTCTCTCAAAATGTCATATCTATAAAAAATGTTTTTCCCGGCGGTGAACCCAATAAGGGAAAATGGTGGCCAAATATGTGAATCGCCACTTTTTGCCACATAAAAATTTGACTAAAAATTGATCAGAAGGTTGTACAGAACCCATAGTGGCGGCATGGAAAATGTCATATTGTCCCACAAAACAGGTCCATAGTTAAAAAAAGGTTATTGGCATCAGAACAAGGAGAAATTGCAATTTTATTTTTGTATAAAAGGTTTAATTTTTAAAACCTATTTAAACTATTAAAACCTGATAGCTTCTTGATAGTACCAACCCAAAGAATTAGAGGGTAGATGTCATTTGGAGCACAAAATGAAAGCTGTAAAAACAGACACCACAAAAAATGTGCTCTTTTGTCAAACGTTTGGAATTTTTTCCTGCTTCACAGTACATGACACGGAAATATAAAATACTGACACTAGGAACAGCAATTTGTTACACAGAAAACAAGCCCTCATAAAGCTCTGCACATAGAAAAAAAAATTATGGTGTGAAAATGCAAAAAAGCAAAAGGACTTTGATTCCTGAGTGGTCAAACTATGTTGGATTTATCATTTAGCATCAGCCATTGAGATACAGAGGGAGATTAATTTTCTTGCGTACAAGTTCTGAAGACTGCAAAGATACATATGCTACACAACTTGTAAGGGCAGAAAAGTTTAGTTATGATCTAAGTGTATGAGAAGGGGACACATTAATATTTGCTAAGGTGACAAAAATACACACGACGGGCCACATTTATCAAAACTAGTGCAGTCTGTACTATGTGCAGTTTGCCTGTGTAGTGTGCAGGGGGCACCAGATTCATCAAAACTGGTGCACGATCTTCATCATTCTGTTGCCCCCTGCACTGATCGGGAAGTGGGCACCAACTTTTAAATTTTTTTAAAATTCTGTTGATTCGCTAAAATAAATGTCGCATGGTCTGACTCCAACCCCCTTCATGTGCAGAATTTTGTGGAGCATCGGACACACAGAGCAGCCGCAACGCAAAACTGGTGCAGACACAACATAAATACACGTAGCAACAAGCAGTTTGCACGTTTTTAGTCAGTGCTGAGTCAGAAAAACTGGCGCATACGCTTTAATAAATGTCGGCCGAGGTGTGCAGTTATATGGGATGTCGTAGGGTCCTGTGTGTGATCGGCGGGTGAGGAAGTGTCAATAATAAGAGACTGCAAGAGTCACTATGGGACCAGGGCAGGAATAGGACCTGCTCCATCTTTTGCAGCTTGACTAGTCGGCTTATGCAATGGGGATGTGGAATTTACAGCTTTGTGCATAAACCGAAAAAACGGCTAGAACACGTCCCCATCTTCTAGCCTTGTGCATGAGCCCTAACACTGGTCTCGGCATTGGCATCCAAAATACTCATTGATGGGTCTAAATTATGCACTTACTCTGTGTTTAGTTGAAATATCAGTTTCATACAAGTGATGATCAGATGATGAAAGCAGCTGAAGAAATATATGCTACAATAAGTGTATGACCTTCTGTCACCTGATAGAAAAGATGCATCAATGTCAGATTTTAATGAGTTCTGTGATCCTTACGTTCTATTCTTATAGAAATAGATGAATGCAGAGATAACCCAGGAATCTGTGGATCTAACTTCATCTGCCACAACACAAACAGCTCCTATGGATTCAGAAACATCTCCAACACTTGTGTAGGTGAGTACAAAGATATATTTCTTGGTTTCCTATAACCACATATGGACACAGAGACACAATCTTCCTGCCAGTTTCTTGTAGAGTATACAGACGCACTGGACCAAATTGTGTTAAGTTGGTTAAACTTTGTGAATATTACCGCCCCCAAGGTGGGGCACGTCCCCGCTTCCTACAGAAGTGGTAAAGAGATCTGAACCTCTCCCTTTCAGTGGAACAGAAGGAACACATTTTGACACTGTCCCACAAAGCCTCAATTTCCAACTCATACCAAGATACAAACTTCAAAATCATAAAATGTTCCCAGACACATCACCATTGTGTTGGAGATGTGGCTCCTCAGAGGGGACCATACTGCATATCTTTTGGGACCGTTCTGGGATCCGTCAGTTCTGGGATGCGGTGACTCAAGAACTGACTGGACAGAACCTAAGAGATAACCGCCACTCTGGCCCTCCTGCATCAATCAGAGCTGTCACTACCCCAGTACAAAGAATCATTGTATAGGGTTAAGTTGAGGGTGAAATGGTTCACCCGTATTGTATTGTATTGTATTGTATCGTATTTCTCTTACCTGTATTGTAATTTTACCTGATACAAGTAAAAACAATAAACTGGAATATGGAAAAAAAAAATATTATAATATTAAAACACATGTTTTGTATTGTTGTTTTGTATTGTTGATAATAACTCTAAAACGTGAAAATAGGGAAAAAAATATGAAAATTAGATGAAAATATTATCTATGTCACACATTTAAAGGAAATCTACCACTAGGATGAAGGATTGTAAACCAAGCACACTGACATACTGGTGTGTTCCCCCTCTGGCAGCATCTGCTTTTCTTTTAGCTTCTTATGCCCTGGTTTTTATAAAAATATTTTTTAATTATGCAAATTAGTCTGAGGGGCTCCATAGGTGTTAATGGATCCTGGAGCTCCTCATGCTAATTTGCATAATTTACCCTTTTTCCTTAAATACAAAAGCAGAAGAAGCTCAAAGAAGAGTGGATCCTACCAGAGGGGGCACACACCAGTGTATTTGGTTTACAATCCTTCATCCTGGTGGTAGATGTCCTTTAAAGGGAACCTGTCACCAAGAGAGCCATTTTTAGCACTCCCCCAGTCCCCACAGAGCATAGTCCATACGCTGCCAAAGTGTTTTTGTATTAAAAATTGGTTTTACAGAAAAAAAGATATGTTATATTGTACCTTTCATTAGCATGTGCTGTGTGACTAGGCAGTTGCCTTTTGGGAGGGGCTGGAAAGGAGCAGTTCCCCCCACCCTTGGGAAACATGTGACCATTTCAAATGTATGAATAACTCCCCTCACTCGGGATTGGCTGTAGAGGAGCAGGGGGCGTCGCTAAGCCCAGTGATCGGTGTTTTCATATATTTGAAAAGGTCACATGGAGTAGCTGTTCCCCAAGGGTAGGGGGGAACTGCTCCTTTCCTGCCCCTCCCAATTGGCAACTGCCTAGTCACACAGCAGATGCTAATGAAAGGTACAATATAACATATCTTTTTTTCTGTAAAACCAATTTTTTATACAAAAACACTTTGGCAGTGTATGTACTATGCTCTGTGGGGACTGGGGGAGTGCTAAAAATGGGTCTCCTGGTGACAGGTTCCCTTTAAAGCACAATAAACAAGCTGGCGTTAGTTTTTTATTTATCCTGCCACAGAAAGACTTTATAAAAGCAATTCGATGGTTTTTCATATTTTATATATATTCAACAGGAAGCTTCATTGTTCACTTCTTGTAGATAGAAACTGATCCCTGGTCATGTGATATCACACAGGTGCATGGCTCGTTATATCCCTGGTCATGTGACGTCACACAGGTGCACGGCTCGTTATATCCCCTGTCATGTGATGTGACACAGGTGCTTGGCTCATTATATCCCTGGTCATGTGATTTGACACAGGTGCACAGCTTGTTATATACCTGGTCATGTGATGTCACACAGGTACACGGCTCATTATATCCCTGGTCATGTAATGGCACACAGGTGCACGGCTTGTTATATCCCTGGTCATGTGATGTCACACAGGTGCACAACTTGTTATATCCCTGCTGAAGTGATGTCACACAAGTGCACAGCTCTTTATATCACACAGCTCTGTATGTCAAGTAGCCATGAACCTGTGTCACATCACATGATCAGGGATATAACGAGCCGTGCACCTGTGTGACATCACATGACCAGGGATTTAACGAGCCGTGAACCTGTGTGACATCACATGATCATGTACAAGTGTTTATCCACAGGAAATAAACCATGAAGCTTCCTATTGAATGACAGCAAGCAGAGATCTAGAAAACTGTGAGGAAATGACACAGAATTGTATAACTTTCCATTACACAAACAATATCAATTATTTGCTAAAAGTGAACAATCCCTTTAAGGTGTTAAGTTACAACTGCAAGAGCATTTTACCAGCTGTTATACCTTAATCCAGATAGACACAAGAGGGAACTAATGTAGAAAGACTGTTTTACACAACTCCCTCTTTGTGTTACTATTTGTTATTACTTATTAAACTGATTCTACATGATAATGATTGAAGTGTGATTCCGGTTTACGTTTTCTTCTTCCACAGATATAGATGAATGCACTGATATCCCAGCAATCTGTGGATACAACTCCACCTGCCACAACACAGCGGGGTCATACTATTGTTCTTGTGACAGTGGATTCAAAAACAAGTCCAACACATGTGTAGGCGAGTGCAAACATTACATTTCTTTTTTGTTTTGTTTTCACTATAACCTGATTCTTGTTACTAGATTCTGGTGCTTCGTGGAGTCAGATCCTCCTCGGTAGATGGTGGTTCAAGATACTTTTGCTTGCAAATCTCAAATTTTTAGTTTCTTCGGCTCGCTACCTTGACCATCAGGTCTTTACCCCGCCCTTGTTCTTCCATCTACCAATCTCTATCTCACATTCCTCACAGGAAGTCAAACAAAATCTGGAAGATGACATAGGAAAACTCAGTAACATACTTTTGGAATCCTCCACTGAACCCCCAGCTAAAATCACAAATTCAATCAGTAAACTTACGACAACCATTCTAAACCAATGTGAGACGTTCATCACTGAAGTCTTGTATTGATGCCCCCAGGAACCAGTCATCAAGCAAACTGAACTTGGTAAGTCTAGTATAACTAGTTATTGACGATACCCCTGTATATCCGTGCAAAGCAGACCCTATGCCAGAAAATGCAACTTTATCAAGGCTTGTACACTAGTAGAAGCCTAGATAAATCCTCCCCCTATTGACTAAGGGACAGTGTTTAGGCATGCTCTATGACCTCTTTAGCTGTTCAGGGAGAGGGAGAAGAGAGTTATAGTCCATTTATTGATGCCCTCCAATCTGGAGAAGAGGCACTACAATTCTGCCATGTCACAGCCAAGGTTGTGTGGGAGTGCACTGATTGAGAATGTGGACTGTAGAAGCTTGTTTACTGTCATATCCTTAATCTGTTCGCCTTCAGTATACCTATTTACTCCAAGACTAGGATGAGCGGACCCATTAAAAACTGGTGTAGCCCGTTTGGTAAACTGTATTTTAAAAATCATTTCATTTCAGGGTACTAAAATCAAAACCCCCCCAGTAACACTAATTGTTAAAAACCACGGCAGCGTTTTAAAGCCCTGAGCTTGAGGTTGCCCTTCCTAAGACGTGTCAGAGAGGAACAGCAATACCCTCATAATCGCGGCACCCTCTGGTGACGATTTGCTAGTACCGGCATGTGGCGCCTGATTTAATGCCGCTGTCGAACTGTGCAAATGGCATATTAAAGAGTTAACACCTGTGATGGTTGCAGTATAGTTGTTCTGTGGGAAGGACGGCCCACTATGATGCTTGGAATCCTGGAATAGTGTTCAGTCTGGGAAACTGGCCATCAACAGTTGGGATTTGAGGACAAAGCACTATAGATGTTTTAGCCTAAATCCAACAAATGTCTAAAAGTAACACTAAAAACACATTTAAAAAAGTTACAAAAAGGAATTAGACAATTTATTTTATCTTCTCCACTGAATTTGGCTGTAAGTGGGCGATCTATTTTATTTTAAATCACTGGATTAGGTTAGTCAAACTCAAAATTGCTGTTGCCAGGATGAGCAGGATGAGCAACAACCCCCCCCAACCCCCCCCCCCCCCCCCCCGAAGAGCCACTATTTCTTTATACTTTCCCTTTCTTTTGGGTCTTGATATACCAGCACACTGGCCATGGGCCAAGTAATTCTAATCAGGTACTAGCTGACATAGAATTGAGCTATGACTGTGCCAGGAATGGGCCACAGGTATACGAGTGCACTGGGACGCATGCCCTTAGGTGAAGGTTGTAAGGGGTGAAAATGGTGCAATTCTGACTATGTGCGCAGAAATTGCGACTTTTAAGGATTGTACACCAGTAGAAGCCTAGATACTGTACATTTCCCAATTGAATTCTAATGGACAGTGTTGAGGCGATGCTCTATGACCTCTTTAGCTGTTCAGGGAGGGAGAGGAAGAGAGCTGGGGAACATCACCCAGGTCTAGGGCAAGTTTAGGTTGGGGTAAAGCCCATCGAGGGAGCCACCCAATGGGCAATAATAATAATAATGCAAAAATTGTATGATAAGAGAAACATATTTTACAAAATCTGTTAATAAACTGGTAAATTCACACCAATAAAACGTAAAATGACCTTGTACCAAATTTATCAAGGGACACTTAGGCCCCTTTCACACTTGCTGTTTTTCACGCGCGTTTCGCGCGTGTTTTTGACGCGCAGAACTGATTGCACTCTGACCTATTTGAACCAAGGGTCTTTTCGACTTGCATTCTTTTCACGCACACAAGCGCGTTTTTTAAAGCGCGCTTTTAATCTCGACATGCTCTACTTTTGCAAGTCACACAACGTGAAAAACGCACCATACAAGTCTATGGAGATGCACCAAAAATGCATTGCACTCTGAGACACTTGCAAGTGCAATGCAAGTGTGCAATGCGTTTTCCACGCATCACATTGCCAAGAAAGCTAGAGCTCAGTCCTGAGTCCATTTCACAAGCATTTTCGCGCGTGAAAAACGCATTGAAATGCATTGAAATTGCATCAAAAACGCGCGTGAAAAACTGAGACACTGAACAACACATGACTGAAAGCTGATGCACTTGATAACAAAATGCGTGTTTTCACGACCAACCCTGATTGCACCCTGATCAAACTCTGACGTGAAATGCAACGCGAATGTGGAAGGGGCCAGAGGCCCTCTTCACCACTTGGTTTTCAAGCGCGTTTCTGCGCGCGCTTTGACTGCGCAGAACTTGCATTGCACTCTGGACCCTTGTAACCATGGGCTTTTTCAGACTTGATTTTTTTTTTTCACGCACACGCGTGTTGTTTTTTAACGACGCGTTTAAATCTCGACATGCTCTAACTTTGCAAGTCGATGCGCGTGAAAAACGCACCATACAAGTCTATGGAGATGCATCAAAAACGCATTGCACCTGAGACACTTGCAAGTCCAATGCGTTTTTTCACACATTCAATTGCCATAGAAAAGATAGAGCTCAGCCCTGAGTCCAGAAAATAAACGTGGAAAAAGCATTGAAATTGCATCAAAAACCGCGTGAACATGAACAAACTCTGACTGAAAACTGCTTTGCACTCTGATGCAAAATGTGCGTTTTCACTGACCAAAACTGATCGCACCCTGATCAAACTCTGAGTGATCGCACACGCAGTGTGGAAGGGGCCGTACACTCACCGTCCACTTTATTAGGTACACACACGTAGGTTACGGGGTTGGGCCCCCTTTTGCCTTCAGAACTTCAATGCCTCAATTCTTCGTTGGCAATAGATTCAACAGGATGCTGAGCTCCTCAGAGATTTTGGTCCTATTGGAATGATGCATCACACAGTTTGACCGCGATGTTGTCGCTGCAACATCCTGATGCGGAATCTCCGTTCCACACATCCCAAGATGCTCTAATTGGATTGAGATTGGTGACTGCGGAAGGCCAGTTGCTGGACAGTGACCTCATTGTCATGTCAAGAACAGCCAGTCTGAGAGTGACATCCAGCATTTTGACATGGCGCATTGATCCTGCTTGGAAAAGCATAGCATCGATGTTGGGTCACATTGGTGGATAAAGAGGATACATGGTCAGCAACAAACTCAGGTAGCCCCCTGTGTGCGTTGCAAAGGTTCTCAATTGGTACCAAGGGGCCAAAGAGCGCCAGAAAATATTCCCAACACACCAGAACACCACACCACCAGCCTGAACCGTGATACAAGACAGGATGGCATGTCGCAGCAGCACAATCGAGATCATCAGACCAGGCAACGTTTTTTCCATCTTATACGTCCAATTTCGATGAGCTTGTGCAAATATATGCCTTCAGTTCATCCTGTTCTTTAATGAAAGGGTGGTACACCCGGTTGTGGCTCTGCTACTGAGGCCATCTGTGCCTCAAAGTCGATCACTGCTGCGTTCAGAGAGCTCTTCGCCTACCTGGGTTTGTAACGGGTGGCGATTTGCAGTCACGTGTTGGCCTTTCTACAGCTCGAACCAGTCTTGCCCATTCCCCTCTGACACTCTTGGCACAACAAGGCATTTCCGCTCCCAGAATGCCCGCTCACTGGATGTTTTTGTCTGGTATTTCGGACCATTCTCTGTAAACCTAGAGATGGTTGATGCGAGGAAAATCCCAGAGATCAGCAGTTCTCGAAATATTACTCAGACCAGCCCCTTCTGGCACCAACATACAACCATGCCCCACGTTCAAAAGGCACTCAAATCACATTTCCTCCCCATACTGATGCTCGGTTGACTGAGGAGATGTCTTGACCATCGTCTAACATGCCTAAATGCACTGATTGCCGCTGTGATTGGGCTGATTAAAATTAAGTGTTAACGAGCGTTGGACAGGGAAGCCTAATAAAGTGGGCCGGTGAGTTGATACAACAACAAGGGGTCTCAAATTAAGCAGTGTTGAAGGAAAGGTGACACCTTTTGGCCTAGTTTCTGGCATAAACTAAAAAAAAAAAATGGTTTTTTTTTATTTCTTATTCTGTGCAGTAAAGACGAGTCTACTTTGCAGACACTTTGTTAAAATTGCCACCAGTTACTTACTGTGTGTGCAGGGGGCACATTGGGATGCGTTGTCCGGGTCATCTGCGGACACATCCCCAGGTACAGGCACAGACTCTCGTGTGCCTCTTCTGGGCCCCCTCAACTCATCAAGTACAACCAACCTGCTCTTCTTCTGATTCCAGCAGTGGTCGTCCTGCTGAACTCCAGCTACAGCCTCCCGCTCCACGCGGTTTTCTAAGATTTTAAAGTCCAGCGCGCGATAAAATTACTTGCTGCGCCGATACCACTGTCCTGTGAAATGTTCCCGCCCTCATGCTGTCCCTGTGCTTCCATGCCATGAGACAAGCTCGTGTTCCTTGCCCTCGGTGCTGTTTAAGATGATTTCCGGTTGTGAGACCACCACGGTACCCGTCTTGATCCCTGACTACTTGACTCTTCTCCGCTGCCTGCCCGACCTTTGCTCTGCCATGTCTGAAATCTTGAACACTGCTGCCTGCCTGTCTCGACGACCTTCGCTGCCATTCCAAACAAGCTGATTTCTCTGCCTCACAACCTGTACTTGGGGGTGCCGGCCATCAGACTATGCACCACGGACATAGTCGTGACTGCACTGGGAGGCGACCGTGGTACCATGCCGACCAGTCACGTTCCAACTTTTCTGCTTGCAGCGAGACGTCTGGTGATAACCGAGACCCACATTCGCCGACTTCTGTCGGCTTACGTCATTCCATTCCACGGCGGTTCCAGTGGCTCCACTACTTCCTGACAGTAAAGATCGGCCATGCAAGTCCCAGGCAGATTGCTGTGTAAAATCAGCAACTTGGACAGTTCACTGCCATGTTGTCAAGCAATTGATGACTACTCAAAGGTCAGTGTCAATTCCATACGTCCCTCCTGCACTTCACAAGTTCCCTACTTCCGCAAAACCTAGCATGAGACTTCCATGCGTTTCCCCAGTAATTGAGTGTGCACCCCAAGGTGGCAGGGCTTGTATCACCAGTTGCTCCTTGCAAATTGAACCCATGCACTGCTGGTGATAACCGCTCTGGGAACCTATGTCAAGGGGTACTCATCTGTCGTGACTATCAGTTCATTCGGAACCCTAGCCTCTGAGCAGCCTGGAATGAAGCAGCCTGTCGCAACCTTTAAAAGTGACTTTCCTGACAGTTAAAGATGCACTGTCGCTGCAACAAGACCTGCCATCTTCTCTGAGTGGTCGCATCTCTTTTGGCCACCTCATGATGACACCGATTTTCTCAGAGAGGACTGGGAGCAGCGTCCTTGAACACAGTGCAAGTCAGGATCCCAACGTCTTCCCTGCCTGGACTCCTGTATTCCAAAGACCACCTCAAATCGTTTCTGTGTCAGTTGAAGGAACCTATGCAGGTGGATAGAGCTCAGCTGTCTACGCAAGAGCATTTCCCGATGAAGGCAAGGAAATCTCTGGCTCTATTGTGCCAGCCTGGAGCACTTCTTTCTTAAGACGTGTGCATTCCCATCCTCAGTGTCCGGAACACATGCACCTAGGGTTCCTGCATAAAGGTCCCTAGGTGAGAACAAGCTTTCCAACGTCTGAATGTTCTTTGTCTTTCTCAGTTTGAACAAGTGCCCCGGTTATAAACTTCAGCCTTCCTAGACTCTGGCTCTGCAGGGAACTTGTGTATGACTGCCTAGTCTCCCGCATCATTTCCCCACTGGTTCATCTAGTAGAATCACCGCTGGTGCATGGGCAGACTCTCTCTTTGATAATTGGTCCGGTAATCAAACCGAGCCACTATTTGGCAAGTGTTTTTTTTTTTTTTTTGGATTTTTTTTTTTTTTGCTTTTTTTTTTTTTTCATAAGTGGCTTTCTGTTCTATTCTTCCCTTTTTTTTTTTTTTCCTTGTCTTCTTAGTTTAATTGGTTCCTTTTTTTTTTATCCTAATTCAATTTTTTCTGCTTTCCTTGTGTGCTTTTTCTGATTTACAGTTTTTCGATGTTTTATTCTTTCTCACCTTTTTCCTTTTTTTTTCTTTTTTTTTTTTTTCTTTCTTTTTGTTTTTTTTATTTTTTTTTTTTTTTTTTTTCTTTTCTTTTTTTTTTTTTCTTTTTTTTTTTTTTTTTTGTTTTTTTTTTTTTTTTGAGCGCGACCCGTCTATGTTACCCGTCAGTCCAGCTACTGTTTCAATGACCTACTCATGGTGCGGGACTTCCTAGCCGTCAGTTCTACTGTTCTGAGTTCAAGCATGGGTCCCGCGATAGCTTTGCTAAAGTCTTTTCGGAAAACAAGCAGAGACTCTTCTGCACTCCAGGGCCCTAATGACTACCTGCGGATCTGCTTTGTGCTTCAATGCCATTGAGAAAGCTGTGTGTCCTTGCCCTGAGCATTAGATTGTTTCCTGTTGGGACCCTGGGCTCCATCCCTGACATCTGCCTGCTTCTGACGTTAAACCTGAGCTGGCTGACCTCCTGCTTCCCCGACCACAATTCTTGCCTCACACATCATACCTCATTGGACCGCCACCGCGGACAAAGTTGCCCTCGTGAGGACTTGTGGTAAACCCCACGCCGCAGCAATACAACCCCACTTTGGCTTCCAGGGTGTCATTGTCCACGTTGGTCCAAGTGTGTCCCACTACCCCTGGTTCCGGACAGCAGTCTGATAAAACGGAAGGTGATCTGAGGACAGAAGAGGTTGGACCTAGAGGGACAGATCCTCGTAACTCGTATTGGAAGTGTTGTTGTCACAAAATACCTTGTCGTTGGTTTTGCCATCACTTCCTGAATTGTGATGTTCTCCCTGTATCTTCTATGTCATGATATGAATGATGGCTGTTAAAGTGATTCTCCATAGAATGAAGTGTAAGGGTATGAGACTCATTGGACGAGTAAAACTGGCAGCATTTCTCATGAATATTTGTAAAAAATATTAAGTAGAAAAAAATTGAATATTTCCCAGAACATTCTCCATAAAAGATTTTTAATAAACATTCCCTACTGTTAGATGAATATGATCACTGCATCAACAATGTGCTTTCCTGTTCCATGTGCACTGCTTACATAAAAAATCTGTTAAGTCTCTTTCCGGGTGGAGGCCATGGGCAACCTGATTAAAAACTTGCAATGATTTCTACTCACCCATAGAACGAGTTTAACATTAGCTCGCCGTGTATACATTATTTACGACCCCCTTTCTAATCTTCACAACTATAACACCTTCTTTTTGGCATCTAAAACTTGGTCCATAATTCATCACCAACACGTGCACCTAGGTGCAGTTTGCCCGTGAAGTCTGCAGAGGCGCCAATTCACGATTTCTGTGCGCTTGTTCTTCATGAATCTGCGGCCGCCTGCACGACAGGGTGCAGCCACTTTTTTTGAAGCACCTTTACATGGGAGTGGGGACACAATTTCTCTCGGACATGCTGATAAATGTGGCGGCACACCGGAAAGCCCATTCAGTTGCAAAATTTTGCGGTCGCATGCTGCTGCTCCACACCAAATTGTCTTTGAAACACTTTATGATAATGTGCAAGCAGTAATGCACTGAAAGATGACAAGCGCAAGTCAGCAAAACTGGGGCAGGAGCTGTTAATAAATGTGGGCCAATGTCTAGCAGTTGGAATGACTTGCTACCCTATTAAGGATAATACAAGACTTTGTTAAGACCTTATAAAATAGATGATTTTTTTAGGGCCTAAAAAAGTTTCTGATTATCTAAAAGAACGCTGGATCTATCATGAAATTAATATTGTTATGTAACATTCTATTTTCAGATGTTCACCTGAAGTTTGCCCTATAAACTGCTCTTACTAAAAACATGCCCTTATCTGAACTGAATGACAAAAACCTTATGTGGAAGTGCCTGTGAGTGTGTTAAATCAAACAGGAGGTAAAACTTAATGTTTTCCTGGATGTTTACCCCTGGCTAGCAGCCATTGTTTGGTGTCAAGAGATCCAGCACAGTTTTTATTAACCCTCCTTCTTTTCAAAAGTCCTAAACTTAAAAATTTCTAATCCTGTCATAAATAAAGTGAAACAAAAAAACAACGCCTTTATATGTTGCCTTAAATTAAAACCGTGGCTTCAGTTGTCTATTGTTGTCAAATGTATTTATTATTAAATAATAATTTTATTTTCCCCAACCGGGAAGTAGCTGCACCAATTTTTCCACTCCTCATGTCAGTTCATCATCGCCTATGAGGTTGTTGGGGATGGATGATCTATTTTAAGTGTGAGTTGAATATTTTTTAAAATGTTTAAAGTGTTTGAAATCCTTTGCCCCGACTTAATGACTTCATGGCAAATCCTTTGGAAGACCTTTACTAACTACTGCATTGCCATTGGTGCCAATAGCACCATAAACCTAGTATATTCGGACTAGCCACAGCCCTCAAGTGTTCGTGAACCATCAATCCGTGATATGACCTAGAATTAGAAAAAAAAAATATAAGAAGATAAGCCCATCATAGAACTAGTAGTTTATCCCTTTCTTGTTCGTTTATTTCAACGCCAAACATGTTTTACTCTGCACATTAGCAAGCTTGCCAATGTTCAACCTTTTGTCCCACAATGTTGTGAGGGAGTCCTGCACCCTGACGTGAACCGCGACATTTCTATTCTCGATTCAGTGGGCGCGTTCAGCATAGTAATTAGGCAATGCCGGCTTTTTGTAGTAGGTGGGCATTTGCATAATGGCTCCAACAGGGTCCAGGCCCCTGGCTCATTTATCACACAATGGGGGTTCTATTTAATTATCTTAGCTCATCTCGATGATTTGCCGACGGTTCTCCGAAATTTCCGTTTTGCGCCGATTTTCCATGAATTGCCCCAGATTGTGGTGCATCGGCGCCGGTATGCACACGGCGGAAATGGGGGGGGGGCGTGGCAGTACGAAAACCTGGTACGGATTCAGAAAAACCGCTGCTTTAAAAAAAAATTGTCGCTTGACAGCGCTTACCTGCACCCTGCCTGGCTTGGTGTATCAGTGCATTCCGTGAATTAAGGCAGCAAGCGACACCGGTGGACGTCTGGAGACTACCTAGTGAATCCGGGCGACCCCGAAGATCCCCCCGCAGAGAGCGCCCGTGGATGCGGATGGCCGGGATACGTAATCTACTGTGTATTACAGTGCAACATGTACCGTCTCAAGGCCATATGGAGAGTAACTTCAAAAGACTATGTAATCGCAGCAAGCAGAGACTACTAGAAAACGTGAGAAATTGATACAGAAAGTATACATAGGAAAATGTGCAGTATTTTTCATTACCATAGAAACAATACATTAATTTGCCAAAGGGGAACCTGCATATATCAGTTTTTCTTTCTCTTCTTCTTTTAGAATGGAGTCATATATTAATATTGTCTACAGAGATCTGCAATCCACTTCAAGTGCATAGCAGTTGATGATCGGCAGACTGTCACTTCAAGGTTGCGTCAATGGTGGCCATTACAAGAAATCTAACCATCAAACGGGCCATAATGGACTTTTCAGGCTTGCTCACCAGTCAGGTTTGTATAGTATGGGTCGGCGTTGGTTAATCGTTTAGGAGAATACTTGTGTTTGTGTGCTATAGAAAAATATGGTAAAAAAATTTCAATTAAAATGTTTTGATTTAAAAAAAAGTAGGCGAAGAATGGATAATGTAGGATAATGATGCCATAATAAAGGTTCACACTAGTTAAAATAGGACTTACACAAACTCTACTTGCTTACAAAATATATGGAGCTTGAAGTAGGATAACTAATCCCATCAACAAATATAAGCAAAGTTGGCTCTCATAAAAAAGATGCAAAATTAGACATTTATTTAGAAACAGCGAATAGCATTCCAAAAAATGTGTAACGTTTCGCGTCGAAAAATAGACCTTATCAGAATGGATTACAGGTTGTAGAACAGAAAAGGTAAATAGGTGACATAGCGGCGAACAGGCAAAAGGGTATTTAAAGCGGTGCCTACCGCTAGAGCGTAAGCCTCTTTTTACCACACTAGCGTTGCGTTTCACGTCGGGGCGATGCCATGCGTGAAAAACTGCCGTTTTTGGCTGCCGTTTTGTTCCATTTTTCCTTGGAGTAATTGGTTTTTTTGGTTTTTCGGCGCCATTTGACGGCATTCAAATGGGATGACTCGAGCATTTTTCAAAGGGACCATGTTTGGGAAAAAAATGGTTATTTAATGACCAATAATGTCTTCTGATAATGGCACAACCATCTGCGACTATTTTCTGTTCCGCGCGATATTATCTCACGAACAATTAGCAGATGTGAAGAACAGTGAAGGAATAGAAATAAAAAATAAAAAACAGTGATACATCAGTTGAACACAGTGAACACAGGAACATTAAGTTAAGATAAAACACGTGCAGAACCACATTGCAGATAGATTACAGATGTGCGGAACATCTGCGTAGTTGGGGTGAGATACGCGCGGAAAACGGCGCGAACCCCAAAATCGCATGTGAAAGTGAACAATATATATGTGGTGCAGAACACATTGAGATGTTAATACAGCAGATTGTGCCGAACATTGTAATCTATTCTGCACTGTGTTTGCACTGTTGTTTTATCTTAAAATGGATCCTGTGTTCACTGTGTTCACGTGGTCAGCTGTTTTTATTCTATTCTCCCTGTTCTTCACTGGTTTTTTTAATGAACATGATCGTTCGCGAGCAGGGGAAGGGGGAAATAATGTTATTCTGGTCAACTAGCAACCCTTCCGTTAAAACGCATTGCACTCGCATTGCACTTGCAATGATTGCGAGTGCAATTGCGTTCTTGATGCATCTCCATAGACGTGAATGGGGCGTGAAAAAATTGCGGGACTCCCAAAAATAGCGCATTGCTGCGATTTTGACGCGCGTGCAAAGCGAAGCAAGCACGCGCGGTAAAAAACAACGCTACGGGAGAAGAAAGACCCATTGATTTTACAATGGGACAGAGTGCAATGCGAGTTCTGAGATGTAAAATGAAGCGCAGAACTAGCGCGTGAAAAACGCCAGTGGAGAGGGGCCTAAGAAAGCCCTTGCATAGTTTCGAGAAAAAAATAAACAGGGGACACAATCACTATACAATATATCACATCACAGGTCCAGGGTGAGGTTGGGAAAAGGACAGCAAAAAAATCTGTATTCATTGTGTACTACAAATTTAAACCTGTTCTACATTCCCTGGTTCTCAGGTATGATAAGGAGAAGGCCATGCTCATGGCATGCTAAACTGCGTTAGTGAGTCGCATGACAGCTGGGAAGATAAGAAATGAAGTCTCCCTCCCATCCAAAGCCCGAGCGTGGATGTCCAGGCCAAATATTGAAGTCAACAAGTCAGCTGCCCAACATGGTCTATCAAATTATGATGCAACAAATCATATCCTTCATAATAATAGTAGCTAGACTAGTACTGGTTAGCCATATGGAGCTGAAAAGATGAATATATACGCTATACACTTTTGAGGCCTAAATGAGTATTATTTGGAGGTGAACTTTCGAGGATGATAGTTCTCTTTGTTATCAGACATTATATTATGCAGTGTCACACTGCTGGGACTGTTGTAGCACTAGGAGCTGCATACTTAAGTAAAGCAGCTCCTAGTTGCGTTTGTAAGGTACAGGTTCCTCTTAAGACCACTTTGTTAGTGTTAAAGCTGCAAAATTTATACCTCATTCTTTCTTCTGGTTACTGTCCCATTAAACCTGTAATCTGCAAATCTTCACATAGGGTGATCGCTCTGGATGTGCAGCCACGGGAGATCTTTCCATTTTAATTAGATAGTGTGAGGTCATATGCTGATGATGTTCTCTGGTCTACCCCCCCCCCACATAGAGGCCTGTGGTGGACACGGACAGGTCATACATTGGAAGAACTACAGGAAGGTCCCCTTGATCTAATGGGGGTTTCAGGGCACTCAAAAAACTATTTGTTGAGTTCCCAGAAGGACAGGAGAGGGTAGGACTGAGAAATGACTTCTTTTATTCTCATTTTCTTTATGAAGAAGGGTTGGAGTTCCCCTGGCCAATAAGACGTAGGATCTCCAGTTGTGGGATGTAAGTGATACTAAAGGTACTTGGCCTCATGTTGGTTCTCCTTACTATGTGAGTAACCTGTACTGTTGATGGATGCTATTTGTTATGGTTTCCATGTCACTTTTGGTTGATAGCACAACTGGAGAAATTCAGACCTGAGCTCCAGGAGGCGTTCTTTCTCAACAGAATTAGGACATATGTGGGTTGAGTAAAAAAAAAATAAACTATGGGGGGATGTATTATGCACTGGCACATGATGTGCATGGTATGATTAAAACCCCACCCCCCCCCCCCCCAGCCATGATTTATTGGGAGTCCCAGCCTCCGATAAATATCCGGCCGTGGGAATGCACTAAAGACTGCGGCCCACGAGCCTGGCACCGTACCTTCCCCACACAATGAGAAGGGCGGGTGGAGTAGTCTTAAAAGGAATGGTGACCTAAATCATTCATGTCTTGTACGCCAATAATCAGGCCGATAATGCAGTATAACATCAACATTGGGAATGCGTAGAAGAAACCTGGGATCCGATTTTGTTAGAAAGCGGGGGACATGAGGATTAGCTATAAAAAAGGGCTATCTCACGTCCCCAAAAATGCACCGACACCCGTTCTACTTCTAGGTAGAATCGTGGTGGTAGGTTCCCTTTAAAAGCGAAAGTGGATGGTGGATTAGGAACATCTCTCCATCAAAATTTTGTTATTAAACCTTTTGCTTGTCCCGTATATTATGTGCTCAAATGAGTCAGATAGGTCAGTGCTTCAAGAGTAAATTTGTAGTTTTGCCCCCAGTCAGCGGTACCGTGGATATAGAGGCATGGAAATATCTCTACATTGACCTGGACATACTTAGGTGATTCATGATTTTCATTTGGGCTGTTTATGGCGCACTTTCAACCGTTCTCTTGTTTCTCGTTATTTTGCTTCTCCCAAAATACTTTTTCGAATCCAGCGTTCCCAGATTCAGAGTTTGGTTTATTGTGAGGGTCTTTTATTGTTGTGGTGGGAGATTTCATGTGCTCGTGCGTAGAGCAGGGAAAAGGTGGTTTTATTTTTCGACTCCTTCACTTATTACTTGAATATGAAGTCAGTTTGGATAATTTCGTTAAAATGTCTTTGACCTTTATTTTATTTTTTTGTGGTTATTTTGCTGCCTAATTGCGGATAATCACAGCATATACCTTCCCTGCCGTTGTGACCAGAAATATTAATACAGTTGACAATTCAGAGACTACACTGTCCCCGTCGGCTGCTTGTTGCCATTTTAATGCGCTAGAGATGTACAACGCAGAAGCAAGTGGGTAGATGAAGCTGCTGTGGATTCTGGAGAGGTTGTTCCCTTTATTAAAATCAGAACATGCGTAACCGGAGGCAGACTGGTAGTAAGTTAGTGTAATAACCCTATAAAGTAAATGGGGGGGGGGGGGAACTTGTTTGGTGTTTCACTTTAAGTTTTAGTCTTCATACAGCATGACTTGGGCCATGAGTGAGACTACAGGGTGGTCCTGCAGCAAATACCTTTATTGTTTTCATTCAGGAAATCAAACTTCATACAGACCGCCCTGTAATTTCTGGGACACAAAAAAACAAATTTTTTTAAAAGAAATAATTGGAGTGAAGAGGGAGCACAACTGAATCTTCCAATTCTATATGAGACACACACAACCTGCTCATGCAAGACCATTTATCGCTTTGCGATGACTCATGGCACCATCAGGACGTAAGGTGATATAGGGTGGTGTTCAAGAAAGGCTTATTAATCCACGCCATGTATGCTTTGCTCATTTTCATAATAAATACAAGTGGTTTCTCAAAAAACTAGAATATCAAGCAAAAAGTATTTTTTTTCAGGTAATCAATGCCAAGAAGTGAAACTCATCTTATAGAGTATTACAAAAAGAGTGGACTTTTCAAGTGTTATTTCTGTAATGTGCTGACTATAGTTACAAGCCAAGGAAAAACACCACAAGCCATTGCTTTAATTCAAATTCATCAATAGAGTAGTTAACCCCAAAAACTTCCAAACGTGATTAAAAGGCCCTTAGTCTGGCTTCAGTAGGCGACACCAATCGTATGAGGAAAACTGACGACTTGAACAGAGTCCAGAAGGCAGTCATTTACATATCAATAAGGAGAGGAAGCCACAAAACGTCATGGAGGGCTTTAAAAGAATGCTAGCTCTTCCAAGATTTGTTGATTAAAGCAGATGTAATAATAAGTTGAGAGGAAGGGAAACAAAAGTACCAATCTCCCCGGTATATAAACCGAGACCCCTATTTTACCATTCAAAAACTGGGAAAACCTATTGACTCGAGTATAAGCGAGGGTGGGAAATGCATTGGTAACAGGGACGCCCCCAGTAGTATACAGCCTGCCCCCAGTAGTATACAGCTTGCCCACAGTAGTATACGCCAGCCCCCAGTAGTATACAGCTTGCCCCAAGTAGTATACAGCCTGCCCCAGTAGAATACAGCATGCCCCCAGTAGTTACCGCCTGCCCCCAGTAGTATACAGTAAAGCCCAGCATGAAAAAAAACAATAATACTCACCTTCCGGTGGCCGATGCGCCAGCCGCTGCTCCCGATGTCCGTGAGCTCCCTCTGGCTTCCGTTGCCCGTCTTCTTTCTTCTCGAACTTGTGCTGGGGCGCCGCAGATGACGTCATACTAGGTGCGCTTGGGAGAAAACATGACGAGCAACAGCAGCGAAGTTAGAGAAGAAAGAAGGGCGCGGAAGCCAGAAGAGCGACCCGCGCGGACATCGGGGGAGCAGCGCTGCACATCGGGGCCAACGGAGGGTGAGTCTTAGTTTAGATGTTACAATATTTTCTAAGTATAGGGGACGTTTTTCAGCACATGTTTGTGTGCTGAAAAATCGGCTTATACACACGTATATATACGGTTAGTATAACAAAGGTGCATAAACCCAGCCATGATAGGATTGTTAAGAAAAGGCCAGTCATAATTTGGGGGAGATTGGAAGGCGTGACTGTGCTTAAGATTGCCATACACACATATCCAGGACATGATATTAAATGTATATAAAGTTACAACTTCTCTTTCTACAAATCAGGACATGGGATACAAATTCCGCCTTCCATGTGTCAGACGCTCCTGGACCAATAGACCTCGCCAGAAGCGTCGTACCTGGGCCACGGAGGAAAAAGAAACTGGACTGTAGCTCATGGGCCTAAGTGTTGTTTTCAGATTGAAAGTAAATTAGCATTTTATTTGGAAACCCCCCCCCCCCAATGTACCGAGGGAGGAAGGAGTGGAGAGGCACAATCCAAGCTGCTTAGGTCTAGTGTGAAGTAACAACATCAGTGGCGCTATGTATCTGACTGGTGTAGGCCCCTCTGGTTTTATCAAGACAAAGTAGGCAGAGGCCTCTAACAGAAATTTAGAGCACTTCTTGCTTCTCTCTGCTTTTTGGAGATGCAAGATTTGTTGGCTGTAGCCATAATGTCCATACACAGGACTACAAACTGGAACACTATTGCAGAATCAGCGCCTTGATAATCCTCATTTTGTGTCTATCACTCCACTGTAAGTAAGTTTAATGATTTTCTACTTTTTTTACAGGAAGGATCCTGTCCTTGATATTGTTTCTGAAATTGGCCGGAGTTTATCTGTTTTGCCTGCGGTTGGATCTTTCAAACGTCCTTCTCTGTCGCAAAATGAGGAGCGTCAAAACAGTGTTGACAGCTTTGGCAGTGGTCTCCTCTTGGGACAATTCTGTTTCTTGTTGGGAGTTCCATCAAACACGACACAGTAAGATTCCGGACCCAAGTCTATCCTATAAATGCCAATGCAGGACAAAAGAGGAGCAAAATATACTGCAAATAAAACTGCTCTCCCCTGTAGCTAAAATGTTGGTCATGAGGAAATTATAGACTTTACTCTCCATTATCCCACTTAGGAGTCCAGTAAGTGGGCCCTGTTAGTGATGACAGCTAGTTTTATTTTTTTTTTTTTTTTTTGTTCTGGGGTAGGAAGTATAAATAAAAATTGGGGCTGGGAGGTGACATGCTACAAACACCAGGAAAGTTTGAGATGTATTCAGTTTATTGGGAGGCACGTGTTTCAATGCCGAAATGGCGTCTCATCAGGCCAAAAATAAACTGTAAAAAAAGAAACAGAAAATAAATAAATAAAACTAATGTATAAGAAAATAAAAATTAAATATTTTAAATATTTATTAATTTTATGTACATGATTGCTAATATATTTTATATATACCGTAGATACTCGAGTATAAGCCGAACGAGTAAAGCCGAGGACCGAATTTTACCACAAAATACTGGAAAACCTATTGGACCTAGTATAACGCCGAGGGTGAATGCACTGGTCACAGCCTCCCCAGTGTATATAGCCAGCCAGACCCTGACCCAGTGTATTAGCCAGCCAGACCCTTGCCCATGTATATAGCTTGCCAGACCCTGCCAGTGTATATAGCCGCCAGACCGCCCCAGTGTATAAGCCTGCCAGACCCTGCCCCACTGTATATAGCCTGCCAGACCCTGCCCAGTGTATATAGCCTGCCAGACCTGCCCCAGGTATATAGCCTGCCAGGACCGGCCCCAGTGTATATAGCCTGCAGACCCTGCCCCAGTGTATATAGCCTGCCGCCGTGCTGGGCAGATTGCCACAGAAGTATACAGGGGTCGCCGAAAGGTGGGTGTAGATAATTTATTTTTTTACTCGAGTATTAAGCGAGTTTTGGGTTTTCAGCACAGTTTTGGTGCTGAAAATAGGCTTCTATCGAGTATATAAGTAATTTTTTTCTTGTTTTTACTTCATCATTATTCTCTGTGCTTTGTGTAATGTGCTATTTGGCTGTTTAAGATGCCAGTTCCGGTGAAATGTTGCCTCACAATTAAAACTGAATTACATCAAAGTTTTACCTCCTCTTTGCTCCTTCTTGTCCTGGGTGTTTGTAGCAGCGTCACTACCAGCCCCAACTTTATTTTTAACTCTCCTACCATACACTGCGGTTTTTTCCAGTTTGGGGCTCCAAGCAGCAACTCACCCCACATCCACCTACCACTTCTCCTTTCGGCTTACATCAGACACCGACACACCAAATTTGGCGACTGAGCTCATAAGCCTCTCTCTCTAGATGATACTTCATCTACTGAAGGATAATAGTTAGAAACTTGATATCCCCATTACCTTACTATCGGACCCAATGGTTTGTTTCTTTTTCCCATAGTGGCATGGGGGGGAAAAAAGTCAAAAATTTTATCTTATTTATAACACGCTTAATTTGAAACAGCATATAAAATAAATGATTTTAACTTGAAATTACTTAAATCTGCTATGTTTTAAAGGTATAGTACTGTATGTCAATATTCTTCTGCTTGTATACTTTCTCTCCATTACATGCAGATTATCTGCGCCTATCATTGCCGGGGATCCAACTTCGTGTTCCCGCGCATTTTGCTGGATGTCATAGAAGAGAAGTCTCTTATTTATGACGGTCGTAACCTCAGAGCTGTAATTATATGACTTCTCGTCGGTCAATTCCCAGTGATGGGTTGCTGGGTTTTGGGGTTCCTGCATAAATTGTGGGAATAACAGCAGAATAGAGCCAAATGGCTATGGTACACACCAGTATAGTAAGTCAATTTCTTATTATCGTTGTGTTATCGCTAAGGGTATTTGCCAAGAGTAAGGTGCTAAAACGTCTTCTTGGTTACCAGACGCAGAATGTACCAGCAGCAAGGGATGATGTTATTAGCGCTTAAAGACGAACACTCCTTACCCTCTGCGCATCACTGCTGGAGTAGCGTTGGTTCAACTGGATGAAAGCACCCACATAGCCGGTGATAAGCTGGTTGCAGGCACCGCTGGACTACGCAAATATGGGCAAAGTAAGGTCTACCTGACAGTCAATCAGAAGGTAGACAAAATTGCGTAGTACCGAATTCTTTGTAGTTAGCCAAACAGCATGGTAATGAATTCAGTAGGACGTGGGCACCTTGGACAGGGAGAGGAGAAATATTATAAAAGGAGAGTAAGCACAACACAGGGAACCACTCCCTTGTGCAAGTGAACCAACTGAGCCACTCAACTTAGCTAACAGCCCCTACCACAATGTTTTTATGCTCAAGATTCCCAGTGTCCCACCAAGTAAAGGGTCTTTAGGCAGACAGAGGACTCAGTTATATAGAAAGACAGGACACATCATCTCGTTTTTCACATGCATGAAAATCAAGACAAACGTGACCACATCGAAAATGAAATCTCATGCCGCGTTCATTAGTGCGTTGCCTTGTGTTTAGAATGACAAGCATAAACACAGTTGGTGGGCCTTTCCTGGTCGCATATGCGTTCCATGGAATCCATATGCGATAGGCCCGAGGTCGCCCAAAGGCGTTTGTTTCCTGTGTTTCTAAACTCAAGGCAAACACCACGTCTGAACACAGCTTCATGGTAATTGCCACTTTTTCCTAGGACCAAACTATGATAGATCAGTGAAACGGGGTATTTTCTGCCTTGCTCAAGTGAAAAATACCTTTTGATCAGTCCCCATAGGCCATCATATTATGTGAAAGAGCCCTCAAATCTTTGGCCAAGTGTCCCATCCTAGTCCACCATTCTTAAACTAATAAGTGAGATAAAACAAAAGACATGATATGTCAGCCCATAGAAATCTTTCTTCTTTTCATTGCTGAATGGATAGAATGTATCGGGAATAAACGTAAGGCTACATTCACACACCGGTATGGGGGACGATATACGGCGATATACGTCCCATACACTCCTAGGGCTCACGCCCTGTACGGGAGCGGTACGGCGCCGATAAATACGGGAAAGTAGCGACATGTCCTCTTTTTCCCGTGATACGGAGCGGTACGATGCCGCACATGTGCTGCACGTACCGTCCCATACAGGGCCGTGAGCCATCGGGTGTATGGGGGAATTATATCGGCCGATATACGTCGGCCGTATATACGTCCCCCATACAGGTGAAGTGTGAATGAGCATAAGAGCACCAAGATAAGGATACTTTGTGTGTGGCACATTGATTTTATAAATTCTTGAAAAGGTATCAGCTATAACCTGATTCTTGTTACTAGATTCTGGTGCTTCGTGGAAGTCATGTGTGACTAGGCAGTTGCCAATTGGGAGGGGCAGGAAAGGAGCAGTTCCCCCCTACCCTTGGGGAACAGCTACTCCATGTGACCTTTTCAAATATATGAAAACACCGATCACTGGGCTTAGCGACGCCCCCTGCTCCTCTACAGCCAATCCCGAGTGAGGGGAGTTATTCATACATTTGAAATGGTCACATGTTTCCCAAGGGTGGGGGGAACTGCTCCTCTCCAGCCCCTCCCAAAAGGCAACTGCCTAGTCACACAGCACATGCTAATGAAAGGTACAATATAACATATCTTTTTTTATGTAAAACCAATTTTTTATACAAAAACACTTTGGCAGTGTATGTACTATGCTCTGTGGGGACTGGGGGAGTGCTAAAAATGGGTCTCCTGGTGACAGGTTCCCTTTAAAGCACAATAAACAAGCTGGCGTTAGTTTTTTATTTATCCTGCCACAGAAAGACTTTATAAAAGCAATTCGATGGTTTTTCATATTTTATATATATTCAACAGGAAGCTTCATTGTTTACTTCTTGTAGATAGAAACTGATCCCTGGTCATGTGATATCACACAGGTGCATGGCTCGTTATATCCCTGGTCATGTGACGTCACACAGGTGCACGGCTCGTTATATCCCCTGTCATGTGATGTGACACAGGTGCTTGGCTCATTATATCCCTGGTCATGTGATTTGACACAGGTGCACAGCTTGTTATATACCTGGTCATGTGATGTCACACAGGTACACGGCTCATTATATCCCTGGTCATGTAATGGCACACAGGTGCACGGCTTGTTATATCCCTGGTCATGTGATGTCACACAGGTGCACAACTTGTTATATCCCTGCTGAAGTGATGTCACACAAGTGCACAGCTCTTTATATCACACAGCTCTGTATGTCAAGTAGCCATGAACCTGTGTCACATCACATGACCAGGGATATAACGAGCCGTGCACCTGTGTGACATCACATGACCAGGGATTTAACGAGCCGTGAACCTGTGTGACATCACATGATCATGTACAAGTGTTTATCCACAGGAAATAAACCATGAAGCTTCCTATTGAATGACAGCAAGCACAGATCTAGAAAACTGTGAGGAAATGACACAGAATTGTATAACTTTCCATTACACAAACAATATCAATTATTTGCTAAAAGTGAACAATCCCTTTAAGGTGTTAAGTTACAACTGCAAGAGCATTTTACCAGCTGTTATACCTTAATCCAGATAGACACAAGAGGGAACTAATGTAGAAAGACTGTTTTACACAACTCCCTCTTTGTGTTACTATTTGTTATTACTTATTAAACTGATTCTACATGATAATGATTGAAGTGTGATTCCGGTTTACGTTTTCTTCTTCCACAGATATAGATGAATGCACTGATATCCCAGCAATCTGTGGATCCAACTCCACCTGCCACAACACAGCGGGGTCATACTATTGTTCTTGTGACAGTGGATTCAAAAACAAGTCCAACACATGTGTAGGCGAGTGCAAACATTACATTTCTTTTTTGTTTTGTTTTTAACCCCTTAATGACCGACGTATGGGGTTTTTACAGCGGCCATTAACCCCTTAAGGACGGAGGGTATTTCTCGCTCTCCAACTACAAAAATCCATAACTTTTTCATTTTTACGTGTACAGAGCTGTGTGAGGGCTTATTTTGTGCGTAACAAATTTTACTTTCCCGTAATGTTATTTATTTTAACATGCCGTATACTGCGAAGCTGAAAAAAAATTCCAAATGTGGAAAAATTTTTTAAAAAACGCATGTGCGTCATGTTCTTGTGGGCTCGGTTTTTACGACTTTCACTCTTCGCTCCAAATAACACGCCTAATTTATTCTTTGGTTCGGTGCGATCGCGGTGATACCAAATTTATACAGGTTTTATTGTGTTTTAATACATTTTCAAAAATTAAACGAATGTGTACAAAAAAGAAAAAAAAATTTTTGCCATCTTCTGACGCTAATAACTTTTTCATACTTTGGCGCACGGAGATGTGTGAGGTGTAATTTTTTGCGAAATGAGGCGACGTTTTCATTGCTACCATTTTGAGGTCTGTGCGACATTTTGATCATTTTTTATTTCATTTTTTATGTTATGTAAAAAGGTGTAAAAGTTGCATTTCGGACATTTGGGCGCCATTTCCCATCTCGGAGGTCACCGCCGGCCGTAACCGTTTTTATATTTTGATAGATCGGGCATTTTGGGATGCGGCGATACCTAATATGTTTGTGATTTTTACTGTTTATTAGGTTTTATATCAGTTCTAGGGAAAGGGGTGTGATTTTAATTTTTAATATTTTATTAATTTTTTTTATTTTTTAAACTTTTTTTTTTCACTATTTTTTAGACCATCTAGGGTGCAATAACCCTAGATGGTCAGATCGCTGCTACCATATACTGCAATACTACTGTATTGCAATATACGGCATTTTTGCAGCACATTCATTACAATGAGCCATTGTAACGAATCTGCAGATGCCAGATAGTCTCGGGTCAAACGAAGACCCGAGGCTACCATGGCAACCGATCGCCGCCCCCCCCGATGACGTTCGTAACATATCGCGCCGCCGTCTTTTAAATGCCACCGGCGACTTTGCCGGCGGCAACGGACAGGTTAATAGCCGCAATCGGTGCAAGCACCGACCGCGGTTATTAGCGGTGGGGGTTTTCTGCAATATGCAAAAACCCCCACGTTTGTATGAAGAGGACTCAGCCCGTGAGCCCTCTTCATACACTCCTTATACCTCTGCGCCGTAGAGCTACGGCGCAGAGCGTTAAGGGGTTAAGGGTACTTCTTCTGACACGACATCTTTCTACGTGGGCAGGTCAGAAGAAGATTGTGGGACATCGGTTTCTGCTGGTGCCGGTGTGACATCATAGCCCAGACCCGGCACTAACAGACCACATGGGTTCTGTAAACACACTGTTAACACCTATGTTATCAGGCAAATCTCCACTTCTCAGCTGTTCTGATGCATTACTGCCACGTGTGACCACACCCTGAAATTGTTATATAAAACCCTCTAGTCCTCCACAGATTTTTATTTTATTTTTAAAAAGTTCAAATCTTACAAATGTTTCCTCTTTACATGTTTAAATTGAATGTTGGCTTGTTAACCATGCATGCCCTAAAGGCAAATAATGCATAAACCCATATTACTTTGTATGTATCTTAACTCACTCAATAAAGCCTTGAATGAGAAAAAAAAAGGTTAAAATCTTTTTTTTTTCAACTTTTTACAATCTATTTAATTTTCGGTTCTCTCAAAAACAATAATAAGCAAATAGACGCTAACAGAATTCTTTGGACATTTTATTGGATCCATCAGTCTTCCATAATTATCATATATACAAGAGTTGTCCAAAGTGAATCAGGAAAGATTGGGTTTGATTCGAAATGACTAGATCTGTACAGCACGGTGGCTCAGAGTTTAGCACTACAGTCTTGCAGCGCTGGGGTCCTGGGTTCAAGTCCAGGTCCACATCTGCAAAGAGTTAGTATGTTCTACCCCTGTTTGCTTAGGTTTCCTCCCACACTCCAAAACATACTGGTAGGTTGATTAGATTTTGAGCCCCATTGGGACAGGGACGGATGTGACAAGCTCTGTGCAGCTCTGCGTAATCTGTGTGCGCTATATAAATAAAGGAATTATTAATAATCTACAAATCCACAAATTGATTGGCTCACCACTACCCATAATAAAACAAAATAAAGTATAAAAATATCAAAAAAAAAATGCATCAACAACGCTTTATGTGTCACAAGAAAATAAATAGATTATGTAAAATATATGACATTTTGTACATAGCTATAATGTACTTATGTTATTCCCCTTTACAGATGTAGATGAATGCAGTGATTTCCCAGGTATCTGCGGCCCTAACCTGGTCTGCCACAACACCGAGGGCTTATATAATTGTACTTGTAAAGATGGATTAGGAAACATACCCCAATCTTGTGAGTACGATGTAATATTGCTTGTACTTTCCCTTTATATATCCGCTAAGCCCCTTTTCATTTCATTGTTTAGAATCTTTTCATTTGTGTTATGGAATGAATATGATCTTAGCGATCCCCAATCCTGAAAATTGGTGCCTTCATTTTCTTTTATTCCTGTATGTGTGAAGTAATATATTTGGAAGTGTCGCTGCAGACAATCATGTTCCTATTAGTCTGCCAAAGTTCTTGAAGATATATTGGAGGAGATTTATCAAAAGTGTCTGAGAGCCACCTGTTCTAGTTGTTCATGGCACCCAATCAGTGATCGCCTTTCATTTTCCCACAGCAGTTTACAAAATAAAAGCTAAACATTGATTGGCTGCCGTGAGCAACTAGAACAGTTTTGCTCTCAAACACTATTGATAAATGAGGGCTGATTTTCGTTTGGCGCCCAAATTTAGCAGTGTTTTACACTGTGATTTTATACTGTGGAGCACTGCCTTAAAGGAAACCTACCATCAGGTTCCCAATGACCTTCTAACCCCTAATCTACACTCACCGGCCACTTTATTAGGTACACCTGTCCAACTGCTCGTTAACACTTAATTTCTAATCAGCCAATCACATGGCGGCAACTCAGTGCATTTAGGCATGTAGACATGGTCAAGACAATCTTCCCGCAGTTCAAACCGAGCATCAGTTGGGAAGAGAAAGGTGATTGATGAGTGCCTTTTTCAACGTGGGCATGGTTGTTGGTGCCAGAAGGGCTGGTCTGAGTATTTCAGAAAACTGCTGATCTACTGGGATTTTCAAGCACACCATCTCTAGGGTTTACAGAGAATGGTCCGAAAAAGAAAAAAACATCCAGTGAGCGGAGTCTGTGGGCGGAAATGCTTGTTGATGCCAGAGGTCAGAGGAGAATGGGCAGACTGGTTCGAGCTGATAGGCAACAGTGACTCAATCGCCACCCTTTACAACCAAGGTAGGCAGAGAGCACTCTGAAGCACAGTACATCGAACTTTGAGGCAGATGGGCTATACAGCAGCAGAGACCACACGGGTGCCACTCCTTTCAGCTAAGAACAGGAAACTGAGGCTACAATTTGCACAAGCTCATCGATATGGACAGTAGAAGATTGGAAAAAAAGTTGCTGGTCTGATGAGTCTCGATTTCTGCTGCGACATTGGTGGTAGGGTCAAATTTGGCATCAACAACATGAAAGCATGGATCCATCCTGCCTTGTATCAACGGTTCAGGTGTGGTGGTGGTGTCATGGTGTGGGAATATTTTCTTGGCACTCTTGGGCCCCTTGTTACCAATTGAGCATTGCAACGCCACAGCTACCTGAGTATTGTTGCTGACCATGTCCATCCCTTTATGAGCACAATGTACCCTGTAACCTGTGAGATGGGCTATGTCAGCCGGATATGCGCCATGTCATAAAGCTGGAATCATCTCAGACTGGTTTCTTGAACATGACAATGAGGTCACTGTAGTCAAATGGCCTCCACAGTCACCAGATCTCAATCCAATAGAGCATCTTTGGGATGTGGTGGAACGGGAGATTCGCATCATGGATGTGCAGCCGAAAAATCTGCGGCAACTGTGTGATGCCATCATGTCAATATGGACCAAAATCTCTGAGGAATGCTTCCAGCACCTTGTTGAATCTATTCCACGAAGAATTGAGGCAGTTCTGAAGGCAAAAGGTGGTCCAACCTAGTTACTAGCATGGTGTACCTAATAAAGTGGCCTGTCCTGATGCATTACGTCCCACGTGTGACCACACTCCTGAAATGGGTTATAGAAAACCTCTACGTCCATCCACTGATTTTTTTATTTTTAAAACAGTTCCAAATCTTGACAAATGTTCTTCTTACATGTTTTAACTTGAATGTGGTGTGTAACCATGCATGCCCTAAAGGCAAATAATGATAAACATATTACTGATGTGCTGTCTACGAACTAGCTGTTGAAAAGTATCTTTTTGTTTAACTTTTTACAATCGATTTAATTTTCGGTTTTCTCTCAATAAACATATATAGCAAAATAGACCGTAACAGAGATTCTTTGGACATTTTAATTGGATCCATCAGTCTTCCATAATATCAAATTATAAGAGTTTAAAAGGTGAATCAGGAGATTGGGCTTGATTCAAGTATATGACCTAGGATCGTACAGCTACGGTGGCTCAGAGTTAGCACTACCGTCTTGACAGGTGGGGTCCGGGGTTCACGTACAGGTCCACATCTGCAAGAGTAGTATGTTTACCCCGGGTTTGCTTAGGTTTCCTCCCACACTCCAACAACATACTGGAGGTGATAGATTTTGAGCCCCATTGCGGACAGGGAAGGAATGTGACACAGGCTCTGTTGCCGCTCTGCGATAACTAGTGTGCGCTAATAAATAAGGAAATTATTACTAATACTGTACAAATACAAATTGATTGGATCACCATACCCCTAATAAAACAAAATAAAGTATAAAAATATCCAAAAAACACTGCATTCACAAACGCTTTATGTGTCACGGGAAATATGTAATCTAGTTAAATATATGACATTTTGTACATAGCTATAATGTAATCTATGTGTATTCCCCTTTACAGATGTAGATGAATGCAGGGTTCCCGGTATCATGCGGCCCTAACTGGTCTGCCACAACACCCGAGGGCTTATATAATGGTACTTGTACAAGATGTACGGAACATACCCAATCTTGTGGAGTACGATGAAATGCTTTGTACTTTCCTTATGTATCCGCCTAAGCCCTTTTCATTTCATTGTTAGAATCCATTTTAATTTGTGTACTAGGAGAATATGATCTTAGCGATTCACCCAATCCTGAAAATGGTGTCTTCGATTCTTTTATTCCGTATGTGTGAAGTAAGTATATTGGAAGGTTCGACTGGCAGACATCATGTATTATTCGAGTCTGCCAATTCTTGCAAGTATATTGGAGGAGGATTTATCAAAGAAGTGTTGGAGCCACCGTTCTAGTTGTTCATGGGCACCCAATCAGTGATGCGCTTTCATTTTCCCAAGCGTTTACAAAATAAAGCATAAACATTGACTGCGTCTGCCCCGTGCAGCAACTTTGCAGAAACAGTTTTGCTCTCAACAGTATGAGAAATGAGGGTCGATTTGTTGGCGACCACAATTTAGCAGTGTTTTACACTGTTGAGTTTATAACTGTGGAAGCACTGCGTTAAAGGAACCTACCATCAGGTTCCCAATGACCTCTAACCCTATCTACACTCACCGGCACTTTAGTAGGTACACCTGTCCAACTGCGTCGTACACTTAATTTCTAATCAGCATCACATGGCGGAACTCAGTGCATTTAGGCATGTAGACATGGTCAAGACAATCTTCCCGCAGTTCAAACCGAGCATCAGTTGGGAAGAGAAAGGTGATTGATGAGTGCCTTTTTCACGTGGGCATGGTTGTTGGTGCCAGAAGGGCTGGTTGAGTATTTCAGAAAACTGCTGATCTACTGGGATTTTCAAGCACACCATCTCTAGGGTTTACAGAGAATGGTCCGAAAAAGAAAAAAACATCCAGTGAGCGGAGTCTGTGGGCGGAAATGCTTGTTGATGCCAGAGGTCAGAGGAGAATGGGCAGACTGGTTCGAGCTGATAGGCAACAGTGACTCAATCGCCACCCTTTACAACCAAGGTAGGCAGAGAGCACTCTGAAGCACAGTACATCGAACTTTGAGGCAGATGGGCTATACAGCAGCAGAGACCACACGGGTGCCACTCCTTTCAGCTAAGAACAGGAAACTGAGGCTACAATTTGCACAAGCTCATCGATATGGACAGTAGAAGATTGGAAAAAAAGTTGCTGGTCTGATGAGTCTCGATTTCTGCTGCGACATTGGTGGTAGGGTCAAATTTGGCATCAACAACATGAAAGCATGGATCCATCCTGCCTTGTATCAACGGTTCAGGTGTGGTGGTGGTGTCATGGTGTGGGAATATTTTCTTGGCACTCTTGGGCCCCTTGTACCAATTGAGCATTGCAACGCCACAGCCTACCTGAGTATTGTTGCTGACCATGTCCATCCCTTTATGAGCACAATGTACCCTGTAACCTGTGATGGCTATTCAGCGGATATGCGCCAGTCATAAAGCTGGAATCATCTCAGACTGGTTTCGTGAACATGACAATGAGGTCACTGTAGCTCAATGGCCTCCACAGTCACCAGATCTCCAATCCAATAGAGCATCTGGGATGTGGTGGATGGAAGGGATTCGCAAATCGGATGTGCAGCGCGAAAATATGCGGCCAACTGTGTGATGCCATCATGTCAATATGGACCAAAATCTCTGAGGAATGCTTCCAGCACCTTGTTGAATCTATTCCACGAAGAATTGAGGCAGTTCTGAAGGCAAAAGGTGGTCCAACCTAGTTACTAGCATGGTGTACCTAATAAAGTGGCCGGTGAGTGTATGTTTAGCTAATCCTAGAATCCTTTCTACGCTAAACTACACTTTGTCTAATATGCAAATTTTTCAGTAAGGCTACTGGGGTGTGCAGTAGCCTCATCAGGCAGCGGGAGCAAAGGCTACTCCCCGCCCCAGTAGCCTCTGCTGCTTCTCCTACTTTCTCACCCTTGGTATGCTCCTTCTCGCTGCCAGTTTCTGCGCATTTGCTGTAACCTCTACAGCAACCCCTCGGCATTACTCAGCACTCCTCAACTTTCCTCGGGACCGCTGCTTTCTTGCACTCCAATCCGTTAAATGCCTTTTTGTAACCTAAAAGTTCTCTAATCGTGTTTATATCAGTCAGGCATGTATAACATCTAATGGGAAGAATTAGTCATGCAAACTGCACATAGTGATAAAGGAGGCCCAATATGTTGATGTTTCATGAAATTGAGAAAAAGAAAGGGCAGAGAACTAGCATCCCTCCCTTTTCATTTGACTGAAAGAGTTGGGCATTTTAGATGGACTGGAAGATACTGCCTATTTTAAAGATATATATCATCCCATATTGAATTTCCATGCATAAAATGCAACCATTTAGATGCATCATTTTTTATTACACTGTACTATGGCTCGTACACTGGACACTGTCTGTTTGCTGCAAGCCCCTGACCGATGTCTTGTTTCTTAATTTCTGCTGAATTGCCGCCTGCCCTATAACTAGACCACTGGTGCTCCCTGACCTACTTGAACCAGCTGATATCCATACAGGGACCACCACAAGAAGAAGCGGACTTGCAATTCTTCCACAGCAAAGTCCAGGTACCCTTGTAAGGATAAAAAACAGAAATATGGATAATACCCTTAGCGCAGGGACAAAGTCAAACTGGTTGGATGGCACAGTGGGTCCGTTTGCTATAGTAGGATGTTTGGGTTATTCCTTGTAAAAGGAAGCAGGTTAACATATCCTTATGTTATTGTCTTTAGGCACCCATGGATCCAGCAGTGGAAAAACAAATACCAAGGTAATTTTAGAAGACAATAAAAATATGGATTATGAAATATTTTTAACCCCTTAACGACCTGGCCCTTTTTTGTTTTTTCATTTCCATTTTTCATTCCCCACCTTCAAATATCTATAGCTTTTTTATTTTTACACGTATGGAGCTCTGTGACAGCTTGTTTTCTGCATAACAAATTGCACTTCATAGTGATGGTATCTATTATTCCATGCCATGTAGGAAGCAGGAAAAAAAATTCAAATGCTGTGAAAATGGTGAAAAATTCATTTGCACCGTTTTCTTGTGGGCTTGGATTTTACGGCTTTCACTGTGCGCCCCAACTTGACAAGTCTGCTTTATTTTTGGGGGGCCGTGACAATACGGGGATAACATCTGTACGATGTTTGTAATGTCTACTTTTACCAAAAATAAAAAAAAAAGTGTAACGGAGGTTTTATTTTGACATCTAAAACTTTTTTTAAGACTTTTGGTGTTGGGAACTGTTGGTGGTGTAATTTTTTGCCACTTTTGATGAAGTTTTCAATGCTGCCATTTTTAGGACTGTCTGACCTTTTGATCACTTTTTATTGATTTTTTTATATTTTTCAAAATGGAAAGTTCCATTTTCGACTTTGGCCGCTATTTTCTGTTACGGGGTTAAACGCAGTAAAAACTGTTTATTAGATTTTGATATTTCTGGCATTTTCGGACACGGCGATACCTAATTTGTTTATTATTTTTATTGTTTATTTATATGACTTCAAGGGAAAGGGGAGTGATTTGATTTTTAAGGTTTTTTTAATTAATTTTTTTTAACTATTTTTATTATTACTATTTTTCAGACCCCCTAGGGTACTTTAACTCTAGGTTGTCTGATCGATCCTACCATATACTGCCATACTACAGTGATTTTCCTCCTCATTCATTACAAAGTGAAATTAGCACATTGTAATGAATGCGTTAAAATGAGACAGCCTCGGGTCTTTGAAAGACCCGAGGCTGTCATAATAATGAATCACTGGGAGCGCCGATCCTTGGCAAGATGCTTTTTGAAGCCACCGGCAGATTTGCTGGCGGTGATCGTTGGGATAACTCCCGCTTACCGGCTATGAAAAGGGCTCAGCCCTTGAGCCCTCTCCATGCACCTGCACCCGACACATGCCGTAACATTACAGTGCGCTTCGGGAAGGTGTTAAGTATGGTTTCCGCTGGAGTTTTTTGCGCCCAAAAATGTTGCAAATTTTAGATAAATTGAAATGATAAATGTCATTTGCAACATTTAGCACATCTGGAATAGAAGATAAATGTGTCTTACTGACGAAAAACAAATGTCCGGCAGACATTTCAAAATGTCAAAAATTTCAAAAATTACAATGCATCAAAAAAGACAGAAAAAAACGTGAAGAAAAATAAAGATAAATGACCTCCCATTGACCTCCTAAATAATATCCTTTGGTGGGCCTAAAAGATCCCAAGAAGCAAAACTAGAAACGCAACAATTTTAATAAATGTGTGAGAAAAATGAGAATATGTGACCACAAGACCTTGAAATCCTTGGTGGATGAATAGTAAAATCTGCTTATTCACAACATGGTTTTAGATTTTCTTTGCACAGAATGTATATGCCTCGTTTGGAGGGCATTAGTTTCAAATTAATGATGCATTTGTGAAGTTGTTAATATATAGCAACCCATGCTGCTAACCCTAGAATATAAGCAATGGCACACATATACCAATACGATTTATGTTCATTTACCATTATCTCTGTACTTGCAGAATGAAGCCTGTGCCGTTCTGAAGCTCACAAGTAATATTTTGGACTCTGTCTGTCATTTGAATTACACTCTAACAGAAAAAGTAAGTACTTCAGAAGAGATAATCCCTCTATGTGTCTACCAAGATATATATTTGTACAAATAGGCATACATATTATATAGAGTATGGGTAGTGCATCTATTACAAATTTTAGTTCACACATAAGAAGTTGTATATATTTCTCAAATAATTATGCCATGTAGCATTCACATAATAGTAATATGTATTAACATACATGTATTGGCCTTACAACCTGTCTATCCATCCAGGTTTTTTAGCACATTTTTTGTACTTAAAAATCCCCACTTGGCTTCTACTCAAGTATATATATAAAAAAAAAAAAAAACGCTGCGAGCATGTACTGAGGGGAGGCTGCTGGACATTTCATTAATGAGGGGAAGCTGCTGGACATTTCAATAATGAGGGGAGGCTGCTGGGCATTTCAATAATGAGGGGGAAGCTCCTGAGCATTTCATGAGTGGAGGGGGCTGGTGGGCATTCCATTAGTGAGGGGAGGCTGCTGAGCATTTCATTAGTGGGGGAAGGCTGCTAGACATTTCATTAGTGGGAGGAGTCTGCAGGGCATTTCATTATAGTCGGGGGAGACTGCTAGGCATTTTATTAGTGAGGGGAGGCTGCTGGGCATTTCAATAGTGGGAGCTGCTACTAAGCATTTCATTAGTGGGTGGAGGCTGTGACAAATATATTTCCCACCCTAGACTTATATTCCCTGTTTTTTTGGTAAAATTAGGTGCATTGGCTTATATTTTGGTCGGCTTGTACTGAAGTATATACGGTATATATCTTTCTATATGATTTGGTGGCATTTATCTTGTTTAAAACAAGTATAAGGGAATACTCATAAGCGGAAAATGTCATGGCTGATTTATCATGCCCTGCACAATCTGAAAATTGCAACTTGTGTCACTTAGCACCCTATAATTGATGGAGGATGGAGGCAGGGATCAAGAGTGGCCAAGGCAGATTAAGTAAATCCTGCAGCAGTAAGATAAAGAGCAGGTTACAGCTGATGTTTATACAAGCAAGGACTTGCAGTGCTGCTCTTAAAAAAATGGCCCGATGCAGAAAACACACTTTGTGTGTGGCACATTGATTTTATAAATTCTTGAAAAGGTATCACATCAGGTTCCCAATGACTTCAACCCCTATCTCATCACCGGCACTTTATTAGGTCAACCTGTCCAACTGTCGGAACATTAATTCTAATCAGCCAATCACATGGCGCAACTCAGTGCATTTAGGCATGTAGACATGGTCAAACAATCTCCGCAGTTTCCCAATCCGAGCATCGATGGGGAAGAAAGGTTGATGAGTGCCTTGACCGGGGCATGGTTGTTGGTGCCAGAAGGGCTGGTTGCGTATTTCCGAACCTGCTGATCTACCTGGGATTTCACGCACAACCATCAGGGTTTAAGAGAATGGTTCCGAAAAAGAAAAAAACATCCAGTGAGCGGCAGTTCTGTGGGAGGAAATGCCTTGTTGATGCCAGAGGTCAGAGGGAATGGGAGACTGGTTCGAGCTGATAGGCAACAGTGACTCAAATCGCCACCCGTTACAACCAAGGTAGCAGAAGGAGCCATCTCGAGGCACAGTTACGTTCGAACTTTGAGGCATATGGGCTACTAGCAGCAAGATGACCACACCGGGTGCCACTCCTTTCAGCTAAGAACAGGAAATGAGGTAAATTGGCACAAGCTCATCGAAATTGGACAGTAGAAGCTTGGAAAAACGTTGCCTGGTCTGATGAAGTCTCTATTTCTGCTGCAACATTCGGATGGTAGGGTCAGAATTTGGATCAACAACATGAAAGCATGGATCCATCCTGCCTTGTATCAACGGTTCATACTGGTGGTGGGTGGTGTCATGGGGTGGCTATTTTTCTTGAGGCCACTCTTTGGGCCCCTGGTACCAATTGGCATATGTTGCAACGCCCACAGCCTACCTAGTAGGCTTGACTGACATGTCCATCCTTTATGAGCACAAGGTACCTGTCACGGTGTGGCTACTTCAGCAGGGTAATGCGCAATGTCATAAAGTGGCCTCATCTCAGAATGGTTTCGTGAACATGAAAATGGGTCACTGAGATCAAATGGCCTCCACAGTCACCAGATCTCAACCAATAGAGCATCTTGGGATGTGGTGGCATGGGAGATTCGCATCAGGGATGTGCAGCGGACAAATATGCGGCACTGTGTGATGCCATCATGTCAATATGACCAAACATTATGAGAGCTTCCAGCACCTGTTGAATCTATTCACAAAGAATTGAGCAGTTCGAAGGCAATAGGTCCAACCTAGTACTAAGCATGTGTACATAAGATAAAGGGGCCGGTGAGTGGTATGTTCAGCTTAATCCTAGAATCCTATTCTACGCTAAAAACCCTTGGTCTAATATGCAAATTTTCCGCAGCTACTGGGGGTCCTCCGCGCCATAGCCTCATTTCAGGCAGCGGGAGCAAAGGCTTACTCCCCGCCCAGAGCCTAATGCTTCTCCACTTTCTCACCCTTGGTAGATACCTCTCGGCGCCAGGTTTTCTGCGCCATTGGCGCTGTAACCTCTGCAGCAAGACCCCCTGAGTATACTCAGCACTACTCAACTGTCCCGGGACGCTGCTTTCTGCACTCCCATCCGTTAAATGCTTTTGTAACCTATAAAAGTCTCTAATCATGTTATATAAGTCAGGCATGTATAAACATCTAATGGGAAGAATTAGTCATGCAAACTGCAAATAGTATAAAGGAGGCAATATGTTGATGGTCATTGAAATGAGAAAAAGAAAGGGCAGAGAACTAGGCATCCCTCCCTTTTCATTTGATGAAAGAGTGGGCATTTAGATGGACTGGAAGATACGCATATTTAAAGAATAATCATCATATTGAATTCCATGCATAAATGCAACCCCATTTAGAGGCATATTTGTTCCCCTTTCCCACCCTTTTCCCACTTAATCTCATTTACACTGTATATGGCTCGACCACCGGGACACTGTCTGTTTGCTGCAAGCCCCTGACGATGTCTTGGTTTCTTAATTTCTTGCTTGAATTGCGCCTGCCATACCTAGACACACTGGGCTCCCTGACCTACTTGAAACCAGCTGATCTCATACAGGGACACCACAAGAAGAAGCGGACTTGCAATTCTTCCACAGCAAAGTCCAGGTACCCTTGTAAGGAGAAAAACCAGAAATATTGTGATAATTACCCTTACGCAGGACAAGTCAAACTGGTGGAGGCACAGTGGGCCGTTTGCATAGTAGGATGTTTGGGTTATCTGTAAAAGGAAGCAGGTAACCCCATATCCTTATGTATATGCTTACTTTAGCAACCCAGGGATCAGCAGGTGGAAAAACAAATACCCAAGGTTAAATTTTAGAAGACAATAAAAATAGCTTATGAAATATTTTTAAACCCCTTCAACGACCTGGCCCTTTTTGTTATTTTCATTTCCATTTTTCATTCACCACCTTCAAAACTATCTACATAAAAAAGTTTTTCTTTTTTATTTTAACACGTATGGTAGCTCTGTGATTCAGCTTGTCCTTCTCGGCATAACAACTTGCCTTCATAGTATGGTATCTTGTACTTCCATTGCCATGTCTAGGACGCAGGAAAAAAATTCAAATGCTGTGAAATGGTCTAAAATTCCTTTGCAAACGTTCTTGTTGGTTAGGGATTGTTACGGGCTTTTCACTGTGCGCCCCAAAGTTGACAAGGCTGCTTTATTTTGGGGGGCGTGCAATCACGGGGATCAACACATTTGTACGATATGTTTGTATAATGTTTCAACTGTAATTACAAAAATAAAATAAAAAAATTGTAAAGGAGGTTCTTATTTTGTGACATCTAATAACTTTTTTAGACTTTGGTGTTTGGAGAACTGTTGGGGTGATATTTTTTGCCACTTTTGATAGAAGTTTTCAATTGCGTGCCATTTTGGAACTGCTGACCCTTTTGAATCACTTTTTATGATTTTTCTATATTTTTCAAAATGAAAGTTCATTTTCGACGCGGGCTTTGGCGCGATTTTCTTCATGTTATACGGGGTAAACGCAGTAAAAACTGTTATTTTAGATTTTGATATTCTCTCTGGTACACCCTTTTCGGACACGGCGATACCTACATTGTTTATGTTTTTATGCTTATTTATATATCACGGGACAGGGGAGTGATTTGATTTTTAAGGTTTTTTTAATTAATTTTTTTAACTTTTTTATTATACTAGTTTTCAGACCATAGGGTACTTAACTCTAGGTTGTCTGACGATCTACCCTATACGCCTATAACAGTGATTTTCCTCCCCCCTCATTCATTACAAAGTGAAATTAGCACATTGTAATGAAGTGCGTTAAAATGAGACAGCCTCGGGTCTTTGAAAGACCCGAGGCTGTCATAATAATGAATCACTGGAGGGAGCGCGATCCTTGGCAAGATGCTTGAAGCCACCGGCAGCACTGCTGATCGCGGTGATCGTTGGGATAACTCCCGCCTTACGGCTATGAAAAGGGCTCAGCCCTTGAGCCTCTCATGCACCTGCACCCGACACAGCCGAACATTAAAGTGCGCTTCGGGAAGGTGTAAGTATGGTTTCCGCTGGAGTTTTGCGCCCAAAAATGTTGCGAAATTTTAGATAAATTGCAATGATAAATGTCATTGAACATTTAGCACATTGAATAGAAGATAAAGGTGTCTTACTGACGAAAAACAAATGTCCGGCAGACATTTCAAAATTTCAAAAAATTTCAAAAATTACAATGCATCAAAAAAGACAGAAAAAAAACTGTGAAGAAAAATAAAGATAAATGACTCCCAGACCTCCTAAATAATATCCTTTGGTGGGCCTAAAAGATCCCAGAAGCAAAACTAGAAACGCAACAATTTAAAAAATGTGTGAGAAAAATTAGAATATGTGACCACAAGACCTTGAAATCCTTGGGATGAATAGTAAAATCCCGTAGTTCACAACATGGTTTTAGATTTCTTTGCACAGAATGTATATGCCATCGGTGGAGGGCACTAGTTTGAAAGAATGTATGCATTTGGTGAAGTGTTATCTATAGCAACCCATGCTGGACCCTAGAATATAAGCAATGGCACACAATAACCATAACGATTTATGTTATTACATTATCTCTGTACTGCAGAAGAAGCCTGTGCAGGTTGAAGCTCACAAGTATATTTTGGACTCTGTCTGTCATTTGAATTACACTCTACAGAAAAAGTAAGTACTTCAGAAGAGATATCCCTTAGGGTTTACCAAGATATTATTTGTACAAATAGGCATCATATTATATAGAGTATGGTTAAGTGCATCTTTACAAATTTTAGTTCACACATAAGAAAGTGTATATATTTCTCAAATAATTATGCCATGTAGATTCACATAATAGTAATATGTATTAACATACATGTATTGGCCTTAACAACCTGGCTATCCATCCAGGTTTTTTAGCACATTTTTTGTACTTAACAAAATCCCCACATTGGCTTCTACTCAAGTATATATATAAAAAAAAAAAAAACGCTGCGAGTCATGTACTGACGGGGAGGCTGCTGGAATTTCATTAATGAGGGAAGCTGCTGGCATTTCAATATGAGGGGAGGCTGCGCATTTCAATAAGAGGGGGAAGCTCCTGGCATTTCATGAGTGGAGGGGGCTGGTTGGCATTCCATTAGTGAGGGGAGGCTGCTGAGCTTTCATATGGGGGAGGCTGCTAGGACATTTCATTAGTGGGAGAGTCTGCAGGCATTTCATTATATGATTGCTGTGTGGGGATACTGCTAGGCATTTATTAGTGAGGGAGGCTGCTGGGCATTTCAATAGTGGGAGCTGCTACAAGCATTTCATAGTGGGTGGAGGCTTGTGACAAATATTTCCCACCCTAGACTTATATTCCTGTTTTTTTGGTAAAATTAGGTGATTGGCTTTATATTTTGGTCGGCTTGTACTGAGTATATACGGTATAGATCTTTCTATATGATTTGGTGGCATTTTATCTGTGTTTAAAACAAGTATAAGGAATATCATAAGCGGAAAATGTCATGGCTGATTTATCATGCCCTGCACAATCTGAAAATTGCAACTTGTGTCACTTAGCACCCTATAATTGATGGAGGATGGAGGCACGGATTAAGAGTGGGCCAGGGCAGATAGTACATCCTGCATCAGTAAGATAAAGAGCAGGTTACAGCTGATGTTAACAAGCAAGGACTTGCAGTGCTGCTCTTAAAAAATGGCACGATGCAGGAAAACACACTTGTGTGGGGCACATTGTTTATAATTCTGAAAAGGTATCAACTATAACCTGATTCTTGTTACTAGATTCTGGTGCTTCGTGGAGTCAGATCCTCCTCGGGATGGTGGTTCAAGACTTTGCTTGGCAAATCTCAAATTTTAGTTCTTCGCTCGCTACCTGACCATCAGGTCTTACCCGCCCTTGTTCTTCCATCTACCAATCTCTATCCAGCATTCCTCACAGGAAGTAAACCACAAATCTGGAAGATGACATAGGCAAAACTCAGTAACATACTTTTGGAATCCTCCACTGAACCCCCAGCTAAAATCACAAATGCAATCAGTAAACTTACGACAACCATTCTAACCAATGTTGAGACGTTCACACTGAAGTCTTTTATTGATGCACCAAGGAACCAAGTCATCAAGCAAACTGAACTTGGTAAGTATATGTATAACCTAGTTATTGACGATACCCCTGATATCCGTGCAAAGCAGACCCTATGCCAGAAAATGCAACTTTATCAAGGCTTGTACACTAGTAGAAGCCTAGATAAATCCTCCCCCTATTGACTAAGGGACAGTGTTTAGGCATGCTCTATGACCTCTTTAGCTGTTCAGGGAGAGGGAGAAGAGAGTTATAGTCCATTATTGATGCCCTCCAATCTGGAGAAGAGGCACTACAATTCTGCCATGTCACAGCCAAGGTTGTGTGGGAGTGCACTGATTGAGAATGTGGACTGTAGAAGCTTGTTTACTGTCATATCCTTAATCTGTTCGCCTTCAGTATACCTATTTACTCCAAGACTAGGATGAGCGGACCCATTAAAAACTGGTGTAGCCCGTTTGGTAAACTGTATTTTAAAAATCATTTCATTTCAGGGTACTAAAATCAAAACCCCCCCAGTAACACTAATTGTTAAAAACCACGGCAGCGTTTTAAAGCCCTGAGCTTGAGGTTGCCCTTCCTAAGACGTTCAGAGAGGAACAGCAATACCCTCATAATCGCGGCACCCTCTGGTGACGATTTGCTAGTACCGGCATGTGGCGCCTGATTTAATGCCGCTGTCGAACTGTGCAAATGGCATATTAAAGAGTTAACACCTGTGATGGTTGCAGTATAGTTGTTCTGTGGGAAGGACGGCCCACTATGATGCTTGGAATCCTGGAATAGTGTTCAGTCTGGTGAAACTGGCCATCAACAGTTGGGATTTGAGGACAAAGCACTATAGATGTTTTAGCCTAAATCCAACAAATGTCTAAAAGTAACACTAAAAACACATTTAAAAAAGTTACAAAAAGGAATTAGACAATTTATTTTCTCTTCTCCACTGTAATTTGGCTGTAAGTGGGCGATCTATTTTATTTTAAATCACTGGATTAGGTTAGTCAAACTCAAAATTGCTGTTGCCAGGATGAGCAGGATGAGCAACAACCCCCCCCAACCCCCCCCCCCCCCCCCCCGAAGAGCCACTATTTCTTTATACTTTCCCTTTCTTTTGGGTCTTGATATACCAGCACACTGGCCATGGGCCAAGTAATTCTAATCAGGTACTAGCTGACATAGAATTGAGCTATGACTGTGCCAGGAATGGGCCACAGGTATACGAGTGCACTGGGACGCATGCCCTTAGGTGAAGGTTGTAAGGGGTGAAAATGGTGCAATTCTGACTATGTGCGCAGAAATTGCGACTTTTAAGGATTGTACACCAGTAGAAGCCTAGATACTGTACATTTCCCAATTGAATTCTAATGGACAGTGTTGAGGCAATGCTCTATGACCTCTTTAGCTGTTCAGGGAGGGAGAGGAAGAGAGCTGGGGAACATCACCCAGGTCTAGGGCAAGTTTAGGTTGGGGTAAAGCCCATCGAGGGAGCCACCCAATGGGCAATAATAATAATAATGCAAAAATTGTATGATAAGAGAAACATATTTTACAAAATCTGTTAATAAACTGGTAAATTCACACCAATAAAACGTAAAATGCCTTGTACCAAATTTATCAAGGGACACTTAGGCCCCTTTCACACTTGCTGTTTTTCACGCGCGTTTCGCGCGTGTTTTTGACGCGCAGAACTGATTGCACTCTGACCTATTTGAACCAAGGGTCTTTTCGACTTGCATTCTTTTCACGCACACAAGCGCGTTTTTTAAAGCGCGTTTTAATCTCGACATGCTCTACTTTTGCAAGTCACACAACGTGAAAAACGCACCATACAAGTCTATGGAGATGCACCAAAAATGCATTGCACTCTGAGACACTTGCAAGTGCAAGCAAGTTGCAATGCGTTTTCACGCATCACTTGCAAGAAACGCTAGGAGCTCCAGTCCTGAGTCCATTTCACAAGCATTGAGTTGGCGCGTGGAAAAACGCATTGAATGTGCATTGGAAATTGCATCAAAACACGCGCGTGAAAAACTGAGACACTGAACAACACACTTGACTGAAAGGATGCATCTGTAACAAAATGCCGTGTTTTTCACTGGAACAACCCTGATTGCACCCTGATCAAAACTTGACGTGAAAGCAACGCGAATGTGGAAGGGGCAGAGGACCACTCTTGCACACTTGGTTTTCAAGCGCGTTTTGCGAGGCTTGTTGACGCGGCAAGACTGCATGCACTTTCTGAGACACCTTGTAACCAATGGGTTTTTCAGACTTGAACTTTTTTTTTTCAACGACACGCTGGTTGTTTTTTTATAACGCGCGTTTTTAAATCTCGACTGCTCTAATCTTTGCAAGTCCGGCGCGACTTGCAAAAGTAGAGCATGTCGAGATTTAAACGCGCGTTAAAAAAACGCGCTTGTGTGCGTGAAAAAGAATGCAAGTCTGAAAAGACCCATTGGTTACAATAGGTCAGAGTGCAATGCAAGTTCTGCGCGTCAAAAGCACGCGCAGAAAACGCGCGTGAAAAACGCAAGTGTGAAAGGGGCCTAAGTGTCCCTTGATAAATGTGGTACAAGGCATTTACGTTTTATTGGTGTGAATTTACCAGTTTATTAAACAGATTTTGTAAAATATGTTTCTCTGTATCATACAATTTTGACAGTCTGCCGATCATCAACTGCTATGACTTGAAGGATTGCCAGATTCTGTAGACAATATTAATATATGCTCCAATACTTAAAAGAATGAAAGAAAAGAATAAACTGATATATGCAGGGTTCCCCTTGGCAATTAATGTATTGGTTTCTGTTGAAATAGAAAAATAATGCAATTTTCGCTATGTATACTTTCTGTATCAATTTCTCACGGTTTTTCTGAGAGCTCTCTGCTTGCTGCATTCAGATATCTTTTGAGTTTGCTCCAATGGCCACTTGATAACATACAGGTGTTGCACTGTATAACCAGTAAGAACTTCCCGCGGCCATTCCGCTATCCAGCGCGGCGCTCTCTGCGCGGGGACTTCGGGGTCCGTCCGGATTCACTAAGGTAGTTCCGACGTCCCACCGGTGTTCGCTTGCTGCGTCCCTAAGTTCACGGAATGCACTGAGTACACCAACCAGGGCAGGGTGCAGGTAAGCGCGTTGATCAAGCGACAATTTTTTTTTTAAAGCAGCGGGTTTTTCGAATCCGTCCAAGGTTTTCTGTACTTGCCACGCCCCCCCCCCATTTTCCCCGTGTGCAACCGGCCCGATGCACCACAATCTGGGGCAATTCATGGAAAATCGGCGACCCAAAACGGAAATTTCGGATGAACCGTCGGCAAATCCGGAGAGTAAGACGTAAATAGTTAAATAGACCCCCATTGTGTGATATGAGCAGGGTCCTGGACCCCTTGGAGCCATTATGGCACAATGCCCACACACAAAAAGCCTGGCTTCGTATTACTATGCATTCGCCGCACACTGAATCGCTAGAAAGAAATTCCGGTCATCGCACGTCCAGGGGTGACAGGACTTCACATACAAAACAAAACTCACTTTTTTTGTCTTGGGAATGAGAAAAAAAGGGTTGAAACATTGTGCAAGTGCTTCTAATGTGCTGGTGTGCAGGTGGCTGATCGACAAGGATATCCGAACATAGGACGGGCAGTGAATATATATATGGCTTATTGTAATTTTTTTTTTTTTTACGTTGAATTGAGTTCACCGAACACGTGAGTGTGTGGAGAATAAACTACTGTGAGACTATTAGGACAAGTGCAATAGATAGTGTAAAGGTCTTCCAAAGTGATTTTGCCAAGTGAAGTCATTAAGCTCGGGGCAAGGATTTCAAACACTTGCTAAAACAACATTTTAAAATTATTCAACTCCACCCAAAGATAGCCATCACTATGGCGATGATGAACTGACTGAGGAGTGGGAAAAAAGTGGGAGCTACTTCCCGGTTGGGAAACTAAAATTATTATTTAATAATAAATTACATTTGCAACAATAGACAACTGAAGCACGGTATTTTATTTAAAGGGCACATAAAAGGCGTTGTTGTTTTTGTTTCAACTTTATTTATGACGGATAGAAGAATTTTTAAGTTTAGGACTTTTGAAAAGAAGAGGGTTAAACAAACTGTGCTTGGATCATCTTGACCCAAACAATGGCTGCTAGCCAGGGGTAAACATCCAGGAGAAACATTTAATGTTACCTCCTGTTTGATTTACACATTCACTGGCACTTCCATATAAGGTTTTGTCATCAGTTCAGATTCAAGGGCATGTTTTTATAAGAGCAGTTTATTAGGGCAATTTCAGTGAACATCTGAAAAATAGAATGTACATAACAATATTAATTTCATGATAGATCCAAGCTGTTCTTTAGATAATCAGAAATACTTTTTAGGCCCTAATAAATCAATCTATTTATAGGTCTTAACAAGTCTTGTATTATCCTTAATAGGGTAGCAAGTCATTCCAACTGCTAAGAAATTGGCCCATTTATTAACAAGCTCTCACCCAGTTTTATGTCTGACTTGCTTGTCTCTTTCAGTGCATTACTGCTTGCACATTATATCATAAAGTGTTTCAAAGACAATTTGTGTGGCAGCAGCTATGCGACCGACAAAATTTTGCAACTGAATGGGCTTTCCGGTGGTGGCGCGCCACATTTATCAAGCATGTCCGAGAGAAATTGTGTCCCACTCCCATGTTTAAAGGTGCTTCAAAAAAGTGGCTGCACTCTGTCGTGCAGGGCGGCCGCAGATTCATGAAGAACAAGCGCCAGAAATCGTGAATTGGCGCCCTCTGCAGACTTCACGGGCGAAACTGCACCTAGTGCACCGTGTTGGTGATGAATTATGGACCATAGTTTAGATGCCAAAAGAAGGTGTATAGTTGTGATGATAGTAGAAGGGGTCGTGAAAATTACACGGCGAAGCTAATGTTAAATCTGTTCTATGGTGAGTAAGGAAATCATTGCAAGCTTTTCTTACATAGGTGCCGCATGCTCCACCTCGGAAAGAGTAACTTAAGATTTTTTATGTAGAGCAGTGCACCATGGAACAAGGAAGCACATTGTTGATGCAGTGATCATATTCATCTAACAGTAGGAAGATTTATTAAAAGATCTTTTATGGAGAATGTTCTGAAATATTCAATTTTTTTCTACTTAAAATTTTTAAAATATTCGTGAAATGCTGGCCAGTTTTACTCGTTCCAATGAGTCTCATACCCTTACACTTCATTCTATGGAGATCCACTTTACAGCCATCAATTCATTATCATGACCATAGAAGATAACAGGAGAGTACATCACAATTCAGGAAAGTGATGGCAAAACCACGACAAGGGTATTTTAGGTGACTAAACAACACTTCCAATCAGTTACAGAGGTGTACCTCTAGGTCCACCTCTTCTGTCCTCAGATCACCTTCGTTTTATCAGACTGCTGTCCGGAACAGGGGTAGTGGGACACACTGGACCAACGTGGACAATGACACCTGGAAGCCAAGGGGGGTTGTACTTGCTGCGGCGTGGGTTACCACCAAGTCCTCAACGGGGCAACTTTGTCCGCGGTGGCGGTCCAATTGAGTATCAGATTGTGAGGCAGAATTGTTGGTCGGGGATAGGTCAGGAGTCAGCCGCTACAGGTTTACAACGTCAGAAGCAGAGCAGATGTTCAGGGATGGAGCCCAGGGTCCCAACAGGAAACAATCTAATGCTCAGGGCAAGGCACACAGCTTTCTCAATGGCATTGAAGCACAAAGCAGATCCGTCAGGGTAGTCATAGGGGCCTGATGTAGCAGAAAGCTCCTGCTTGTTTTTCCGAAAGATTTAGCAAAAGTCACTTCAATAGAGGGAGACCCACCAGTGGCTGTTTGCAGACAGCGGAGGATACAGGGCTGAGGAACTACCAAACATCGAAACAGCACTTTGGTCCTCAGCGAGAAAGCATCACCGGCAACCAGTTTGAGATTAGGTCATTGCAACCAGGAGAGACCAAGTAGACTGAGACTGGATCGCAGGATAGACATTTAGAACGACAGAGGCTCTCTTCTTACTAAAAAAAAAAAAAAAAAGAACAAAAAACAAAAAAAAAAAAAAAAAAAAAAAAAAGAAAAAAAAAAAAAAAAAAAAATAAAACAAAAAAGAAAAAAGAAAAAAAAAAAAAAAAAAAAAAGAAAAAAAAAAAGAAAAAGGTGGAAAAAAAAACAACAAAAAGAAAAAAAAAAAAGAAAAAAAAAAAAAAGAAAAAAAAAAAAAAAAAAAAAAACAAAAAAAAAAAAAAAAGAAAAAAAAAAAAAAAAAAAAAAAACTTGCACAAATAGTGGCTCGGTTCATGATACCGGACCAATTTCAAGGAAGAGAGTCTGCCCATGACCAGCGATCTCTAGATGAACCAGGGGGAATGATGCGGGAGACTGAGGCAGCATACATCAAGTTCCCTTGCAGAGCCAGAGTCTAGGAAGGCTGAAGTTTTAGAACCGGGCACTTGTTTCAAACTGAGAAAGACAAGAACATTCAGACGTTGGAAAGCTTTGTTCTCACCTAGGACCTTTATGCAGGAACCCTAGGTGCATGTGTTCCCGGACACTGAGGATGGAATGGACACGTCTTAGAAGAAAGTGCTCCAGGCTGGCACAATAGAAGCCAGAGATTTCCTTGCCTTATCGGGAAATGCCTCTTGGTAGACAGATGAGCTCTATCCACCTGCATAGGTTCCTTTCATACTGACACAGAAGACGATTTTGAGGTGGTCTTTGGAATACAGGACCAGGCAGGGAAGACGTTGGGACCTGACTTGCACTGTGTTCAAGGACGCTGCTCCCAGTCCTCTCTGAGAGAAATCGGGTGTCATCAATAGAGGTGGCCAAAGAGATGAGACACTCATAGAAGATGGCAGGTCTTGTTGCAGACAGTGCATCTTTAACCTGTCCAAGAAATCACTCTTTAAAGGTTGCGAAACAAGGCTGCTTCATCCATGCTAGCTCAGAGGTAGGGTTCCGTAAATGAACTGAATAGGTCACCGACAGATGTATCCCCTTGACATAGGTTCACCAGAGCGGTATCACCAGCAGCATGGTTCAATTTTGCAAGGAGCAATGGTGATACAAAGCCCTGCCCTTGGGGTGCACACTCAATACTGGGTCGCATGAAGTCTCATCGCTAGTTTTGCGGAGTAGGGTAACTTGAAGTTGCAGGAGGGACGTATGGGAACTTGACATGCCTTTGAGTATCATCAATTGCTTGACAACATGGCAGTGACTGTCCAAGTTGCTGAATTTGATCACAGCAATCTGCTGGGACTGCATGGCCGATCTTTACTGTCAGGAAGGAGTGGAGCCACGGACCGCCGTGGAAGGAGATGACGTAAGCCGACAGAATGGGTCGATAGTGGTCTCGGTTATCGACCAGAGTCTCGCTGCAAAGCAGCAAAGTTGGAACGTGCTGGTCGGCATGGTACCACGGTCCCTCCACATGCAGGCACGACTTATGTCCAGTGGTTGTATCCTGGCAGGCCGCACCGCAAGGTACAGAGTTGTTCGAGGCAAGAATAGTTGTTTGGACAAGTCCGGCAGGCAGACATGTTCGATTTCGCAGAGCAAGGCGGCAGCAGGTCAGAGAAGTCAGATCATGGCACGAGCCGAGTGTCACGGAATACTAAGACAGGGCAGCGGAACAAGCTTCAGATGCGAAGCAAGATCAGTGATCGGAAGCGGATTACAGGACGTGGTCGGAAGCTCACATACGGACGCGGACCTTAAATCTTAAACACGCTTGCGGACCGTGCGGAGTCGAGGAACCACTGCGAGACAGAGCGGTTGTCCATGTGGAAGAGAGGGCAAGGGTGGGAACCTTCAGACGTAGGTATCCGCGTATGTAGGCGCGCGACTAAATCTAGAAAGCTGAGGCGACTTTAGCGGAGTTCCGAGGAGCCATCTGTGATCAAGAGAAGTGCGGGAAGCAGGTTAGTTGGGGGCAGAAGAGCAAGAGATCTGGCTCGAGATGTCGCAGATGACCCGGACAACGCATCCCAATGTGCCCCCTGCCCACCCAGTAAGTAACTGGGGCAATTTAACAAAAGTGTCTGCAAAGTAGACTCGTTTTACGCACCAGAATAGAAAAACAAAAACCATTTTTTTTTTTAGTTTATGCCAGAAACTAGCCAAAAGTGTGTCACCTTTCCTTCAAACACCATTAATTTGAGACCCCTTGTTGTTGTTCAACGTCACCGGCCCACTTATATTAGGCTTACCCGTCCAACTGCTCGTTAACACTAATTTCTAATCAGCCAATCACATGCGGCAAATCGTGCATTTAGGCATTGTAGACATGGTCAAGACATCTCCTGCAGTCAAACCGAGCATCAGTATGGGGAGGAAATGTGATTTAGTGCCTTTGAACGTGGGGCTGGTTGTTTTGGGGTGCCAAAGGGGCTTGGTCTGAGCTAACTATTTCGCAGAAAAACTGCCTGATCTACTGGATTTTTCTCGCACACCATCTCTAGGTTTACAGCAGAATGTCCAAGACTACAAACGAAAAAAAACTCCAGTGACGCGGCAGTTCTGGGGCGGAAATGCCTTGTTGTGCCGAAGATGTCAGAGGGGAATGGGCAGAGCGGTTCGGAGCTGCTAGAAAGCCAACCGTGACCAAATCGCCACCCGTTACAAACCCAAGGTGGCAGAGAGCTTCTCGAACGCAGCAGTGCTCGAACCTTTGAGGCAGATGGGCTACAGTAGCAGAGACCACAACCGGGGGATGGCCACGCCTTTCACATAAGAACAGGATATAACTGGAGGCATATATTTGCACAAGACTCATCGAAATTGGAGTAGTAAGATTGGAAACAACGTTGCCTGGTCTGATGATCTCGATTGTGTCTGCTGCGACATGCCATCCTGTCTTGTATCAACGGTTTCAGGCTGGTGGTGTGGTGTTTGGTGTTGGGAATTTTTCCTGGCATCTTGTGGCCCCTTGGTACCAATTGAGACAACTTGCAACGCAACAGGGGCTACCGAGTATTGGTTGCTGACCATGTCTCCTCTTTATGATCCACCAATGTGACCCAACGATCGATGGCTATGCTTTTCCACAGGATGAATGCGCCATGTCAAAATGCCCTGGAGTTCATCTCAGACTGGCTGTCTTGAACATGACAATGAGGTCACTGTCTCCAATGGCACTTCCCAGTCACCAATCTCAATCCAATTATAGCATCCTGGGATTGGTGAACGGATCCGCATCAGATGTTGCACGCGACAAATCCGCGCAGACTGTGTGATGCCATCATGTCCACATGGACCAAAATCTCTGAGGAGTTCACAGCCCTTGTTGATCTATTGCCAACGAAGAATTGACGCTGAAGTTCTGAAGGCAAAAGGGGGCCCAACCCCGTACTACGTGTGTGTACCTAATAAAGTGGACGGTGAGTGTACGGCCCACTTCCACACTGCGTGTGCAGATCACGTCAGAGTTTGATCGAGGTGCCGATCATGTTTGGTCATGTGAAAAACGCACATTTGCATCGAGTGGCAAAGCAGTTTTCAGTCGAGAGTTTGTTCATGTTCACGCGCGTTTTTGATGCAATTTCAATGCTTTTTCCCTTTATTTTCTGGACTCAGGGCTGAGCTCTATCTTTTCTATGGCAATTGATGTGTGAAAAAACGCATTGGACTTGCAAGTGTCTCAGAGTGCAAGCGTTTTTGATGCATCTCCATAGACTTGTATGGTGCGTTTTCACGCGCATGACTTGCAAAAAGTTAGAGCATGTCGAGATTTAAACGCGCGTTTCAGTTAAAAAACACACGCGTGTGCGTGAAAAAAAAAAAGTCAAGTCTGAAAAGACCCATGGTTACAATGGGTCAGAGTGCAATGCAAGTTCTGCGCGTCAAAAGCACGCGCAGAAAACGCGCGTGAAAAACGCAAGTGTGAAAGGGGCCTCTGGCCCCTTCCACACTCGCGTTGCATTTCACGTCAGAGTTTGATCAGGGTGCAATCAGGGTTGGTCAGTGAAAAACACGCATTTTGTATCAGAGTGCATCACTTTCAGTCAGTGTTTGTTCAGTGTCTCAGTTTTTCACGCGCGTTTTGATGCAATTTCAATGAATTTCAATGCGTTTTTCACGCGCAGAAATGCTTGTGAAATGGACTCAGGACTGAGCTCTAGCTTTCTATGGCAATGTGATGCGTGGAAAACGAAAAAGCATTGCCACATTGCATTGCACTTGCAAGTGTCTCAGAGTGCAATGCATTTTGGTTGTGCATCTCCATAGACTTGTATGGTGCGTTTTTCAAATTGTGGACTGAAAAACGCACCATACAAGTCTATGGAGATGCATCAAAAACGCATTGCACTCTGAGACACTTGCAAGTCCAATGCGTTTTTCACACATCAATTGCCATAGAAAAGATAGAGCTCAGCCCTGAGTCCAGAAAATAAACGTGAAAAACGCATTGAAATTGCATCAAAAACGCGCGTGAACACTGAACAAACTCTGACTGAAAACTGCTTGCACTCTGATGCAAAATGTGCGTTTTTCACTGACCAAAAACTGATCGCACCCTGATCAAACTCTGACGTGATCTGCAACGCAAGTGTGGAAGGGGCCGTACACTCACCGTCCACTTTATTAGGTACACCACGCTAGTAACGGGTTGGGCCCCCTTTTGCCTTCAGAACTGCCTCAATTCTTCGTGGCATAGATTCAACAAGGTGCTGGAAGCTCCTCAGAGATTTTGGTCCATATTGACATGATGGCATCACACAGTTGCCGCAGATTTGTCGGCTGCACATCCATGATGCGGTTCTCCCGTTCCACCACATCCCAAAGATGCTCTATTGGATTGAGATCTGGTGACTGTGGAGGCCATTTGAGTACAGTGACCTCATTGTCATGTTCAAGAAACCAGTCTGAGATGATTCCAGCTTTATGACATGGCGCATTATCCTGCTGAAAGTAGCCATCAGATGTTGGGTACATTGTGGTCATAAAGGGATGGACATGGTCAGCAACAATACTCAGGTAGGCTGTGGCGTTGCAATGTTGCTCAATTGGTACCAAGGGGCCCAAAGAGTGCCATGAAAATATTCCCCACACCATGACCCCACCACCACCAGCCTGAACCGTTGATACAAGACAGGATGGAATGTCGCAGCAGAAATCGAGACTCATCAGACCAGGCAACGTTTTTCCAATCTTCTACTGTCCAATTTCGATGAGCTTGTGCAAATTATAGCCTCAGTTTCCTGTTCTTAGCTGAAAGGAGTGGCACCCGGTGTGGTCTTCTGCTACTGTAGCCCATCTGCCTCAAAGTTCGACGTACTGTGCGTTCAGAGATGCTCTTCTGCCTACCTTGGTTGTAACGGGTGGCGATTTGAGTCACTGTTGCCTTTCTATCAGCTCGAACCAGTCTGCCCATTCCCCTCTGACCTCTGGCATCAACAAGGCATTTCCGCCCACAGAACTGCAGCTCACTGGATGTTTTTTTCTTTTGCGGACCATTCTCTGTAAACCTAGAGATGGTTGTGCGGAAAAAAAACCCAGTAGATCAGCAGTTTCTGAAATAACTCAGACCAGCCCTTTGGCCACCAACAACCATGCCACGTTCAAAGGCAATCAAATCACTTTCTTCCCCATACTGATGCTCGGTTTGAACTGCAGGAGATGTCTTGACCATGTCTAACATGCCTAAATGCACTGAGTTGCCGCCATGTGATTGGTGATTAGAAATTAAGTGTTAACGAGCAGTTGGACAGGTGTACCTAATAAAGTGGCCGGTGAGTGTATACAACAAAAGGGGTCTCAAATTAAGAGTGTTTGAAGGAAAGGTGACACATTTTGGCATAGTTTTCTGGCATAAACTAAAAAAATGGTTTTTTTTTTTAATCTGGTGCAGTATAAGACTGTCTTACTTTGAGACACTTTTGTTAAATTTGCCCCAGTGTACTTACTGTGTGTGCAGGGGCACATTGGGATGCAGTTGTCTCGGGTCATCCTGCGACCATCTCCCAGGTCACAGGCACACCCGTGTGCCTTTCTGTGCCCCCTCAACCCTGCAGCAACCCTGCTTACCTCTTCTTGTTCCAGCAGTGGTCTCCTCGCTCCAGCACGAGCCTCCCGCCTCCACGCCGGTGTTCTAAGATTTAAAGGTCCAGCGCGCCGATAATTACTGCTTGCCGGACCACTTTCCTGTTAAATTCCCAGCCCCTTCCTGTGTCCCTGTGCTTCCATGCCATTGAGAAAGCTGTGTTCCTTGCCCTGTGCGTTTAGATTGATTTCCGTTGTGACCCCGGTTCTGTTCCTGATCTTGACTTCTCCGCTGCCTGCCCTGACCTTCTGCTCTGCCTCTGACATTGAACCTGTGCTGCCTGTCTCGACCTTCTGCCTGTCCAAACACGATTCTGCCTCACAACTCTGTACCTTGCCTTGGCCATCACCACGGACATAGTCGTGCCTGTGGAGCGACCTAGTGGTACCATGCCGCAGCACGTCCAACTCGCTTTGCAGCGAGCTCTGGTGATAACCGAGTACCACTTCGACTCTGTCGGCTTACGTCATCTTCCACGGCGGTCCAGTGGGTCCACTACTCCTGACAGTAAGATCCGGCCATGCAGTCCCAGCAGATTGCTGTGCAAAGTCAGCAACTTGGACAAGTCACTGCCATGTTGCAGCAATTGATGGCTACTCAAAGGCAGTGTCAAGTTCCTACTGTCCCTCCTGCTACTTCAAGTTCCCTATCTTCCGCAAAACCTAGGCTGAGACTTTCCATGCTTCCAAGTTTGATGGGGACCCCAAGTTGTGCAGGGGCTTTATCACCCAGTGCTCCTTGCAAATTGAACCCATGCCTGCTGAGACCGCTCTGCTGAACCTATGTCAAGGGGACTCATCTGTCGGTGACTATGCAGTTCAGTTCCGTACCCTAGCCTCTGAGCTAGCCTGGAATGAAGCAGCCTTGTTCGCAACCTTTAAGAAGGGACTTTCTGGACAGGTTAAAGATGCACTGTCTGCACAAGACCTGCCATCTTCTCTGAGTGGTCTCATCTCTTTGGCCACTCAGATTGACATCCGGTTCTCAGAGAGGACTGAGGAGCAGCGTCTTGAACAAGTGCAAGTCAGGACCCAACGTCTTCCCTGCCTGGCTCCTGTATTCCAAAGACCACCTCAATCGTCTTCTGTGTCAGTTGCAGAGGAACCTATGCAGGTGGATAGAGCTCATCTGTCTACTCAAGAGCATTCCCGATGAAGGCAAGGAAATCTCTGGCTCTATTGTGCCAGCCTGGAGCACTTTCTTAAGACGTGTCCATTCCATCCTCAGTGTCCGGGAAACGCATGCACCTAGGGTTCCTGCATAAAGCGTCCCTAGGTGAGAACAAAGCTTCTCCACGTCTGAATGTTCTTGTCTTTCTCAGTTTTGGAACAAGTGGCCCGGTTCTAACTTCAGCCTTCCTAGACTCTGGCTCTGCAGGGAACTTGATGTATGCTGCCCTAGTCTCCCAGCATCATTTCCCCATGGTTCATCTAGAGAATCCGCTGGTCAGTGGGCAGATCCTCTGAGACTTGGTCCGGTATCGAACCGAGCCACTATTTGTGCAAGTTGGGGCCATGCATAAAGAGAGCCTGTCGTTCTATGTCCTACCTCGATCCACGTCTTCAGTTCTACTTGGTCTCTCCTGGTTGCAATGACCTAATCTCAACTGGCTTGCCGGTGATGCTTTTCGCTGAGGACCGAAGTGCTAGTTTCGATGTTTGGTAGTTCCTCATCCTGTATCCGTCATGGTCTCCAACAAGCCACTGGTGGGTCTCCCCGCTATTATGAGGACTTTGCTAAAGTCTTTTCGGAAAAACAAGCGGAGACTCTTCTGCCACACAGGCCCTATGACTACCCTGCCGGATCTTTGTGCTTCCATGCCATTGAGAAAGCTGTGTTCCTTGCCCTGAGCATTTAGATTGTTTCCTGTTGTGACCCTGGGCTCCCTGCCCTGACCATCTGCTCTGCTTCTGACGTTGAACCTGAGCTGGCTCGACCTCCTGCCTATCCCCGACCACAATTCTGCCTCACAAATCTATACCTCACCTTGGCCGCCACCGCGGACAAAGTTGCACCTGTGGAGCGACTTGGTGGTACCACGCCGCAGCAAGTACAACCCACTTTGCTTCCAGGTGTCATTGTCCACGTTGGTCCAGTGTGTCCACTACCCCTGGTTCCGGACAGCAGTCTGATAAACGAAGGTGATCTGAGGACAGAAGAGGTGGACCTAGAGGTACAGCCTCTGTAAATCGTATTGGAAGTGTCTGTTTAGTGCACCAAAATACCTTGTCTTGGTTTTGCCATCACCTATTCCTGAATTGTGATGTCTCTCACTGTAATCTTCTATGTCATGATAATGAATTGATGGCTGTAAAGTGATCTCCATAGAACTGGAAGTGTAAGGGTATTGAGACTCATTGGCCAGAGTAAAAACTGCCGCATTTCATGAATATTTTTAAAAATATTAAGTAGAAAAAAATTGAATATTTCAAGAACATCTACATAAAAGATCTTTTAATAAATTCCTACTTTAGATGAATATGTATCACTGCATCAACAATGTGCTTCCTGTTCCATGTGCACTGCTCTTACATAAAAATCTTTAAGTCTCTTCCGGGTGGAAGCATGGGCACCTGATTTAAAACTTGCAATGATTTCCTACTCCACCAAGAACAGTTTTAACATTATGCTTAGCCGTGTTAAATTTTTCACACCCCCTTCTATCATCCAACTATCACCTTCTTTTGCATCTAAAACTATGGTCCATATTCATCACAAACCGTGCACTAGGTGCAGTTTGCCCGTGAAGTCTGCAGAGGGCGCCAGATTCACGATTTCTGGCGCTTGTTCTTCATGAATCTGGCGCCGCCTGCACGACAGAGTGCAGCCACTTTTTTAGAAGCACCTTTAACATGGGGAGTGGGACACAATTTTCTCGGACACTGCGTGATAAATGTGGCGCGCACCGGAATGCCCATTTCAGTGCAAAATTTTGCGTCGCATAGCTGCTGCCACACAAATGTGTCTTGAACACGTTATGATTAAATGTGCAAGCAGTATGCACTGAAAAGGACAAGCAAAGTCAGACAGAAAACTGGTGCAGGAGCTTTAATAAATGTGGGCCAATGTCTTAGCAGTTGGAATGCTTGCTACCCTATTAAGGATAATACAAGACTCTTGTTAAGACCCTTATAATAGATTTTGTATTTGGGCCTAAAAAGTTCTGATTATTCTAAAAGAACATTGGATCTATCATGAAATTAATATTGTTATGTACATATGTATTTTTCAGATGTCACCATGAAAGTTTCCCTTAATAACTGCTCTTCTAACAACATGCCCTTTAATCTGAACTTGAATGACAACCTTATGGAAGTGCCATGTGATGTGTTAAATCAAACAGGAGGTAACATTAATGTTTCTGGATGTTTAGCCCCTGGGCTAGCAGCCATTGTTGGGTCAAGATGTCCAAGCACAGTTTTTTTAACCCTCTCTTTTCAAAAGTCCTAACTTAAAATTTTTCAATCGTCATAAATAAAGTTGAAACAAAAAAAACAACGCCCTTAATTTCCTTTAAACCCGTGGCTTCAGTTGTCTATTGTTTCAAATGTATTTATTATTAAATAATAATTTTATTTTCACCCGGGAAGTGAGCTGACCAATTTTCCCACTCCTCATGTCAGTCATCATCGCCATATGATGGCTTGCTTTTTGTGGGTGGAGTTGAATATATTTTTAATGGTGTTTTAGAAAGTGTTTGAAATCCTTGCCCTGAGCTTATGACCTTACTGGCTAAAATCACTTTGGAAGACCTTTAACTATCTATGACATTGCCATTGGTGCCAATATGCACCATAACCAGTATGTTATAACCAGCCCCTCACAGTGTTCGGTCAACTCAATCCGTGATATGCCAACCCTGAGCACCATGAAATTAGAAGCATTGCCAAATGTTTCACCTTTGTTTATTATTCAAAAGACAAAAAAAGGATTTTTATTTTTATTTGAAGTCCTGCACCCGGGAAGTGAGATGACCAATTTTCTATTCTGCATTTCAGTCAGCATAGTAATATCAATGCCTGCTTTTTGTAGGTTGGCATTGCCATAATGGCTCCAAAGGGTCCAGGACCCTCTCATACACACAATGGGGGTCATTTACTATTTACTATTCGCGTTTTGCCGACGGGTTATCCGAAAATTTCCGATTTTCCCTGAATTGCCCCGGATTGAGGTGCATCGGCGCCGGTATGCACACGACGGAAATGGGGGGGGCGTGGCAGTACGAAAACCTGACGGATTCTGAAAAACCGCTGCATTTAAAAAAAAAATTGTCGCTTGACACGCGCTTACCTGCACCCTGCCTGGCTTGGTGTACTCCAGTGCATTCCGATGAACTTTAGCGCAGCAGCGACACCTGGTGGACGTCGGAGGAACTACCTTAGTGAATCCCGGCCGGACCCAAATCCACCGCAGAGAACGCGCCGCTGGATCGCGAATGGACCGGGTAAGTAAATCTGCCCCATTAGCTATCACTGCATCTTGAAATGTCCGCTCTATTAACATCTTAACACTGTGTGCTGTGTTAATACAGTGCAACGTGGTTAAGGCCATATGGAGAGAACTCAAAAGCTATAGAATGACAGCAAGCAGAGCTCTAGAAAACCGTGAGAAATTGATACAGAAAGTATAGCGGGAAATTGCAGTATTTTTCATCATAGAAACAATAACATTAATTTGCCAAAGTGGGAACACCCCTTTGAGTGCTGAATAATAATAATGTAACTGCTGTAGAGATGAGATTGCATATATCAGTTTATTTTTCTTTCTTTTAGATGGAGCAATATTAATTGTCTACAGAGATCTGAAATCCATTCAAGTCATAGCAGTTGATGATGGCAAGACTGTCAATTCAAGGTTGGTCACTGGTGCCATTACAAGAAATCTAACATCAACTGGCCGTAATGTGACTTTTCAGCTTGCTCACATTCAGGTTTGTATAGTAGGGCTCGGCGTTGGTTAATAGTTTAGGAGAATACTTGTGTTTTGTGTGCATAAGAAAAATATGGTAAAAAATGTCAATTAAAATGTTTTGATTTAAAAAAAATGTAGGCGAAGAATGGATAATGTAGGATAATGATGCATAATAAAGGGTTCACACTAGTAAAATAGGAACTATACAACACTCTACTTGCTTACAAAATATATGGCGCTGAAGTAGGATAACTAATCCCTCAACAATATATAAAGCAAAGTTGGCTCTCATAAAAATGATGCAAAATTAGAACATTTATTTAGAACATCGAATAGCATTCCAAAATAAATGTGTAACGTTTCGGTCTAAACATAGACCTTCATCAGACATGGATTACAGGTTGTAGAACAGAAAAGGTAAATAGGTGACATCGCGGCGAACAGGCAGAAAGGTAAAGCGGTGCCTACCGCTAGAGTAAGAAAGGCCTTTCAACTAGTTTCGAGAAAAAAAATCAACAGGTTCAACAATTACTATAACCATATATCACACAAAGTTCCACTGTGAGGTTGGAAAATGATTTACCGTGACAAGCAATCTTTATTCATTGTTTGCTACAAATTACAACCTGGCCATGCATCATGCATGCTAAACTGCGTTATGTGAGTGCCATGACAGCTGGAAGAATAAGAAATGAAGTTCTCCCTTCCATTCCAAAGCCACGAGGTGGATGTCCAGGCCAAATATTGAAGTCAACAAGTCAGCTGACCACATGGTCTATCAATTATGATGCAACAAATCATATCCTTCATAATAATAGTAGCGTAGACTAGTACTGTGTTAGCCATATGGAGCTGAAAAAGATTGAATAAATCACGCTATACATTTTTGAGGCTAACTGAGTATATTTGGAGGTGAACTTTCGAGGATACTAGTTCTCTTTGTCAGACATTATATTATGCAGTGTAACACTGCTGGGACTGTTGTAGCACTAGGAGCTGCATACTTTAGTAAGCAGCTCCTAGTGCCGTTTGTAAGGGTAACAGGTCCTCTTTAAGACCACTTTGTTAGGTGTTAAATCTGCAATAATTTATACTCCCATTCTTTCTCTCTGTGTTACTGTCCCATTAAAACTGTAATCTGCAAATCTTCCATAGTGCGATCTGCTCTGGATGTGCAGCCAATGGGAGATCTTTCCATTTTAATGTCAGATCAGTGTGAGTTCATATGCTGATGATGTCTCTGGTCTACCCCCCCCCCCCACATAGAGGCCTGTGGTGGGACACGGTACAGGTACACTACATTGGAAGACCTACAGGAAGGTCCCCTTGATCTCATGGGGGTTTCAGGGCACTTCAAAAAACTATTTGTTGGTTCCCAAAAGGACAGGAGACGGAGGACTGGAAATAATTCTTTTAGTCTCATATCTTTATGAAGAATGGGTTGGAGTTCCCTGGCAATACGACGTAGGATCTCCAGTTGTGGGCTGTAAGTGACTACTAAGGGTACTCTGGCCTCCTGTTGGGTCTCCTTATATGTGAGTAACCTGTCACTGTTGATGGCTGCTACTTTGCTTATTTGGTTGCCTGTCACTTTTGGTTAATAGCACAACTGGAGAAATTCAGACCTGAGCTCCAGGAGGCGTTTTTCTCAACAGAATTAGACATATGTGGGTTGAGTTAAAAAAAAATAAACTATGGGGGGATGTATTATGCACTGGCACATGATGTGCATGCTTATGATTCAAACCCTGCCATGATTTATTAGGAGTCTCCAGCCTCCTGATAAATATCCGGCCGTGTGGAACTGCACTAAAGCCTGCGCCCACGAGCCTGGCACCGTCCTTCCCCACACAACTGCTGAAGAGGGTGGAGTAGTCTTAAAAGGAATTGTGACTAAATCATCATGTCTTGTACGCCAATACTCAGGCCGTGATATATGCCAGTATACATCAACATTGGGAATGCGTAGAAGAAACCTGGGATCAGATTTTGTTAGAAAGCGGGGGACATGAGGATTAGCTCTAAAAAGGGCTATCCTCACGTCCCATACATGCACCTACCACCCGTTCTACCTTGATAGGTAGAATCGTGGTGGTAGGTTCCCTTTAAAGCAGAAGTGGATGGTGAGATATGGGACATCTCTCCATCAAAATTTTGTTAACCTTTTGCTTGTCACTGTATATTATGTGCTTCAAATGAGTCAATATAGGTCAGTGCTTCAAGAGTAAATTTTTAGTTTTTGCCCCCATGTCAGAGGTACCGTTGGTATATAGAGGTCATGGAAATAATCTCTACATTGACCTTTGACATACTTAGGTGATTTCATGATTTCTCTTTTGGGCTGTTTATGGCGCACTTTCAACCTTTCTCTTTTTTTCTCTTGCTTTATTTCTTGCTTCTTCCCAAAATACTTTTTCCACAACTTTTCCCAGATTCAGATTTTGCGTCTTATTTGTGAAGTTGTCTTTTTTATTTGTTGTGTTGTGTATATTTTATTGTGTCGCTGCTTAGAGCAGGTAAAAGGTGGTTTTTATTTTTTCGACTCCTTCACTTTTATTACTTGAATTATGAATTCAGTTTGATAATTTCGGTTAGAAATGTCTTTGACCTTTATTTTATTTTTTTGTGGTTATTTTTGCAGCCTTAATTTTGGGACTAATCACAGCATATAACTTCACTGACCGTTTGTGACCCAGAAATATTTAATACAGTGACAATTCAGAGACTACACTGTCCCCGTCTGCTGCTGTGTGCATTTTAATGGCTAGAGATGTACAAAGCAGAAGCAATGTAGGGTAGATGCAAGCTGCTGTGGATTCTGGAGAGGTTGTTTTCCTTTTATTTAAAAATCAGCCTGAGGCAGACTGTAGTATGTTAGTAGTAAATAACCCTACCATAGGTAATGGGAATTGTCTTTGTAGTTTCAACTTTTTAAGTTTTAGTTTCATGAAGCCTGACTTGGGCCATGAGTGAAGACTGTCAGCAAATACCTTATATTGTTTTCATTTCAGGAACTCAAACCTTCATATAGACCGACCTGTAATTTCTGGGACACAAATAAGAATAATTGGAGCGAAGAGGGATGCACAACTGAATATTCCAATTCTAATGACACACACACAACCTGCTCCTGCAACCATTTATCCAGCTTCGCGATACTCATGGCACCATCAGGACTTAAGGTGATAAAGGGTGGGGTTCAAGAAATGCTTTAATCCAGCCATGTATTGCTTCTGCTCACTTTTTGACTAATAAATACAAGTGTTTCTCAAAAAACTAGAATATCAGCAAAAATATTTTTTTTTCCGGTAATCAATGCAAGAAGTGAAACTCATATTATATAGCGTCATTACAAACAAAGTGGACTTTTTCAAGTGTTTATTTTGATGACTATAGTTTACAGCCAAGGAAAACCCAAAAGCCATTTTTCTTTCAATTCAAATTCATTCAATTAGAATAGTTAACCCAAAAACCTGCAATGGCTTCCTAAACATTTTAAAGGGTCCCTTAGTCTGGTTCAGTAGGCGACACAATCATGTGGGAAAACTGCCGACTTGACAGATGTCCAGAAGGCAGTCATTTATATACTCAATAAGGAGATGAAGCCACAACACGTCATTGCTAAAGAAGCTAGCTGTTCACAGACTTGTTGTATAAAGCAGATTAATAAAAAGTTGAGAGGAAGGAAATAATTAGGTATAAAAAGGTGCATAACCCCAGCCATGATAGGATTGTTAAGAAAGTGCCATTTAATAATTTGGGGGAGATTTGGAAGGAGTGGACTGCTGCCTGAAGAGCTGCAATACACAGACATATCCAGGACATGAATTAAATGTATATAAAGTTACACTTCTTGTTTCTACCAAATCCAGGACAAGGGCTACAAATGTCGCCTTCCATGTGTCAAGACGCTCCTGACCAATAGACATCGCCAGAAGCGTCTTACCTGGGCCACGGAGGAAAAGAACTGGACTGTAGCTCATTGGTCCTAGGTGTTGTTTTCAGATGAAAGTAATTTTAGCATTTTATTTGGAAACCAATATCCCAGAGTCTGAAGGAAGAGTGGAGAGGCACAATCCAAGCTGCTTGAGGTCTAGTGTGAAGTATACACAACGGGTCAGATTTACTTACCCGGTCCATTCGCGATCCAGCGGCTCGTTCTCTGCGGTGGATTCGGGTCCGGCCAGGATTCATTAAGGCAGTTCCTCCGACGTCCACCAGGTGGCGCTGCTGCGCTGAAGAGCATCGGAACGCACTCAAGTACACCGGCCTATCCTGGATGAAGGTGAGTGCAAGCTCCGCGACACATTTTTCTTTTTTAAATGCGGCAGTTTTTCCAAATCCGAGGGGTTTTCATTTTCCCCCCGATTTCCGTTGCGTGCATGCCGGCGCCGATGCGCCACAATCCAATCGCGTGCGCCAAAATCCTGGGGCAATACAGCGAAAATCGGCGCAAATCGGAAATATTCGGGTAACATGTCGGGAAAACGCGAATCGGGCCCTTAGTAAATGACCCCCAATCAGTGGAGCTATGCTATCTGCTGGTGTAGGCCCCTCGGTGTTTTATCAAGACCAAAGTAGGCATAAGCGTCTACAAGGAAATTTTAGAGCACTTCTTGCTTCTCTCTGCTTTTTGGAGATGCAATATTCTTTGGCTGTAGCCATAATCTTCAACATTAACAGGAATACACACTGGAACACTGATTGCAGAATCAGCTCCTTTGATAACCTCCTTTTTATGCTGTGTCTATCATTGCTAAGTAATGTTTAATGCTTCTACTTTTTTAACAGGAAGATCATGTTCTTGATATTGTTTCTGAAATTGGCCTGAGTTTATCTGTTTTCTGCCTGCTGTTGTCTCTTCTCACGTTCCTTCTCTGTCGCACAATGAGGAGCGCTCACACATCAGTGTTGACAGCTTTGTGCAGTTGTCTCCTCTTGGGACAAATTCTGTTTCTGTTGGGAGTCCATCAAACACGACACAAGGTAAGATTTCCACACATTAAAAACCCTTGTAGAAAATGAAAAGTTGAAGGTATAAAAATACTGCGCATCTACTTCTGGAGTACTGACTATGTGCTGTTTTATTTCTTCTATACAAAAGTGACATTTTTTTCTAATGTCGGAAAATCTATTTCTACTGCTTATACTGAGGATCATTAATTGGGATTTCAACTTGCAAAAGTCCATACTGCCTTGTAGGGGTTAAGGTTTAAGAGAATGGAGATTCCAGTATAGGCACATGTTGCAGATTTATCCCAGATTTATCCCAGCGGTAATCCTGCAGCCATAAGTATAAGAAACCTAGGACAATTGGCTGGTGTTATAATTCATACAATGCAGTGATCCACAGCATTACCCACTTAATGCATTATTACGTAGATATATGTCATAATGCCATTTAGGATGTACATCGAGGGCTTACGGGCTAAGCCTTTATAGGGTGTTTGCTGCAATATGGTGGCAACCATTTAATTAGTTTAGGCGGTTTTGCCAGTGGCAATTTTGGCTGGAATTGTCGCTTCCTGATGATGTCATGTTCGTCCATTCCCATGCCAGCCTGAAATCTTTATATGTTTCAAGGTCCTATCGTTTAGTGAGAACTATAAAAGGGTGCTGGAGTTATAGATCCTCAGCATATTCTCCTTATACTGCAATAATATATGGCAGGAGCGATCAGAAACCCTAGGTGTAAAGTACCCTAGGCGGCTTAAAAAAAGTAGAAAAAAAAAGTTACAAAAAAAATCATTCAAATCACCCTCTTGCCCTATAACTGATATAAAAATAAACAAATAAAATTCCCAGCAGTAAACCCCGTAACCAAAAAATAGCGACCAAATATCTTCAACACTACTTTTTTGGCAACAATTTTATAAAAGCGACCAAAAGTCCCCAAAATGGTAGCAATAAAAATGGCATCAGAAAAAGGCATCAGAATAGGGCAAAATGAAGAACATGTTTTGTACAAAAGGTTTTTAATGTTTTAAAATCTTTGAAATCATATACCGTATATACTAGAGTATAAGCCGACCTCAGTATAAGCCGAGACCCCTAATTTTACCATCAAAACTGGGAAAACCTATTGACTCGAGTATAAGCCGAGGGTGGGAAATGCATTGGTCACAGTGATATAGCAGCCATCCCACCTAGCATTAACGCCGGCTCCCCGTAGTATACAGCCAGCCCAGCCTGCCCCCAGTAGTATATAGCCTGCCCCGTGTAGTATACAGCCTGCCCCCAGTAGTATACAGCTTGCCCCCAGTAGTATACAGCCAGCCCCCAGTAGTATACAGCCTGCTCCCAGTAGTATACAGCCTGCCCCCAGTAGTATACAGCCTGCCCCCAGTAGTATACGGCCTGCCCCCAGTAGTATACGGCCTGCCCCCAGTAGTATACAGTTTGCCCCCAGTAGTATACAGCCTGCCCCGTGTAGTATACAGTAAAAATTAAACTTATATACTCACCCTCCGGTGGCCCCGATGTGCAGCGCTGCTCCCCTGATGTCCGCGCGGCTACTCTTCTGGCTTCTGCGCCCGTCTTCTGTCTTCTCTAACATGACGCGCCGCTGCTGACGTCACACTAGGCGCTGCCAGGGACAAAGACATGGCGGCACCCAGCACGATGTTAAAGAAGAAAGAAGACGGGCGCGGAAGCCAGAAGAGGAGCCGCGCGGACATCGGGGGAGCAGCGCTGCACATCGGGGCCACCAGTGGGTGAGTATGTAAATTTATTATTTTTTAAGTATTTTTTATACTCCCCCAGTAGTATTGACTCGTGTATAAGCCGAGGGGACGTTTTCCAGCACATTTTTTGTGCTGAAAAACTTGGCTTATAAACAAGTATATATGGTAATTGTTATCTATGGCCTCCTTCCTTCTAGAATCAACTTTTATAATTATGCTAATGAGTCTGAGGGGTTAACCTAGCACTTACCTGATCTGGCTTTGCACCAATTGTGCAGTGTGCAGTGAGCTGTCAGATCACACAGGGGTTAGGGTATCCCTGATGGCTAATTAGCACAATTTTAAAAGTTGTATATAAATTATATACATGTGATTCTAGCGACCCATTGAATAAGGGGGATGTGTCTTCTGGACTGCATAGTGAAAGCTGTAAAACCCAGTCCGTCATAAAACTGCACTACTGCGTTTTTTGGCAAATTCCACAACATTTAGAATTTTATTATCAGCTTCCTAGTACATTGCACACAAGATTTAATGGTGCACTCAAAAGAACCCTTTTTCCAACAGATTACAGTGATATGTAAATGGAAAAATCAAAAAGATATGGGTTACAGAAGGAGGTGAATGTTAAAAACGGAAACACAAAAACCCAAAAAACTGGTCTTGAGAAGATTAGAGGAGACCCAATATCATTTACACTAATTCAAACTATTTACATAGTAGGGAAGCTAAATAGCATATTGAATAACTTAACGAACAGCGCCATTGCTCTGGAACGGGGGGGGAGGGCTATTATGTACCATAATCATTAGAGCAACAGCTATTATAGAATACAAACAATTTAATTTGCTAGAGATGATGAAAGGTCCCCTTTCAGGCCCGCTTAATAAACCATGTTCACTGTGAGCGAAGAGCCATGGATTGCTTGCTTAAATAAAAATTCCATAAAAATGGTTGCATACAAGGTTGTCCATCTTGGAACTTTATGGATACAGTTGTAGTACTTATGAATGTGCCATAAAAATACACCCATGCAAGGGTGGAGCAGCAGGACATATTCTTGAGAGTGGAGTACTCTATTCAGTGTCTTGAGGGAAACTCAAGTGCTCTATTCTAGAGATTAGTCAGTCGAAACAGGTTGACCTCCAATGATGATTTATTCAGTGGATAAAAAATAAACGTCTGGATATGCACCTACAAAAATGATATAATCAGCTATGAAAGTAGTTGTCTGGGCAAATATACCATATATACTCAAGTTTCTCAGCACATTGTGGGGGGAATATGTTGGCTGGCTATATACTGTAGGCTGGGATCAATGCATTTCCCACCTTAGGCTTATACTTGAGTCAATATGTTTCCATTTTTGGTCAGGTGGGCTTATATTCGAGGAAATACAGTACATACTTTCATAAATGTTGTACGTGCTGAGGAAAATATATGACTATACTCTTTATGAAATAATAAAAATGTATCATTGGTCAATAAAAAGAGTGCCTATTCAAACACATTTAAGGGTGGCTGAAGTCCAACCATGACATAATAGCTTGAGGAATTTTCTTCCAGGAGTTATTTAATGAGTAAATATCTTTAAGGTAGACTGGTGTTTCCTACAAGTGTTGCATCAGTTATGAAGTGCATAGGCTTCCCTTAATATATTTCGTCAATAGTTTAGAATTTTTGAACCATGCTACTTTTTCCCTTGTGTCAAAGGTTACATTTTCTTGTGGTGCTTCCTGCCCTGTGCCAAACATGTGATGAGACAATCATGGTTTCCTTCAACTGTTCTGAAATTACACTCTTATGTGGATCTCTTTGCCCAATTTGTTTTCACTGCTGGAAAAAAAAGAAAGTGGTTACTTAAAAGAGGTTTCTGTCAGGGGGATATATAGTAGGGCAGTCATGTATGGCATATGTTTATTATATTATCAAAAATTTAGGGGTCTGCTATTTTAACCACATAAATCATTGTCTATATACCGGTATAGCTATATGTTACAGCTGAAACGGGGCCCAGATTGTCAGGGGGCCTGGTAACCCAACCTGACACACTGCAAAGAATGGAGGAGAATACAAGCAGTGTTTAAATATTTAGCTGCATCTCTTCCACAGCGCACAGTTCACTAAAAGATAATGGGGGTCATTTACTAAGGGCTTGATTCACGTTTTCCCGCCGCGTTACCCGAATATTTCCGATTTGCGCCGATTTTCCCTGTATTGCCCTGGGATTTGGGCGCACGCGATCAGATTTTGTCTCATCGGCGCTGGCATGCACGTGACGGAAATCGGGGGGTGTGGCCGAAAGAAAACCCGACGGATTCGGAAAAACCGCCGCATTTAAAAAACAAAAAGTGTCGCGGAGCTTGCACTTACCTTCACCAGGAATAGGCCTGTGTACTTGAGTGCATTTCAGCGCAGCAGCGCCACCTGGTGGACGTCGGAGGAACTGCCTTAGTGAATCCCGGCTGGACCCGAATCCACTACAGAGAACGCGCCGCTGGATCGCGAATGGACCGGGTAAGTAAATCTGCCCCAATATGTTGTAGGCTCAGAGAAGAAATCCTGGGGGAGGTGCAGGAGGAGATCAGAACTTGGCATCTCCTGTCATCAACTTCCACCATGAGCGTAGCATCTACTGGGCTGCTTTCTTATCTGAAGCCTTCTGTGCCTCTTGTAATGAGAATGTGATTGCAGGAGATGAAGATCAGAATACTGTTGGACTGTGAGTTTATATGCTGTATGTATATGGTGTGATGTTATTTGATGCATATTTACTGTATATAAGTGTATATGACTTGTATATACTAGATGTATTTGTAACATCCCCCACCGGGGCCTAGCCCTTGAGGTGAGGCCTGGAGACAGCCGGGGCCCGCTGTACCGGAGTGGCTGGCGGTTGCGGCCTAAGCACGCTATTGTCACGGTGCTTGGTACGGGGGAACCGGAGGGCTGTCCTACAGCCTGGCAGGTCTCCAGCAGGGTGGTGTTGGCAAGAAATGATGAGGGAGCGGCTGCTATAGCGGATCTCCCTGGGGCAACCCCTTAATGTCCCGAGTGTGAGTCTCTGGGTGATGGACAGGGTGCCGGTGATGAGGGTAGTTGTAGTAGCAGGGACCAGACGGAGACAGAAGTTGAAGAAAACAACTTACAGTTCGTTTATTGCAATCGGCAGGAACTGCAGAAAACGTGTCTTTAACAGGTGGAGTACTGGAGAGGTATTTGGAGGGAGCCACAGGATGTATTTGACCAGCCTAGATGTAAGTGCAGGCTGGGAGGCAGCTGTGTCCTTAGAGGAGGCTTCAGCTCGGTCCTGGATCTCTTCAGGTATCACCCTTGAAGGTAGGATGATACCCCTTTTCCTCACTACACTAGCTCTAGTCTAATCTTCCACTTCAGGCAGGAGCTAGGCTCTTCCTGCACTGGTCTGGTGTACTAGAGACTCTGAGCTGCTGCTCAGCTAACTACTCTCCGCTTGTGTCCTACAGACCCAGAGGGCCTGACTAGGACCAGTCTCTCTCCTGAGAGAGATTTCTCTCTTTCTCCTCTGGGGAGAGACTTCTCTAGAACATTCCTGGCCAGAGGTTTTATTACCTCCCTTTGGTCAGGTGGTGGCTGCTCCTCCAATCACATCTCAGCTTACAGAGCACAGGATGTAACACAGACATTGGTTGACATAATTACATCACAAATTAACATCTGCCTTGCCAGGCAGGATTAACCACTGCAATTTCCCCTTGATCCTATAAGGACCATGTAGTGTAATGTGGTGTTACCTACAGGTGGGACGTGTTCGCAAGCACTACCTCGCCATTGCATCGGCGAGGGTGTTGCATACCCCGGGGGCAATTGAAAGAGCCGCCCTCGGCTCGACTACCGATGTTTTGGGGCACAGAGGGGGCTAAGGCACTTCTGGGAAGTGCAGGCTATGTGAGGTGTAGGGACAAACCGCCCATGGTCCTGGAGACAGGCACCTGGGTTGGTGTCGGACTAAGACAAAAGCATGTAGCTGTATGACAGTTGGTCGCTGACGCCATTAAACCGAACTGTACAGTAGGAAAGGTGTGGTGTCATGTCCTGTAATCCACTCCTTGCACCAAGGCCTGTATATTTGTTTTATCAACGCTTCTTCCCTGGCGGCAATTATATGGTGTCTATCTGCATTGCATTAGCATATGCGACACAAGTACCTCCTGACGTCCTTACCCATAGAATGAGTGGCATCCAGGTGCTATCTCTGTAACACCCCCGGTCCCCGAAGGACCCGCAGTTTAAGCCGAGGGGACGTTTTTCAGCACATTTTTTGTGTGCTGAAAAACTCGGCTTATACACAAGTATATATACGGTAGGTATAAAAAGGTGCATAACCCCAGCCATGATAGGATTGTTAAGAAAAGGCCATTCAATAATTTGGGGGAGATTTGGAAGGAGTGGACTGCTGCCTTAAGAGCTGCCATACACACATATCCAGGACATGAATTAAATGTATATAAAGTTACACTTCTTATTTCTACCAAATCCAGGACATGGGCTACAAATGTCGCCTTCCATGTGTCAAGACGCTCCTGACCAATAGACATCGCCAGAAGCGTCTTACCTGGGCCACGGAGGAAAAGAACTGGACTGTAGCTCATTGGTCCTAAGTGTTGTTTTCAGATGAAAGTAAATTTAGCATTTTATTTGGAAACCAATGTCCCAGAGTCTGGAGGAAGAGTGGAGAGGCACAATCCAAGCTGCTTGAGGTCTAGTGTGAAGTATACACAACGGGTCAGATTTACTTACCCGGTCCATTCGCGATCCAGCGGCTCGTTCCTGTTTCTGTTGGGAGTCCATCAAACACGACACAAGGTAAGATTTCCGGACCCAAGTCTATCCTATACATGCAATGCAGGACAAAAGAGGAGCAAAATATACTGCAAATAACTGGTCTCCCCTGTAGCTAAAATGATGAGGTGCATGAGGAAATTATATATTTTACTCTCTGTGTATTCCTAACTTAGGAGTTCAGTAAGTGGCCCTGTTTAGTTTTCGACAGCTATTTTTAGGGTTAGAATTATAAATAAAAATTGGGGCTGGGAGGTGACATGCTACAAACACCCAGAAAGTTTGAGATGTATTCAGTTTTATTGGTGAGGCAACGTGTTTCAATGCCGAAATGGCGTCTTCATCAGGCCAAAAATAAACTGTAAAAAAATAAACAGAAAATAAATAAATAAAATATAATGTAATAAGAAAATAATAAAATTAAATATTTTAATATTTATTAATTTTTATTACATTATATTCTATATATATTTTATATATACCGTATATACTCGAGTATAAGCCGACCCGAGTATAAGCCGAGGACCCTAATTTTCCCCCTCATCCTCATAGACTGAGGGGGGTGACACAAGAGCTTACAGTCTATGAGGATGAGGGGGTGACACAAGAGCTTACAGTCTATGAGGATGATGGGGTGACACAAGAGCTTACAGTCTATGAGGATGAGGGGTGACACAAGAACTTACAGTCTATGAGGATGAGGGGGTGACACAAGAGCTTACAGTCTATGAGGAAGAATAGGGTGACACAAGAGGTAAAAAGCTTATATAATGGTCATTATAAGGGAATAACACAACATATAATGGGAATAGCACAACATATAATGTAATAAATGGAATTGCTGTCGCTTGACCCAGTCATCAGCCGTCATCTTATATACAAGGTCCAGGGTGAGTGGGACTGCAGAGAAGTCTAGTGCCTGCTGGTTGCTGGATAACAGATAGGAGGAGGACACAGGAGATAAAGTCTGAGGGTGTGGACCTCAAAAGATCGGAAGGTGACAGAGGGTACAAAAGGAATGAAGCAATTTATAAACAGAGAAAAACAAACTCATTTGAAGGGCATAAATATGACAAAGAAGGGTCAAATGTTGGAGAAAGAAACAGACACAAGCAATACAAGGTAATCAACAGATATATACCATTTTAAAGGCTTGAGTGACATGAATCATAGAGTGTATACAGGCGGTCCCCTCCTTAAGAACACCCGACTTACAGATGACCCCAAGTTACAAACGGAACTCTGGATGTTGGTAATTACTGTACTTTAGCCTTAGGCTGGAATAATCAGCTATAGCAGATATCACAGGCGTCTGTAATGAAGATTTATAGTTAATCCTGGTTCTTATGACAATCCAACATTTTTCAAATCCAATTGTCACAGAGACCAAAAACATTTTGGCTGGGATTACAATTATATAATATACAGTTCTGACTTACATACAAATTCAACTTAAGAAGAAACCTCCAGAACCTCGTACATAACCCAGGTACTGCCTGTAGTTGAAAACCCATTCAGCATTCAGAGATACAGTATATAGCTGTAGAAAGAGAAGAGAGCTTGGTGTTATATCCACTTGGTGTTATATTACACTGAGCTTGGTTCTAGTTTTATGTACTTATCTGGGTTCCAGTGTTGCATTTACTTACTGAACTGGGTTCTGGTGCTGTAGATATGTATGAACTTGGTCTTGGTGCTCTATTTACTGTGAGTATTGGGTTGGTTCTGGCACTGTATTTATGTATAGAACTTGGTTATGAGGCTGTATGTATGGTAGGATCTTGGCTGTATTTACCATGGTTCTGATTCTGTATGTGTTATACCTTCTAGATCTATGCAGTTAATACAACAGTTTTGCTTTTATGGGTTGGTAAAGGGGCTGTATATGTCTATATAAGTTAATACATGTCATGGTAATACATTAATTAAATAATTAAAAATACAAAAAGGTTGATTTAAATAGAATATTAATATAAACTGCATTTTAAATACTGGAATTGTTGATTAGAGTAGGCAGCATTTTTTCTCACGCCGCACGATGGAGCCTGTTGTTTAAAGTTTGATGATGGTAGGTCCTCACAGTCATTGGTTATTTTTCAAGCATCAAACCTTGTCAGTCGTAATTTAATGTTTCAGGTGAACATAAGGATTGGGCAGGTTGGAATTTCAATTCTTGATCTATTTGTTTCTAGTATATTCATTACACATAGATTGCATGTGTGTATCAGTGCATGAATGTGTGTGCATGAGTGTATAAATGTGTGAGTATACCAATACGTTTATATTCTGAGGGGGTAAGGAGCCCCATTCAGAAGCCTGCTGTGGGGCCCTGCCTCTCCTAGTTACGCCCCTGGATGAAACGCAAAGTAAAGCCACTTAATCAAGAATCCCATTTGAAAAAGAATGAAGCAAAGATTCTGAATCGAAGATGTGAATCAAGAACCCAATGGATCACATCCCATTTTACAGACAGTGTTAGAGGCGTCTGGGAAATGTGACTAATATATAGGCGATCCTTACTAGAGGGATCATACTGCACAGGCAGGGTCGGACTGGCATGGTGGAGGACCCTCCAATGGGCCCCAGCACCTGGCTCTACGGCAGGGGCCTCTGACCCGATAGGAGGCCGCTGCCAGTTCTAGTAAAAGAACACGATGCGGCCGGCACCGGACGCTCGTGCACCATTACCAGATGGAATTTAATCAATCGCATCGGCATCCGTAAGATGCCAATGCCATTGAAAGTCACAGTGCAACGCGGCTGGGACACTTTCCTGGCGCATGTCGCACTTGAAAGTTGGGGGGTACAGGGGAGACTAGAACTGGGGCAGCAGGGGGGGGACTGAGGGTGAGAGTTGAACTAGAACTGGGGCTGCAGGGAGGAAAGAGGAACTAAGGGTAGAAAGGGGAACTAGAACTGGGGCAGCAGGGAGGGGGGGCTAGAACTAAGGGGGAAAGGGGAACTAGAAGTGTGGGCTGCAGGGGGGACAAGGGCGGAAAGGGGAAAGGGGCAGCAGGGGGGGGGGGGGCTAGAACTAGGGGGGGAAAGAGGAACTAGAAGTGGGGGCTGCAGGGGGGGACCAGGGGGGAGAGGGGAACTAGAACTGGGGAAGATGAAGAGGAGGTGGGTCCACTATGTGAGGGGGGGTGGGGGTAAATAAAAAGTAAGGAGGCATTATATGAGAGGGGCCAACTGGAAGGAGGTATTACGGGAAGGGAGAACTGAAAATAGGTTATCAGTAGGGGGCAGGGGGTATTATGAGTAGGAGTAAGAATTAAGGGGTATTATACAGTTTGAGGGATGTCCACAGGATAGGGGGCATTATTCAGGTTGCGGTGTTACTATAGTATGTGGGGGGCACTAGGGATGGCATTGTAGTTTATAAAGGGAATACTAGGGGCGGGGCAAAGGGTCCAAAAATGTAACACTACGAGTAATACGTCTAAAGGCCAACTGCGATGTCACAGGCGTCACGCGGGGCAGGGGGTCATCGCTGGATTATTGCCCTCATAATCAAACACCTCAATCTAGCGCAGGGTATTAACCCCTGACCTCCTCTATACCCTCCTTACCACATAAAACACTGGTGCATGTTATACAATTACAGATGTGCGGCTGCGCCATAGCGCCCCCACAGGTTGATGATCGTCAATGCACCCACAGGCGTCTCCTTCACAATGGAAGAGTTAAAGCGCCAGCTTATTTCTTTTAACTATTTCCTTTCCAGGGTACACCGCTATACCGGGACACCCCCGACTGCCTGCAGCGCACATAAGCACAAACAGAACGTCCCCTTTAAAAGGCGGGGAGAAGCCCAGCTATAAATAGCAGAGCGCTGACGTCCGGCACAGCTAAGCCCAATCAATGACACATCCCAGCGCCACGCCCCTTCGCTGTCACTCATTTGTGGTCTCAGCCAAAGACGATGTAGCAGAGGCGGTGCTTTATGATTCCCACGCCCTATCATTGGTTTCTAAGCGGCGTGACGTCACGTTCACCGTCTCCCGGGTGACAAGGGAGGAGGAGCAGGGACTGTCGGCCGGAAAGAGATGTCGACAGTGGAGGGAAAGAGGCCCTCGCGGATTGGCTTCTTCCGCCGACACATGGGCGGGGCTCCGGCGACGATTGGCTGACGTCGATTGAATGACGCGTAGAGAGGCGTGGCCTGCAGGTGAGCGGGTCCTGAGGTATCGCATAGGAGGAGGAGAGAGGCTCCGCGGCCTGCGGGTCCTAGAGGTGACGGGGAGTCTGCTGCGGGCGCCCGAGGAGGAGACCCCGAGGTGCGGCCCCTTATATACGGTAACGATGGCGGAGGGGAGGCCTGGGCGGAACGTCCTAGCGGGAGGGGGATGTGGGCTCTAACGGGCGGCCTGTCATCAGGCGGGGGAGGCGAGGCCTGCTCAGTGCCGGGGCAGATGACAGGCGGCTAGGCCCGGACCGGAGAGGATGACGGGATGGCACGATGGCCCCGGGTGTGATGAGTGTGGGGGCAGCCTCAGATGTCAGTGATGTAATGCAGCCCCTGCCATTGTCTGCCATCCATCCTCCTGTCACTGAGGGGCCAGATCTGTCATAGTGTCACCCGAGGGGGAGAGGACAGATGGACCCTACACCCTAAGAGGCTTAGAGCCACGGAGATGATTGGTTTAATACCACGGACGAGAGCAGAACACGTGGACTACGGACATCATATCGTGGCCACTACTAGGATGAAGGGATGTAGACGTGATGTCTTGGCCACTACTGGGATGTAGACGTGATGCATGTGGCCCTACTAAGGATGTAGACGTGATGTCTGGCCACACTAGGATGAAGGATGTAGACTGATGTCATGGCCACTACTAGGTGTGGGATTTAGACGTGATGTCATGGCCACTACTGGATGAGAAGTAGACGTGATGTCTGGCCACGTACGGGATGTAAACGTGATGCATGGCCACTACTAGGAATGTAGACGTGATGTCATGGCCCACTACTAGGAATGTAGACGTGTGTCATGGCCACTACGGTGGACTGGGATGTAGACGTGAGGCATGGCCACTACTGGGATGATGGATGTAGACGTGATGTCCTGGCCGCTACTCGGATGATGGGATTTAGACGTGATGTCATGGCCACTACTGGGATGATGGATGTAGACGTGATGTCATGGCCACTACTGGGATGATGGGATGTAGACGTGATGTCATGGCCACTACTGGGATGATGGGATGTAGACTTGATGTCATGGCCACTACTGGGATGATGGATGTAGACGTGATGTCATGGCCACTACTGTGATGGGATGTAGACGTGATGTCATGGCCACTACTGGATGATGGATGTAGACGTGATTCTGGCCACTACTAGGATGATGGGATGTAGACTGATGTCATGTGGCCTACTACTGGATGATGGGATGTAGACGTGATGTCTGATGGCCACTACTGGGATGATGGGATGTAGACGTGATTCATGGCCACTACTGGGATGATGGAGTAGACTGATGTTCATGGCCACCTACTAGGATGTAGACGTGATGTCTGGCCACTACTAGGATGGTAGACGTGATGTCAGGCCACTACTAGGATGGAAGGCATGTAGACCTGATTGTCATGGCCGCTACTAGGATGGAAGCATGTAGACGTGATGTCTGGCCGCTACTAGGATGGAGCATGTAGACTTGATGTCATGGCCGCTACTAGTGAAGGATGTAACGTATGTCATGCCCTACTAGGATGGAAGTGTAGACGTGTATTCATGGCCGCTACTAGGATGGAAGCATGTAGACGTGATGTCATGGCCGCTACTAGGATGGAAGGATGTAGACGTGATGTCATGGCCCCTACTATATATGGGATGTAGATGTGAGTCACAGGTTACTACTGGATGGGATGTAACGGATGTCACGGCTACTACTAGAGATGATGGGATGTGACATGTCCATGGCTACTACTAGGATGCGATGTAGACGTGATGTCACGGCTGCTGCTAGGATGATAGGATGTAGACATAATGTCATGCCACTACCATGATGGCGGAATGTAGAACTGTGATGTCATGGCTACTACTAATAATGGAAGGGATGTAAAGCGGGATGTCATGGCCACTACTAGAATGGCGGGATGTAGACGTGATGTCATGGTGACTACCAATGATGGCAGGATAAATATGGGATGCAGACGTGATGTCATGACTGCTATAGGAATGAAGAGTAGAACGTGAGTCATGGCTACTATGAGGATGATGGGTTGCAGACGTGATGTCATGGCCACCACTATAATGGTAGAACATAGATGTGATGTCATGGCCACCACTAGGATGATGGGATGTAGACGTGATTTCAAGGCTGCTACTAGGTGATGGGATGCAGACAGGATGTCATGTTACTGCTAGGATGATGGGATGTAGATGTGATGTCAATGCCCACTACAGGAGAAGGGATGTAGACGTGATGTCTAGCCCACTTAGGATGAGGGATGTAGACGTGATGTCATGCCACTACTAGGATGTGGTATGTATCTTGATGTCATGGCCACTACTAGGATGATGGATGTAGGCGTGATTTCATGCCCCACAAGGATGAAGGGATGTAGACGTGATGTCATGCCTACTACTAGGATGATGGGATGTAGTGCGTGATGTCTGGCCACTACTAGGATGACGGGATGTAACATGATGTCTGGCCACAATAGGATGGGGGAGTAGACGTGATGTCAGTGGCCACTACTAGGATGATGGGATGTAGCGTGGATGTCTGGCCACTACTAGATGATTGGGATTAGACTGATGTCATGGCCCTACTAGGATACGGGATGTAGACGTGATGTCATGGCCACTACTAGGATGCGTGGATTTAGACGTGAGTCATGGCAATACTAGGATGACGGGATGTAACGTGATGTCATGGCCAATACTAGGATGATGGATGTAGACGGGATGTCATGGCCACTACTAGGATGACGGGAATGTAGACGGGATGTCATGGCCACTACTGGGAGAACGGGATGTAGACGGGATGTCATGGCCACTACTAGGATGACGGATGTAGACGTGATTCATGTGCCACTACTAGGATGACGGGATGTAGACGTGAGTCATGGCCAATACTAGGATGACGGGATGTAACGTGATGTCATGGCCAATACTAGGATGACGATGTAGACGTGATGTCATGGCCCTACGAAGGATGATGGGATGTAGACGGGATGTCCATGGCCACTACTAGGATGATGGGATGTAGACGGGATGTCATGGCCACTACTAGGATGATGGGATGTAGACGGGATGTCATGGCCGCTACTAGGATGGAAGGATGTAGACGGGATGTCATGGCCGCTACTAGGATGGAAGGATGTAGACGTGATGTCATGGCCACTACTAGGATGATAGATGTAGTAACGTGATGTCATGGCCCTACTAGGATTGAATGGGATGTCATGGCCACTCCTATGATGACGGATGTAGACTGAGGTTCATGGCCGCTACTAGGATGGAAGGAGGTAGACTGATGTCATGGCCACTACTAGGATGATGGGATGTCGATGGGATGTCATTGCCACTCCTAGATGACGGGATGTCGATGGGATGTCATAGCCACTACTAGGATGACGGATGTCGATCATGGATGTCATGGCTACTACAGGATGATGGATGAAACGTGATGTCGTGGCTACTACTAGGATGATGGAGTAGACGTGATTTGGCCTCTACTAGATGAGGGATGTAACGGATGTCATCTCTACTAGGATGATGGGATGTAGACGGGATGTCATGACCTCTACTAGGATGATTGATTTACGTGATGTCATGGCCACTACTAGGATGACGGGATGTAGACGTGATGTCATGGCCACTACTAGGATGATGGGATGTAGACGGGATGTCATGGCCACTACTAGGATGATGGGATGGACGGATGTCATGACCTCTACTAGGATGATGGGATTGTAGATGTGATGTCTGACCTCTCTAGGATGACGGTCTATATTCATGATTAAAAAGCCACTGTGATGGGGTTTAACACGCTGTGGTCTGGTACAGTGGTAGCTGATGATGGATACGGTTATGGCATTGATAACGTATATAGACGCAGTCTGTTATCAGTAGACGGAACTAGACAGAGTGTCATGGCTACTACTATGATGGCTGTATAAGACATTTCTGTGTACTACAGTCTTGAGGCTCGGATTGTGATGCCAACTCTTGTAGACTTGTGTGCGTCGTCCCTCTTCTCTGACATCGCTGTGTGCATTATCCCTGTGCGGTGACATCGCTGTGTGCATTATCCCTGTGCGGTGACATCGCTGTGTGCATTATCCCTGTGCGGTGACATCGCTGTGTGTATTATTCCCGGTGCTGTGACAATCGCTGTGTTATTATATCCTGTACTGTGACATCACTGTGTGTATTATCTCTGTACTGTGACATCACTGTGTGTATTAATCTCGTACGTGACTATGTGAATACCTGTCTGTACATCATTGTTTTATTATCCTGTGCTGTGACATCACTGTGTGTATTATCTCTGTACTGTGACATCACTGTGTGTTTACTCTGTACTGTGACTCGCTGTGTGTATTGTGGCACCTCATAAACATAACTCTTTTTGGTTACTTGTTATATCTCTGACATGCCGTGCACATCTTTTGGGTACTGGGTGGCCTTTGTTCCTGCCCCCTCTTATATCCATTGCTGTTTTCAGATTGTGAACATGCAGTGTTTATAAAAACTATCTTAAGCCTGCTGTGTCTTCATATGTCTATTGTATGTGGTGACTTCCCTGCTAAATTTAGGCAGTTGGTGCTTTCTCCTAGGACGGAGGCTAAACCCTCTCTGATGGATTTCTTCTCTATTGATCAGTATCGCCTTTCCATTTAAAGGGACGCACCTGTATTGGTAATAACAAGCCACACACCCACTTGTGATCACTGATCACCCCAGGCTGCTCTTATTCTTGTAATGGTTTAAAGGCGCGGCGTTCACACGTTCTGGTTCATTATGTTTTGAGATGTAAAGGGGAGGGGTTTTCCCCGATTGCGCCACAGCTTCAACGGAAACGCATGCGATCAGTAAGAGCCCCATGTGTTTTGCATGTCAACAATGTAATATGGCGTATTCATTACCGGTCACATGGTTCAGTTGAATCGCAACATGGTGATCAGGACAGGCCCCTCCCTGTACCGATTGTGGTTCAAATTAACTTTAAATACAGTCAATAGGGGTCTACGACTTTGGGCTCTCCACTGGCCGGGTATTTGCTCATTCATAGAAGAGGAAATGAGTGCTGCAGTGTCATAGGTTAAGTGCCAATGGTTTCCTCCTCCTCCCAGGGCCTCTAGTAGCCCCCCTGGTTGTTCTCCTTCTGCTGTTATATAGTAGTAGGATGGATGTCTCTGGTTTCTGGCCGTGATGTAGGTGGATACATGTGTGGCACTGCCTGATATAACAGATCACCTCTGGGAAATGTGACTTGTCCGGCCTTATACTACAACCCAAGGCGCCCACTCACGTCTGGACGGGAGAGGTCTGTCCCTTTAATAGAAGACAGAGGGCGCGGACAGAATACTGACATCAGGGGGCAAGAGAAACTATCATAAACGTATAAAAACATAACCAAAAAGTTACTGACGTCTCATCTGACGTCTCATCATAGTTCCTGAGGTGGTCCGCCAGACCCCAATGTCTAGGGTTGGAAGATTTGTAATTTTTTTTTTTGGGATAGGATTACAGTAATCCTGGTAGCCCTGTTCACACGACTGGTTGCATCCTCTGACTTCATCTTGTGATGCTTAAAGGGGTTTTCCCATGAAACAAGGTAGGCCCAGGATAGGACCTGACTTGCTGATCGATGGGGGTGTCAGTGATGAGCCCACCACAGATCACGAGAATGGGGGGTCTGATGGTACCTACGACAGAACCCTTGTGGCTCCGCAAGATTAGCGGAGCAGATGGCCGCGCATATCCCGTCAGCTCCAATCACCTGTGTGGAGCTGACGGAGATTCCCAAGCGCTCGCCAATCTCCGATTGCTCCATAGAGATGATAGGAGCAGAATCCTCTCGGCCTCAACGTTCTCGTCACTGAGACCCCCAGCCGATCAGCAAGCCAAGCCCTAACTTGTTTTGTTGGAAAACCCATTTAAGCCCGTATACTTATCGACACCCTATTGGCCGGGCACTTCATTGGAAGCAAATAGCCACCCATGGTTTAATAGCGCATCTAGTAAATATGTGGCTATTGGTGGTCCAAAGACAATTTGTGCCTGCACATCTTGTTTCTACATTGATCTTTCTGCTTCATCATTTAGGCTTAGAAATATAGGTGGGGGGCGCCTGTCCTACTAGCCTGAGTCCCTGCCCGCCCCCCCCCCACCATGGGCAACGCCGCTACGGCCAAGAAGGGCGGCGAGATATTGAGAGCGTGAGTAACATCCTATGTATGGTATGCATTAATATCACTGTGTCATACATACAAACGCCTACGTAGCGCTGCAAAACGAGGTAGGTGACCTCATTGATACTGGTCTTATACGGGGGATTTTATTTTGGATCAAATGGACTGAGCCCTTCATCAGTGTGTCAGAGGTCTCTAGCTCTGTCTTGTATTTTAAAGGATGTGACTTATTATACCTTGGCATCTCTGCTCTATTCCATTTTTTTTTCTTAATAATTTTAACTCGTGCAAAAGTACTGTGTGGACATTCACAGTATTTGCTGGGGGTTAGATGAGTGTCAGGAGCCTGATGCCCAATTCTAACAGTGGGTTAGGAAGACTAAAATTCTGGACAAGCCCTTTAAGAGTACAGATGCTGTTATGATGAATTGCATCTAATAATGGCAGATGTGGTCAGATTGCGCCCCGCAAGGTAATGATATCGCACCACAGTGGCCGCCAAGTATTCATAGACAATATTTCGCAGAATTAGTTGCAAATTAGGGACAGTGTTGCAGTCTTCATGTCACATAGTTTAAGATGCCATACTGTGAAGTTCCCAGGTTACGTATAAAGATTGGTTCTTTAGGTTTGTACTCAAAGGGTGTTTTCCCAAGAACTGAAGTTGGTTTTACTGACAGCGACAAGGGGCTGACAGATGTACCTGGGACCCCATCGGACCCCTTCTTTTGTGATCGGTGGGGTTCCATCACTGATCAGCAAGTTAGACCCTAACCACACGGATAGGGCCTAACTTGTGTTCATGGAAAATCCCTTTAATTTTGAATTTGTACTTAAGTTGAATCGAACTTGTATATTTAGTGTAATTTTCTTTTGTTCTAGTGACAATTGGATTTTCTAAGTTTTTGGGTGTCCTGGGAATAAGGATTACCCATAAAACTTCATTACAGACACCTTATAGCTGATCTTTGCAGCCTGGGACTATAGTAACATCCAAAGACTTCACCAGAGGTCACAGGGGGCAGAGGTGTCCGTCTGTAACTAGGGGTTGTCTGTAAATCAGGTTTCCGTACTGCCTGTATTCACAACCCTTGTGTGGCCCATGGGACCAGTGGGCTCATCCACTTATTCAAGTAGTGATAATTCTGGGACCATATTGGCTGGCTCCTCTACAAGTTGACTATCCTTTCCCCAGGTGATGCCCAGAAAAATTAGAAATGGGGCCTCACACAAACATGGCACCTGTAGGAGCGTGTGTTTCCAAAGACTTGTATGCTCTCCCATGCAGGAGTAATGACATGCACACAGTGATGTCACTTGCAGAAACCATGCACCGCAGTGATGTTATTGTACGGGGGTATATGTAACACGGAGTGTCAGGACATTGTGAACTGCCCCATAGTCGCTGTACCCTGGTAGTGTACCCTTGGTACCCGGTGTGCATCATTGATACTGTACAGATACTGACACAAATCTTTTCTCTTTTTTCCACATTAATAGATGTAGGGGGCAAGTACAGCTGCTAAAATTTACTAGTGGTCCCCAAACGGGATTCTTTGTCACACCGACCACTCTGGAAAATTAGGGTTGTAATGCTGAATTTGAGGTTTTTATTATTTTTGGCTGGGCCAGGGGCAGACATCCAGCGCCAGCTCCTGTGGTATAGCTGGTACCACCCCATGGCACTCTTACCCAGCCCTCTGCTGCCGGCAGTCCCGTCCTGTGACGTCTCTGATCTGTGCCCAGCTTATTAGTGTGAGCATTAATGAGAGTTAATGTTCGTCGTCAAGAGAGGATCAGTCTCTGTTGTCGTGTTCTGTCAGATCTGAAGAAGAATAATGAACTGCAGGTGCCTACAGGAGCACCCTGGGATGCAATCAGTTTTAAAACAAGGGGCAACGTGATGAAAGTGGAGATTTTTAACCCGATGACGAGACAAAACTGCTCAGTGTGAATATGGGTTAATGATGGCGCCATGCGGCAGGTCACTTGTAATGAGCTTTTATTCCCGGGTTAATCCCCTTTAGAGTTATAAATAGCTGGTCCGTCCCCTCATAACAGGGTCAGCAGTGGGGAGTTTGCGTCTCTTCCTGCCCCCCCCTCCTTTCTTCCTCCCCACGCCCTCCCTGCAGAGCATCGCACCCCTGACGGTGGATGCTCTGTCTCCGTAGCCGATGCTCTCCTCCACCGCGGGCATCTTTCGGCGCTGAAAACTGGCTACATCCCAGCTGAACTCCTCTACCCTGCTCTGACCGGAGGGGTGGGAACGCTACAGTATGGGGGTTCGATGCCAGCTGTGCCAGGGTTTAGTTAGATCTCATTCATAATAGTCGGCTTATGGGTTGCGGGGCATGCTGGGAGATTGTGTTTTATCCATCGCACCTTCTCCTTTTTGGAACTTGTAAAGACAATTACCACCTCATTAATAGTTTCGTTACTAAAGGGGTAGGAAAGTATCTTCTGTAAAGGGTGTGGGGGTTGTGGTGCTCAGTATCCTCTCGTGTAGTCCTCTAAAATCCATCAGTACCAACCAGTCTCTTGCATTGTGGGTCCACGTGGGATGTATATACAGCAGGAGCGACTTCCATGGCTAGCCTACTGAGATGTACACAACCATGTTTTGGGGGATTTTTGTGGTGTTGACTTTCCAAAAAATTTTTGCTGAAAATAATCATTGAAATCCCTTATGGACCCAAAAAGCTATTCACTGTCCTGGGACATACACATAAGAGGTTCTCCCATTGATATCAACGGTATACAGTCTCCGGTGGTAATTTAGTAGATGTGCTGTTGCTTTATTCACCATAGTTGAGATTGGTAGAAATAGCTGAGTACAGAGATCACATGACCAGATATAGCGAGCCGTGTGACCAGGGATATAACGAGCCACGCATCTGTGACACCACGTGACCAGGGATATAATGAGCCCTGTGTGACATCACATGACCAGGGATATAACGAGCCGTGCACCTGTGTGACATCACATGAGCAGGGATATAACGAGCCGTGCACCTGAGTGACATCACATGACAGGGATTATATAACGAGCCGTGCACCTGTGTACATCACATGACCAGGGATCTAACGAGCGTGCACCAGTGACATCACATGACCAGGGATATCCGGGCCGTTGCACCTGGTGACACACTGAGTCAGGGATATAACGAACCGTGCACCTGTGTGACATCACATGATCGGGGATATATAGAGCGGCACACCTGTGTGACATCACATGATCGGGGATATAAAAGCGCGCACCTGTGACATCACATGATCGGGGATATAATGAGCGGCGCACCTGTGACATCACATGATCGGGGATATATAGAGCGGCACACCTGTGTGACATCACATGATCGGGGATATAAAGAGCGGCGCACCTGTGTGACATCACATGACCAGGGATACAATGACCGGCGCACCTGTGACATCACATGATCGGAGATATATAGAGCGGCGCACCTGTGTGATATCGCGTGACCAGGGATTTTTTATTTTTTTTTTAATTGTAGGAAGTAAACCCTAATGTTTCTATACAATGTTTGGCTGCTTTGGTCACATGACTTTTCACTGGAATCCGAAGCCAAATATCTGCAGGAAGCATCCCGGGATGTGTAAGTTTAGCAGATACCTGATGGGAACGGGATTAATAAAGTTCCGGAATCCTTTTGTCGGTAGTGAAGCGGTTCCGCAGTCCACTTGTTGGTGCGGGCGCTCTGCGAGATTTTCCTGTGTGAGGCTTCCTCACTAGAGACTCGAGGAATGTCAAGGATTTTCCCTGTAATGTAAACTTCCCCATAATCCCTGGAATATTGGGGGCAGCGGCTGCAGAACGCTCTGTCCTACTGATAGCTGCGTATTAGGAGGATCTCCCCCCCCCTGTTTCCTATAGTGAGCCCTATAGGAAGGACCCTATAGGAAATCCTCCTTGCCAATGGTCTGGTGATCTAGGAGAATGGGGTCTCATCCTCTTATGTGGAGATGTCTTATTCCTCTATGTCAGATCCTGTTATATATAGAGACATGGCTGGGCGCCAGCACTGGGCAAAGTGCTGGGCCCAGAGCTTGCAGCGGGGCCCACAAAGGCTGTATATAAGGATCCATGGGGTGAGGGAGTTTTATATAAAATACCATGTGGTGCTGTATATGAATGCCCTCAGGGGGCTGTTTGGGTGATAATTTAGGGAATATTTTAGGGAACCAGACTGTATTAGTTCTTGAACTTCAATGCCGCCACAGTTCACTGCAGAGGGGCCCACAGAGGCTCTGTCGCCCAGTGGGCTACTGATACCTGGAGACGGCCCGTTTAGAGAACCCATTACCTCCTATGACGCATTTGTTGTAGTAAAATATTCCTAATTCTGGATCATCTTTGCTTAGAGAAGCATGTACTGTCCTCGTTTATTCCTCCTGGAATTGTAGAAATATTGCTACACTTCCCCTGCATTTCAGGGCTTTTTAGTAACTGGTTTTAACTTTATTCTAACACTGAGTAGTGGTGTGATCCCGGGCGATGGTGATGGACGGGCGTTGGTGCTCTTTAGGGTGGCAGCTGCAGGAGCCGTGAATAGAGAAGGTTCCCTGCTGTTTGGTGTACACAGAGCTTGACCTCGGCGCTCCTGGGAGTGGCTGATTACAGTTAACGCACACTATAAACAGGCCCCCCCCCCCCCCCCTCCTGGACAGTCCGCTTCTCTACTACTGGAAGGCTTGGAAATTTCCACAGCTGAGGTCTCCACTAGGTGGCCTGTGCTATCAGCTACTTCTGTTATACTGTAAAAGTTGGCATAACTTTATGTGTTTGTGCAATAAACTATTATAGATGAAAGGCCTCGTAAATCAATGTGAATGATGACATTTTACCCCCAGTTTCTGTACTTTTACACCATAGGAGATCGGGGGTGAGATTTGAGGTGCTGATTGGTTTTATGTCCCCACATTATAAACTACATTTATTAGTATAATTGTATTGGGGATGCACTACATCACAGGGGGAACAGATAACCGGTGGTAAATTCTCTTGCGTTTGACTGATGCACAGATGGTGTCCCGATTCATGTTGTGGTTACAGGTCATTACCTATAGGTGGCAGCAGAGTAGTCATATCCTGCTAGATTGCACCAGGTAGTGACCTATGCTGTTGAAACCAAGCCGTTTGGCATTGTCCATCAACATTGAGATAGGAATACTTCTTCCTACAGCTTATGATAACCTATAGGCTGGTAGAGGAGCAGATTAAGGTCTTGCAGCTGTCTATAGAGTCAGTCTCCTCCCCTGTGTGCACTTGCATATAATGTAGATGATTACTACTATACCGATCCTTTAGTGCTCCTATTTGAGCCCCCACTTGGCACTTTTGTTTGGAAGGTCATTGATCTCCTCTCCTACAGACCAAAAGCTCCCGAATTCCTAAAATAGTAATGTGATGTCACTTCCGCACTGGGCTCCTATGTAACCATTCTCCATGGATTTTACTTTATCCTATTGACTTGTGTTTCCTACGCAAAAAAACACATACTGCTGGTTTTGAGGCTTTAATCTTTGAATGGCAGGATCGGTCATGCAGGGCTGTACCATGTACTTGTTTCGCTATTCTCAGACTGGGAAAATGAACCCATCAGTGGTTTCCACTGCTGGACCTCCAATGATCCAGAGAACTGGACTGTCAGCAATCCGCAGAATGGGGGGGGGTCGTGTTTGTGGGTAGAGCAGCAACTGGGAATGTGTCTTAGACTTCATCTAATGTATTTTGGGAGTGCGTCAATAGTTTTTGGGAGTGTTGGAAATTGGCCATGCACAGCGTTCCGTATCTCTGACGCTACTATTAAATGGAGTGGCATGATGCTGCTCAATCTGCTGCTCTACCCATTTGTGAGAACAAGCCTCCAATTCCTGGATTGTTTGTAGTCTAGCGCTCTGGTATCTCTGGTGCATACGTGTCGGATAGCAGAGCGCTGTGCTCACAATCTCTGATTCTCCCATCAATTGGAACAACAGAGTGGCATAACACACATTTCTCCCACGTCTCCCCACCGCATCTCTGCATCAGGTTGGGTATGTCCTTATAGGGTTCCCAACAGTTAGATTAATCCCAGATCCCCTCGTTATCCCTATACAAAGAGTAAAATAGTCGCACAACCTCTGTACGGGGATGTGGGGAGGTGCACAACTTCAGATTTTTACACTACAGTAAGAAGACTGCTCCATCCATAGTGGTAATGGCGCTACATTCCGCTGCGGGCACCGTGTCATGTACCGCAAGTGAGGGCGGCTGCTAGATTACGGACGGCTTACGGCGTTTAATCTCGCCAGGGTCACCCCCACCTATCACTCCGGATGGGGCAGATGACATTTCATCACCCTTCAAAGCGTAAAGGGGGGCACCCTCTGTTACCCATTTCTAACAGACATTATTGGGGGCACAATAAATAGAAATGTGTGAAGGCTGTTTTGGGCAGGCTTGCTACCACCTGACTGACCTTACCCAGGTCATAGTAATTGTGTGGACATAGGAATATCGCACGGTTTGGCCATTATTAACCTTCTGGAGACTAGTCAGCTCCCTGCATACAGAAAGATTTGTAGCAAAATTCTGACCTGTATTGATGGGAATAGGATTTGGGTTACATAGAAACCGCTTGGGCTTGCAACGAGCAGCATTATTCATACAGATATCATTATTTATCATGACAATAATATTTCCATATCAATGCGTATAGCAGCATTTTCCGGATCCTGCACCAGGGGACACGGGGATGGGACATGGATGTTGTTTTGTGACAGCACTGACTTTTTGCAGGCCTATTGTGCATGAGGCCTTACTCTGCTTTACCCCCATCCCTTTCATAGACTTCTATTAATCTGTTCTCCTTTTTCCTTCTCCATCCCTATATTTCCTAAGAAGTTTTTTGTTAAATTTTTTTTTTTTAATATCTCTTGGCCCAACGCTTCACCTTGCAAAGACGGGCCATCGTGACAAGGTCATCCTATAGGTGTCATTTACCCTTCCTCCTGTCCGTTTTTGATGATCGCACCTGGTGCCCCTTGAGGGTTAAACTTTTGTGTTTGATGTCAGAGAGCAGAAGGAGCCATACCCCACCTCTCTAATCACACAGCAAGAAGTAAAGTAACATAAGCCATGACGTGATGATCCAAGCTTAGAAGAAGCAAATATGTCCTCCTCTTGCAGGGGCAGTGCCAGGGTCTACTCACCTGGTGCGTGACAGAACCTGCGCCTGTGCCACAGTGATGCCAGACTGAGCCAGGGAGTAGAGCGGCATAATGTGATGTAGTCCCTGTGCCCTGCTCGCAGGTCTCATGTGCACACGCGCGGGCTTCACATGCACACGTATGTCTGAGCGGAGGACATGTATATCCAGGCGGTGCAGAGATAAGGAAGCGGATACCTGGCAGGGAGACAGCTGGCGGACACAGTACTCGGCTCCTCAGCACCTTCTTCCTGACTTCATTCACCTTTATTCGCCATCTCCAATCTGCGCAGCTGTTGAGACTACAACTCTAACATAGATGGCATGCTGAGTGTTGTAGTTCTTTAAGAGCGTAGAGAAGTACTGCTTGGTGCCCAGCTAGCCTTCTCCTTTCATTGACAGTGTTTTTTCCATCCATCTCTTCTTCCCTTCTCCATGTTTTGGTGATGCACCATCTCTCATCTCTCGGGCTCTTGTGAACCCCACCATCCATGCTTCCGACTCCATTAGACTCCACTAAATCGAATGAAGCTCCTTCCATTTCTGTGTGGATTTTCTTGGTTCCTTTCCCTTGACCAAGTTTTTTTTTTTCTTTTTTTTTTTCAACTTTCACATCATTTTTGGGTTTCTATTAGAAGTCTCGTTCCTCAAGCCCTGTCCACCCCACCTCCATAAGCGCTTTCTCCTCTGATGTGTGGACATGTGACCTCCCTTCCCCCCCGAGCAATTGTTTGTCGTCTTTCATCTTTGACCCGCTGCCCCATGGCCATATCTCCGTCCAGTCCTCGGCCTCTCACCTTGGGCTTTGTCTTCACTCAGCACATTGCTCCTTGCAGCTTTCTCTCCCTCCTCTCCCTGATCCAGGTCGCGCTCATCTACCACACAACTCTCCCCTTTTTTTTATCAGACTGCCCCTCCCCCCTGTCAACACGAGAGCGGTGGAGCCAGCTGATAAGAGGGCATGCACTCGCTCTTGGTTGCCTTTGGCTGGCACTCCATGTCGTGTCTTTGTCTCCTCCTGTCTCGCATCTTTGGTGTAGGCTCCTATATCCCTCACTTTGCCCTGCAGCTTCTTCACTCCCTCCTTCCCTCCCTCCTCACCTCTCCCTAATTCTGACAGGATCTTTGTTCTGCTCTTTCTACATTACCTGCTGTCCTCTTCACCGTGGTCCTTCTCTCTCCTTCCGCATGCCTGCGCACCGTACCCCCCTCTGTAGTCCCATCTCGCTGTCCTACCACCCCGTTTCTTTACACTTTGCCTGAGAGTCTCCCTTTCCTCCCTCTCGTCCTGGATGTCAGGGTGTCCGTACTAGTCCCTCACTTGAGTTTGTGACCCCAGGATGTCGACTTGCAGAAGTTTGAGAACTTTGCCTTGCGGTCTTTCAACGTGGACCCCGCAGCCCAGCTCCGGGAGGGAACCGGCGCCCCCCAGCAGTCCTCAGCTGCCTAGCAACGTCTGGAGCTGGATCGGGAAGAGTGAGTGTGCGCGATGCTGCGGGGTTAGGGAGCCACGATTGACTGCGCTTTGATCGCTTGGTTTTGGAGCTTTTAGAGTTTTATTATTTGCATACGTGTCATAAGATAAAAAAAAAATTGTGGAAGGTTGGTGCAAACGCTCTGCCGGGTTGAAATGCTCTGCTCATGTCCATGTTTTGTGCTATGACAGTCTGCGCTTGTGGTCCTGCAATACTCTGCCTTACTTTTGCTCAGACGCCCCTATGTATCGTATGTCTCCAGCTCGCAATGCTCTGCTGCCGCGGTTATCTCACCCTCTAATGTTTGGTTAAAATATAACTTTTCGCTGTGCATCTCTGCAATCTGTTGTCACATGCGGCTCCGCAATGCTCTGCAGCTTAATCTTTCATTGCAGCTTCCTGTATTTTACTTGGGGGTTTTATCTGTATGTGACTGGTGTCACATTGTCGCCCTGTGCAGGGAGGATGGAGCGCTGCACGCTGGATGGAGGGCTGTATAAATGCCTTTACCTACCTAGTAAAACCCCTTCACGGCCTGACTCTGGATGGGCACAGCTGCCTTAACCGGTTTGTCCGTGCCGCCATCCGGGAGTGGCTATAGCCGGGATGGTGGCTCTGGGTGTGTATGCAGTTGCCTTAATATAGTTCTCATCTTGCTACTAGTATGACAGGGCCTGGTTGTCAGAGCCGCGTGCCCTATGTCCCACGCTCTGAGTAGTTTGTATCCTGCAGGGGTTAAGCGGCCGCACTGCCAGTGTCACCTTGTAGGACCTTGCGGAAGGATTTATGGAAGGTTCTTATCTCCAGGTACAGCGGCTTTAGCTGATGCAGGGGTGGACATGTTCCCCTTCAGGAGCCCGTTGAATTTTTGGGAAGTGGTTGGGGTTAAGAATTGTATAGTGTCATGTAATTTCAGCCCCCCCCCCCCCCATACCCAGAAAGTCTTTCCTCTATAAAATCCAGGTATAAGTTGTTTTTTAAATGAAAACTTTTTGGTTTCCCTGTGAGTCTCCAAGTGCACTGGGGGGTGTTACCAGAGCACCTCCGGCTCCAGAGCACTTCAGCTATTCCCACTGCCTTTATTCATCTATGTCTCACACACGTACAGCTGGGAGAAGCGGATCCCTGATCTTCTACTTTGGGGCTTCTTCCAGGTGCACAGTGGACTGACGAGCCATTGGACTGCAAGACCTACTCACATGTGGCAGGGCAGTGACGTAGATGAATGAGAGATCGGGTCAGTGGTGGGTGTAGCTAAGTGTGGAGGGGTGTAGGTACAGTACTGGACCAGTGCCCAGGGAGGTCTGGTAACATAGGGGAACTACAGAAGTGCTTTGAGGGTGGTTACCAGAGCCCTTCTGGGTACTGGCTCCAGTACTTTACCTAGGAAGTTTGATGGTCTCTTTTAGTCCCATTGTGCATGTCCAGGCGCAACACCTGGAAGAAGCCTCGGCGATCTGTTTTTTCCGGGTGTAAGTGCTTATACGGAGCCATCAACTGCAAGAAAGTTCAAGTATGAAACAAGTGTAGATGAATGATGGGAACGGTCAGTAACAGGTGATCAGTAAGGAGGGTACATAGGTTCCTACTGAAGCCTTGAAGTACTGTTTTTCAGAGGGATACAGAAAGTCAGGTGCTCCATCTTCTGATCTGGTTCCCCCCCCCCCCCCATCCAGGTGGAGATTGAATGGAGACCAGGCTGTGACTGATCAGACAATTCCGTTTTCCCGCCTCCTCCCACGGTTTGGGCCCTTATTTATCAGACCTATATGACATCTGTGAATAAGCCATAATGTTTGGAGCCAGGATTACGTGTGCTCAGGTTTTTGGAAATCTTTTTAATACCCCTTATTAATCTGTAGTCACATATGTAGATACTATATGAATATCCGGGTCAATTTACTACTTGTATCCCTATGTGCTGAACTTTCAATAAGTTTTTCTGTTACTCTTAACTTCCAGGGTTTGTCCAGTCACAAACAAGAAAACTTACCATCATGGTAGGACCCCCCCCATGGATCAGGAGAACAGGGGTCCATTGTACGCTCTTCGTGCCCCAAAAGAGTGGAGCACCCGTCACAACACGCGTGCTGCGTCCATGGACGCGTGACTGCTCGGTCTACTCCATTCATGCGGGTACAACGGACCCCTGTATTTACCATGCATGGGGGTCCCTTCTAAAAACACCTATCACATGTGTGCATAGGGCAACCAGTTGTTACTGTACAGCACCCCTTTTAATTGCGGTGCTGTGGTGGACTTCAGACTCGCGTCCTTTACTTTTACTCATGTTCTTCTGTGTTTTGATTTTCTCCTGTCCAGGTGACCACAACGGGGAAGCGTTTCCCACATATATAATGATTTGGTGCTTAATGGGAACAAAGCCTCTTTATAATCCTCCTATTAGAAGGACATTCATAAAGCAGATTGTATCTCCCTCTCCATGTCTTCTTTATAGTATTTTTGTAAGGACTAGCCCGCTCTGCAGGGTAGGTCCTCGAGGTGCTAAGTATGATACCACGTACATTCTTCGAAAAACTAGTTTTATGCTGTCAGTACTGTATTTTTTCTGCCAGCATAAAACATTATAACTGGTATCTGAGAAACTCGCTGCCAAGACGGACATCACACTCCCAACCATCGTTTAAAGGAAATCTACTATCAAAATCCATCCTGATAACCGGGACTTACTCGTAGATCCAGGCACCGGGACTGTGGTAATCCTCTATTTTGTTATCCATGGCCTCCTTTTTAAATCAACTTTTATGACTATGCTAATGAGCCTAAAGTGGCTCCTGCCGGTGTAACCATAGCACTCAGCACTTCCCTCCATCTGCCTGATGGATCTCACACAGTGGAGGGTGAAGTGCTCCTGGACAGTGCAACACCTGTGAGCTACAGCATGGAGGGGATCTGTTAACACCTTCCAGAGACTTCTGGCTCTTGATTTTACAAGGAGCAGAGGCCATGAATAACACCTATACCCAGTGTATATGTATAACCATATCTAGTGATTAGTTGTCCCTGGTTTATCATGATGGATTTTGAAGCCCTGTGTTGCGCCAGCTCTCAGGAGCTTCTTTTATATATCGTGGTGGCTTTGACTCGCCGATAGTGTTACCACCGCCTGCATTGGATAGGAACTTTTTGGTCATAAGTCACAAAAAAAAAAAGTTGCAGATTTTTTGCTTGACTATCCTCAGTATATTTCCTGGAGTGGATTTGCAACTTCTTGCAAAAAGTCTCATGTCCTATTTACTGAGTGAATCCAGAAGTGGTGAGTCAGATTTCTAAAGTCTTTTTTTTTTCAAGAAGTTGCAAATTCCTCCAGAAAATACTAAGGATCAGTCAAGCAAAAAGCGACAACTTTCTTTTTTGCAAGATACTCCACTTGCACTGACTTGCACCATATTTACTTGAGTGAATCCAGAAGTGGTAGACAGATTTATAAAGTAAGTTGGTTAAAGTGGAATATCTTGGCCAAAAATTGCGGCTTTTTTGTGCGAATCGTTAGTCCGTGTCTGGAAAATTAATGTGCCAGAAAACTGACGTAACTACAAATATAAAACTGCCCAGGACCATGCAACTAGCGTGGCACAGACTAACGGGTATAATAAACCCTATGGAGAAAGCGTGGCAAAATATGAAGTCCTGGGCACTGGTTGCCAAAACATGGAGAGCTTCACTTCTGCTCACTTACCGCAGTCGATCGGCAATGTATTAATAACCGCAGAGGGACCCACCTAATAGCCGAAGGTTCGCCTTCTGTGGCGCTTGGCCCAAGAATTGCATCACTTCTCTGTCCAAACCGCACCCTGGGCAGAACAGACATGTTTTCAAATGTGGACAACCCCTTTAACTACTGTAGTATTGCAACTGGAGACTGCTCGGAGCTGGCTTACCTTGAGCACCGGGCTGCAGAAGTCGCAGTCAGTGGTATAAATCGCAGCTGCTTACTCATGAGATACTGCAGAGCATCGCAACTCTGATATCCAATATATTTTTACAGCTTTGCTTTATCCTGTTCACTTTTTTCCATGAAAGAAAGTGAATTTATAATTAATACACACACACATTAAACTGTAGCGCACCCCAAAAAAACCAACCCCCAGCGCAGCAGCAGTTCCAGTGTCCCGTTTTTGTAGCAGAGGTTTCCATTAATGACGAGCTTTGTTCGGTATCAGTCGGGTGTGTTCTGAAGGTAATGGCAACAAGGACGTGGATCTCCACACTGCTAGGGGTTTATGTCACTGGTCTCATGTAGCTGCATGTGTTCGTCTGAGCAGTTCACCTGCGGTGGCGCGCCGCTTGGGAGTGTATGTGGATCCTCTGTGTGGGTGTCAGGGAGGTGGATTTTTTCATTTGCTGGGCCAAAGTCCCCATGACACTGTCCGGCATGTGAGAAATCACAGAGGAGTAGCCGCCCAGCATGTGCCCGTCCCATAGCTGAGGACAGCCGGGGAGCTGGCACCCATAGGGCAGATAATGAATTGGCAGCTAGGGTGTTCACCCTACTGCTCTGTGTGCGTGTGACGTGCCCAGCTTTCTCTAATCTCTCCCTCCATCTCTCTACAGTGAAGAATTCCTGGCCAAGCTAAAGAAGACTTCCTGAATAAATGGGAAAACCCAGCTCAGGTAATGGAGTCATCATTATACACCTATAGCATGGGGTGGGTACAACGGTACGCTTGGTTACTACAGAGTGGCAGTGGGGTGCTGGGGCAGCGCCAGGATTGGGTACTGGTGGGGGCCTGGTTGGGGTTTACTCTGGGATGATGGGATGTAGACGTGATGTCATGGCCACTACTAGGATGTAGACGTGATGTCATGGCCACTACTAGGATGTAGACGTGATGTCATGGCCACTACTAGGATGGAAGGATGTAGACGTGATGTCATGGCCGCTACTAGGATGGAAGCATGTAGACGTGATGTCATGGCCGCTACTAGGATGGAAGCATGTAGACGTGATGTCATGGCCGCTACTAGGATGGAAGGATGTAGACGTGATGTCATGGCCCCTACTATGATGATGGGATGTAGATGTGATGTCACGGTTACTACTAGGATGGAAGGATGTAGACGGGATGTCACGGCTACTACTAGGATGATGGGATGTAGACATGTCATGGCTACTACTAGGATGGCGTGATGTAGACGTGATGTCACGGCTGCTGCTAGGATGATAGGATGTAGACATAATGTCATGGCCACTACCATGATGGCGGAATGTAGACGTGATGTCATGGCTACTACTAGAATGGAAGGGATGTAGACGGGATGTCATGGCCACTACTAGAATGGCGGGATGTAGACGTGATGTCATGGTGACTACCATGATGGCAGGATAGAATGATGGGATGCAGACGTGATGTCATGACTGCTACTAGGATGAAGGAAGTAGACGTGATGTCATGGCTACTATGAGGATGATGGGTTGCAGACGTGATGTCATGGCCACCACTAGGATGATGGAATGTAGACGTGATTTCAAGGCTGCTACTAGGATGATGGGATGCAGACATGATGTCATGGTTACTGCTAGGATGATGGGATGTAGATGTGATGTCATAGCCCCTACTAGGATGAAGGGATGTAGACGTGATGTTATGCCCACTACAAGGATGAAGGGATGTAGGCGTGATGTCATGCCCACTACTAGGATGATGGGATGTAGGCGTGATGTCATGCCCACTACTAGGATGATGGGATGTAGGCGTCATGCCCACTACTAGGATGATGGGATGTAGACGTGATGTCATGCCCACTACTAGGATGATGGGATGTAGGCGTCATGCCCACTACTAGGATGATGGGATGTAGGCGTGATGTCATGCCCACTACTAGGATGATGGGAAGTAGGCGTGATGTCATGGCCACTACTAGGATGACGGGATGTAGACGTGATGTCATGGTGACTACCATGATGGCAGGATAGAATGATGGGATGCAGGCGTGATGTCATGACTGCTACTAGGATGAAGGAAGTAGACGTGATGTCATGGCTACTATGAGGATCATGGCCACCACTATAATGGTAGAACATAGATGTGATGTCATGGCCACCACTAGGATGATCGGATGTAGACTTGATTTCAAGGCTGCTACTAGGATGATGGGATGCAGACATGATGTCATGGTTACTGCTAGGATGATTGGATGTAGATGTGATGTCATCGCCCCTACTAGGATGAAGGGATGTAGACGTGATGTCATGCCCACTACTAGGATGATGGGATGTAATGCACACGCGATGTCACCGCAACGAGGATAATAGAACACAGCGAGTGTCACCACGGACCACGCGAGCAGCGGTTATCCAGCGATGTACGACGAATAACACAGCGATGTCAGAGAGGAAGAGGGACGACGCACACAAGTCTACAGAGTTGGCATCACAATCCGAGCATCCCAAGACTGTAGTACACAGGAAAATGTCTTCATGACAGCCATCATAGAGTGAGCCAGGACACTCTGTCTAGTTTCCCGTCATCACTGATAACAAGACTGCGTCTATATACTGTTATCAATGCCATAACCGATCCATCTCAAGCTACCACTGTACCAGACCACAGCGTGTTCACCCCATCACAGTGGGTCTTGTAATCATGAATATAGACCGTCATCCTAGAGAGGTCTGACCATCACATCTACATCCCATACCATTAGTAGAGGTCATGACATCCCGTCTCATCCCCATCATCCTAGTAGTGGCCATGAATGCCGTTCTACAGCCCATCATCTAGTAGTGGCCATGACATCACGTAACACCATCATCCTAGTAGTGGCCATGACATCACGTCAATCCCATCATCCTAGTAGAGGTCATGACATCCGTCTACATCCCATCATCCTAGTAGAGGTCATGACACCATCCCCTCCGTTCACATCCCATCATCCTAGTAGAGGCCATGACATCACGTTACATCCCTCATCTATATAGTAGCCACGACATCCGTTACATCCCATCACCTAGTAGTAGCCATGACATCCACTCGACATCCCGTCATCAGTAGTAGTGGCTATAGACATCCCATCGACATCCCGTCATCAGTAGTGGCTGACATCCATCGACATCCCATCATCCTAGTAGTGGCCATGAATCACTCTACATCCTTCCATGCCTAGTAGCGGCCATGACATCAAGTTACATCCCGTCCATCCATAGTGGCATGGACATCCCATCATCCTAGTAGTGGCCATGAATCACTTACTCCTATCATCCTAGTAGTGGCATGACATCACGTCTACATCCTTCATCCTAGTAGCGGCCAGGACATCACCGTCTACATCCTTCCATCCTAGTAGCGGCATGACATCCCGTACTACATCCCAATCCTAGTAGTGGCCATGACTCCCGTTTCTACATCCCATCATCCTAGTAGTGGCCATGGACATCCCGTCTACATCACATCATCCTAGTAGTGGCCAATGACATACACGTCTACATCCGTCATCCTAGTATTGGCCATGGACATCACGTTACATCCCGTCATCAGGTATTGGCCATGACATCAAGTCTACATCCGTCATCCTAGTAGTGGCCATGACATCACGTTTACATCCCGTTCATCCTAGTAGTGGCCCTGACATCCCGTCTACATTCCCGTTCATCCTAGTAGTGGCCATGACATCCCGTCTACATTCCGTCATCCTAGTAGTGGCCATGACATCACGTCTACATCCCTCATCTCTAGTATGGCCATGACATCACGTTTACATCCCGTCATCCTAGTATTGGCCATCGAAATCAGTCTAAATCCCGTCATCCTAGTAGTGGCCATTGACATCACGTCTACATCCCGATCATCTAGTAGTGGCCATGACAATCACGTCTACATCCCATCATCCTAGTAGTGGCCATGACCATCGAATACATCCCATTCATCCTAGTAGTGGCCATGACATCACGTTCTACATCCCATCATCCTATTGTGGCCATGACATCATGTCTACATCCCGTCATCCTAGTTAGTGGCCAGACCATTCACGCCTACATCCCATCATCCTCGTATCGAGTGAGGCATGACATCACGTATAATCCCTTCATCCTTGTAGTGGGCATGAAAATCAGCCTACATCCCATCACCTAGTAGTGGCCATGACATCACGATACATACACATCCTAGTAGTGGGCATGACATCAGTCTACATCCCTCATCCTAGTAGTGGGCAGACATCACGTCTACCTCCCATCTCCTTGTAGTGGCATGATGAATCACATCTACATTACCCATCATCCTAGGCAGTAACATGACATCAGTTGCATCCCATCATCCTAGTAGCAGCCTTGAAATCACGTCTACATCCTCATCATTCCTAGGGTGGCCATGACATAATCTATGTTCTACATATTAGTGAGTGGCGGCATGAACTCACGTCTGCAACCCACAATCTCTCATACGAAGCCATGGACATCACGTTTCTATTCCTTCATCTAGTAGCAGTCATGACATCAAGTCTGAATCCCATCAATTCTATCCCTGCCATCATGGTAGTTCACCGGACATCAGTCTACATCCACGCCTATTCTAGTAGGGGCCATGACATCCCGGTTTATACCCTTTCCATTATGAGTAGATCGCCATGACATCACGTCTACATTCCGGCACATGGTAGTGGCCATGACATTATGCTACATCCTTCACCTGCAGCAGCCGTGACATCACGTCTACATTCAACGCATACTAATAGAGTAGCATGACATGTTAATCCATCATCCTAGTAGTAGCCGTGACATCCCGTCTACATCCTTCCTCCTCGTAGTAACAGGGACCCACATCTACATCCCATCATCATAGTAGGGGCCCTGACATCACGTCTTACATCCTCTCCATCCTATGGTAGAAAGGCCAGACAACACGGTCTACATGTTCCATACTAGTATGCGGGCATGAATCACGTCTAAATGTCCATCCTAGTAGCGGCACCATGACTACAGTCTAACATCCTTCCATCTAGTACGGCCATGACATACACGTCTACATGATTCCATCCCGATCAGTAGCGGCCATGACATCACAGTCTACATGTGCCATCCTAGTAGCGGCCATGACATCACGTTAATCCTTCCATCCGTACTAGGGCAAAAAAAATCACAGTCGCATCTGAAGCCATGAATCGTCTAATCCATGAGTAGTGGCCATGGACATTCACGTAGTAATCCCATATCAGGGGCACATGACATCACGTCTACATCCCATCATCCCAGTAGTGCATGTACATCACGTCTACATCCATATCCAAGTAGTAGTGGGGGACCATGACCATAACGTATACATCCCATAATCCTAGTAGTGGCCATGACATCAACGTCTACATCCCATATCAGTTGCATGCATAGCTAATCATATCCCTAGTGGCCATGACATCACGTTACATTCCCATCATCCCAGTAGTGGCACCAGGTGACATCACGTAATCCTTACATCCTACAAGTTCATCCCTCAGTAGTGGCCCGAATTAGTACATCAATATCACAGTAGTGCATGCATCAGTACATCATCATCCCGATAGTGGCCATGAATCACGTCAATCCCATTCATCCTAGTAATGGCCATGACCATACGTCTAAAATACAATAATCCAGTAGGTGCCATGAATCACGTCTAATCACCATCATCACCAGTAGTGGCCATGCATCAACGTATCAATCCAATATCGTCTAGAAGTGCCATGTACATGACGTCACATCCATAGTAGTGGCCATGACATCACGTTACATCATAGTAGTGGCCATGCAATCACGTCTACATCCCTAGTAGGACCCAAGACATTCATTCGGTACATCCCATCATCCCAGTAAAGTGGCCATGACCTCAACGTCTTACCATCCATCATCTAGTAGTGGCCCATGACAGTACCGTCTAATACCCATCATCGATAGTAGTGGACCAGTGAATCACCGTCTAAATCATAGTGAGTGGCCAATGACATCACGTCAATCAGCTAGTAGTGGCCATGACATCAGGCTACAAATCCATCAGTAGTGGCCAAGACATAACGGTCTACATCCCTTCATCCTAGAGTGGCCACCGATATGATGTTCCGTATTATGTCCAACGGTTCTGGCTCTCGTCGTGGTATTAAACCATCATCTCCGTTGGTCTTAAGCTTACTTAGGGTGGGGTCCATCGTCCTCTACCTCGGGTGACACTTATGACAGATTGGCCCTCAGAGAAAGGAGGATGGTGATGGCAGACAATGGAGGGGCTGATTACATCTGACAGTGAGGGCTGCCACCACATCATCCACACGGGGGCCATCGTGCCATCCCGTCATCCTCCGGTCGGGAAATAGCCGCCGGTCACTCGCCACCGGCAACTGAGCAGGACTAGCTCCATCCGCCCCCTGATGGACAGGTCGCCCGTAGAGCCCACATCCCCTCCGCTAGGACGTTCCGCCCAGGCCTCCCCTCCGACATCGTTACCGTATATAAAGGAGACGAACACCTCGGCGTCCCTCCTCGGGCGCCAGCAGACGACTCCCCGGCACCCTAGGACCAGCCCAGGCCGCGGAGCACTCCCTCCTAATATGCGATAATCAGGACCCGCCTCACTGCAGGCCACGATCTCTACGCGTCATTCAACGAAGTAAGCCAATCGTTCGCAGGAGCCCCCGCCCATGTGTAGGCGGAAGAAGCCAATCCGCGAGGGACTAGGTACCTCCACTGTCGACATCTCTTACGGCCGAAGTCCCTGTCCTCCTCCTGTCACGGGAGAAGGTGAACGTGACCGTTCACGCAGCTTAGAAACCAATGATCGGGCAGTGGGAATCATAAGCACGCTTCTATGTACATCGACTTTGGCTGAGACCACAAATGAGTGACAGCGAGGGGGTGGGGGGAGTGTACATTGATTGCGGGTAGAGTTAGGACGGTCAGCGCTCTGCGATTATAGATGGGATTCTCCCGCATGTTAAAGGGGACTCGTCTGTTTGGCCTTAGTGCGCTGCAGCAGTCAGGCGGTGTACCCGGGTTTTTATACGGGCATGGAACGGAACTAGTTAAAAGGGAAAAGCGGGCTTAACTATCGGTGAAGGAGCCGCCGGTGGGCCGACGATCACAACGGGGGGCGCTAGGCTAGCCGCAATAGTACGTATAACAGCACCGGTTATGGGAAGGAGGGTATAGAGGACGGCAGGTCAACCCGCGAAGATGGAGGGGTTTGATGAGGGCAATAATCCCGGATGACCATGCACGCGGGACGCCTGTGACCTCGCAGTTGGCCTTGACTTTACGTAGGACCGTGTATGGAAACTGCCCGCCTATGAAGTGATAAACGACAAGGAAAGCCGTAGGCCCCCAATGACGAAACCGAACGAATTCTTCCCTCTCCTTCATCCCCCCTCCCCTTCCTCTCCTACCCCCACTCCTCCCCTCCCTCCCCCCCTCCCCCCCCCCTCCTCTCCCCTTTCCTTTTCCTCCCTCTCCCCCCCCCCCATTTCCCCCTTCCCTTCCCTCCTCTTCCCCCCCCCCCCCCCCTTCCCATCTCCCCCCCCCTCCCCCCCCCCCCTTCTCCTCTTTTTCCTTTCCCCCCCCCCTACCCCCCCCCCCCCTTTCCCCTCTCTCCCCCTTCCTCTCCCCCCCCCCCCCCCCCCCCCCCTTCCCTCCCCCTTCCTCTCCTCTCCCTCCTCCCTTCCTCCCCCCTCTTCTTCTCCCCTCCCCATGATGGCTGTATGAAGACATTTTCCTGTGTACTACAGTCTTGAGCTGTGATTGTGAGTGCCAACGCTGTAGACTTGTGTGCGTCGTCCCTCTTCTCTGACATCGCTGTGTGTATTATCCCTGTGCGGTGACATCGCTGTGTGCATGCACACGCGATGTCACCGCACAGGATAATGCAACACAGCGAGTGTCACAGCCCGCACAGGGATAATGCACAACAGCGATGTCAGAGAGGAAGAGGGACGACGCACACAAGTCTACAAGAGTTGGCACTCACAATCCGAGCTCAAGACTGTAGTACACAGGAAAATGTCTTCATACAGCCATCATAGTAGTAGCCATGACACTCTGTCTAGTTACCGTCATCACTGATAACAAGACTGCGTCTATATACTGTTATCAATGCCATAACCGTATCCATCTCAGCTACCACTGTACCAGACCACAGCGTGTTACACCCCCATCACAGTGGCTCTTGTAATCATGAATATAGACCGTCATCCTAGTAGAGGTCATGACATCACATCTACATCCCATCATCCTAGTAGAGGTCATGACATCCCGTCTACATCCCATCATCCTAGTAGTGGCCATGACATCCCGTCTACATCCCATCATCCTAGTAGTGGCCATGACATCACGTCTACATCCCATCATCCTAGTAGTGGCCATGACATCACGTCTACATCCCATCATCCTAGTAGAGGTCATGACATCCCGTCTACATCCCATCATCCTAGTAGAGGTCATGACATCCCGTCTACATCCCATCATCCTAGTAGAGGCCATGACATCACGTCTACATCCCATCATCCTAGTAGTAGCCACGACATCACGTTTACATCCCATCATCCTAGTAGTAGCCATGACATCCCATCGACATCCCGTCATCCTAGTAGTGGCTATGACATCCCATCGACATCCCGTCATCCTAGTAGTGGCCATGACATCCCATCGACATCCCATCATCCTAGTAGTGGCCATGACATCACGTCTACATCCTTCCATGCCTAGTAGCGGCCATGACATCAGTCTACATCCCTCATCTATAGTGGCATGACATCCCATCATCCTAGTAGTGGCCATGATCACTTACATCCTATCATCCTAGTAGTGGCATGACATCACGTCTACATCCTTCATCCTAGTAGCGGCCAGACATCCCGTCTACATCCTTCCATCCTAGTAGCGGCATGACATCCCGTCTACATCCACTAATCCTAGTAGTGGCCATGACATCCCGTCTACATCCATCATCCTAGTAGTGGCCATGGACATCCCGTCTACATCCCATCATCCTAGTAGTGGCCATGACATCACGTCTACATCCCATCATCCTAGTATTGGCCATGACATCACGTCTACATCCCGTCATCCTAGTATTGGCCATGACATCACGTCTACATCCCGTCATCCTAGTAGTGGCCATGACATCACGTCTACATCCCGTCATCCTAGTAGTGGCCATGACATCCCGTCTACATCCCGTCATCCTAGTAGTGGCCATGACATCCCGTCTACATCCCATCATCCTAGTAGTGGCCATGACATCACGTCTACATCCCATCATCCTAGTATTGGCCATGACATCACGTCTTACATCCCGTCATCCTAGTATTGGCCATGAAATCAGTCTAACATCCCGTCATCCCAGTAGTGGCCATGACATCACGTCTACATCCCGTCATCCTAGTAGTGGCCATGACATCACGTCTACATCCCATCATCCTAGTAGTGGCCATGACATCACGACTACATCCCATCATCCTAGTAGTGGCCATGACATCACGTCTACATCCCATCATCCTAGTTGTGGCCATGACATCATGTCTACATCCCGTCATCCTAGTAGTGGCCATGACATCACGACTACATCCCATCATCCTAGTAGTAGGCATGACATCACGTCTACATCCCTTCATCCTTGTAGTGGGCATGAAATCACGCCTACATCCCATCATCCTAGTAGTGGCCATGACATCACGACTACATCCCATCATCCTAGTAGTGGGCATGACATCACGTCTACATCCCATCATCCTAGTAGTGGGCATGACATCACGTCTACATCCCTTCATCCTTGTAGTGGGCATGACATCACATCTACATCCCATCATCCTAGCAGTAACCATGACATCATGTCTGCATCCCATCATCCTAGTAGCAGCCTTGAAATCACGTCTACATCCCATCATCCTAGTGGTGGCCATGACATCACATCTATGTTCTACCAATTATAGTGGGGGCATGACATCACGTCTGCACCAAATCCTCATGTAGCCATGACATCACGTCTATTCCTCATCCTAGTAGCAGTCATGACATCAGTCTGCATCCCAATTCTATCCTGCCATCATGGTAGTCACCATGACATCACGTCTACATCCGCCATTCTAGTAGGCCATGACATCCGTTCATACCCTTCCATTTAGTAGTCGCCATGACATCACGTCTACATTCCGCCATCATGGTAGTGGCCATGACATTATGTCTACATCCTTCATCCTAGCAGCAGCCGTGACATCACGTCTACATTCACGCCATCCTAAGTAGTAGCCATGACATGTCTACATCCATCATCCTAGTAGTAGCCGTGACATCCCGTATACATCCTTCCATCCCAGTAGTAACGTGGACTCACATCTACATCCCATCATCATAGTAGGGGCCGTGACATCACGTCTACATCCTTCCATCCTAGTAGGGCCATGACAACACGTCTACATGCTTCCATACTAGTAGCGGCCATGAATCACGTCTAATCTTCCATCCTATAGCGGCCATGACACACGTCTACATCCTTCCATCTAGTAGCGGCCATGACTCACGTCTACATGCTTCCATCCTAGTAGCGGCCATGACATCAAGTCTACATGCTTCCATCCTAGTAGCGGCCATGACATCACGTCTACATCCTTCCATCCTAGTACGTGGCCAGACAAAATCCGTCGACATCCTAGTAGAGGGCCATGAAATCAGTCTAATCCTAAGTAGTGGCCATGACATCACGTCTACATCCCATCATCCAGGTGGCCATGACATCACGTCTACATCCCATCATCCCAGTAGTGGCCATGACATCACGTCTACATCCCATCATCCTAGTAGTGGCCATGACATCACGTCTACATCCCATCATCCTAGTAGTGGCCATGACATCACGTCTACATCCCATCATCCCAGTAGTGGCCATGACATCACGTCTACATCCCATCCCCGTAGTGGCCATGACATCAGTCTACATCCCATCATCCCAGTAGTGGCCATGACATCACGTGTTTACATCCCATCATCCCAGTAGTGGCCATGACATCACGTCTACATCCATCATCCATAGTGGCCATGAATCACGTCTAAATCCCATCATCCTAGTAGTGGCCATGACCATCACGTCTACATACATATCACAGTAGGGCCATGACATCACGTCTACATCCATCATCCCAGTAGTGGCATCATCACGTCAATCATCTCTGAGTGCCATGACATACGTCACATCCTAGTAGTGGCCATGACATCGTCTACATCTAGTAGTGGCCATGACAAGCACGTCTACATCCCAGTATGGCCAAGACATCACGTCTATCCCATCATCCCAGTAGTGGCCATGACTCACGTCTTACATCCCATCATCCAGTAGTGGCCATGACATCCGTCTAATCCCATCATCTAGTAGTGGCCATGACATCACGTCTACAATCCTAGTGAGTGGCCCATGACATCACGTCTACATCCTAGTAGTGGCCATGACATCACGTCTAATCCCAGTAGTGGCCAAGACATCACGTCTACATCCCTTCATCTAGAGTGGCACACGATATGATGTTCCGTATTATGTCCACGTGTTCTGCTCTCGTCGTGGTATTAAACCAAATCATCTCCGTGGCTTAAGCTTCTTAGGGTGTGGGTCCATCGTCCTCTCCTCGGGTGACACTATGACAGATTGGCCCTCAGTGACAGGAGGATGGATGGCAGACAATGGCAGGGGCTGCATTACATCCTGACATCTGAGGCTGCCCCCACACTCTCTACACCCGGGGCCATCGTGCCATCCCGTCATCCCTCCGGTCGTGGGCCTAGCCGCCTGTCATCTGCCCGGACTGAGCAGGCCTCGCTCCCCCGCCTGATGACAGGCGCCGTTAGAGCCCACATCCCCCTCCGCTAGGACGTTCCGCCCAGGCCTCCCCTCCGACATCGTTACCGTATATAAAGGGCGACACCTCGGGTCTCCTCCTCGGGCGCCGCAGACGACTCCCCGGCACCTCTAGGACCAGCCCAGGCCGCGGAGCCTCTCCTCCTATATGCGATAATCAGGACCCGCCTCACCTGCAGGCCACGTCTCTACGCGTCATTCAATCGAGTCAGCCATCGTCGCGGAGCCCCGCCCATTGTGGCGGAAGAAGCCAATCCGCGAGGGCTTCCTCCACTGTCGACATCTCTTCGGCCGACAGTCCCTGCTCCTCTCCTTGTCCACGGGAGAAGGTGAACGTGACGTCACGCAGCTTAGAAACCAATGATGGGCGTGGGAATCATAAAGCACCGCCTCTCTAGTTACATCGCTTTGCTGAGACCACAAATGAGTGACAGCGAAGGGGCGTGGCGTGGGATGTGTCATTGATTGGGCTTAGGTTAGGACGTCAGCGCTCTGCATTATAGTGGGTTCTCCCGCATTTAAAGGGGACTCGTCTGTTTGGCTTAGTGCGCTGCAGGCAGTCAGGCGGTTGTACCCCGGGTTATACAGGGATGGAAGGAATAGTTAAAAGGGAATAAGCGGCGCTTTAACTATCGTGAAGGAGCCGCCGTGGGCTCGACGATCATCAACTGTGGGGGGCTAGGCAGCCGCACATATTGTACGTATAACATGCACCGGTTTTATGGGAAGGAGGGTATAGAGGAGGTCAGGGGTATACCCCGCGAAGATGTGAGGGGTTTGATATGAGGGCAATAATCCCGGATGACCTGCCGCGTGGACGCCTGTGACCTCGCAGTTGGCCTTGACGTATATCGTTAGTGGACAGTTATGGAACTGCCCGCCTATGAAGTGATAAACGACAAGGAAAGCCGTAGGCCCCCAATGACGAAACCGAACGAATTCTTCCCTCTCCTTCATCCCCCCTCCCCTTCCTCTCCTACCCCCACTCCTCCCCTCCCTCCCCCCCTCCCCCCCCCCTCCTCTCCCCTTTCCTTTTCCTCCCTCTCCCCCCCCCCCATTTCCCCCTTCCCTTCCCTCCTCTTCCCCCCCCCCCCCCCCTTCCCATCTCCCCCCCCCTCCCCCCCCCCCCTTCTCCTCTTTTTCCTTTCCCCCCCCCCTACCCCCCCCCCCCCTTTCCCCTCTCTCCCCCTTCCTCTCCCCCCCCCCCCCCCCCCCCCCCTTCCCTCCCCCTTCCTCTCCTCTCCCTCCTCCCTTCCTCCCCCCTCTTCTTCTCCCCTCCCCATTATCCCTGTGCGGTGACATCGCTGTGTGTATTATCCCTGTGCGGTGACATCGCTGTGTGTATTATCCCTGTACTGTGACATCACTGTGTGTATTATCCCTGTACTGTGACATCACTGTGTGTATTATCTCTGTACTGTGACATCACTGTGTGTATTATCCCTGTACTGTGACATCATTGTGTGTATTATCCCTGTGCTGTGACATCACTGTGTGTATTATCTCTGTACTGTGACATCACTGTGTGTATTATCTCTGTACTGTGACATCGCTGTGTGTATTGTGGCACCTCATAAACATAACTCTTTTTGGTTACTTGTTATATCTCTGACATGCCGTGCATCATCTTTTTGGGTACTGGGTGGCCTTTGTTCCTGCACCCCTCTTATTATCCATTGCTGTTTTCAGATTGTGAACATGCAGTGTGTTATAAAACTAGTCTGTAGCCTGCTGTGTCTTCATAATGTCTATTGTATGTGGTCGACTTCCACTGCCTAAATTTAGGCAGTTGGTGCTTTCTCCTAGGACGGGAGGCTAAACCCTCTCTGATGGATTTCTTCTCTATTGATCAGTATTCGCCTTTCATTTAAAGGGACGCCCTGTATTGGTAATAATCAAGCCACACCCACTGTGATCAGCTGATCACCAGGCTGCTCTTATTCTTGTAAGTGGTTTGAAGGCGCGGCGTTCACACGTTCTGGTTGCATTATGTTTTGAGATGTAAAGGGGAGGGGTTTTTCCCGATTGCGCACACGCTTCAACGGAAACGCATGCGATCAGTAAGAGCCCCATGTGTTTTGCATGTCAACAATGTAATATGGCGTATTCATTACCGGTCACATGGTTCAGTTGAATCGCACATGTGATCAGGACAGGCCCCTCCCTGTACCGATTGTGGTTCAAATTAACTTTAAATACAGTCTAATAGGGGTCTACGACTTTGGGCTCTCCACTGGCCGGGTATTGCTCATTCATAGAAGAGGAAATTGAGTGCTGCAGTGTCATAGGTTAAGTGCCAATGGTTTCCTCCTCCTCCCAGGGCCTCTAGTAGCCCCCCTGTGTTAGTTCTCCTTCTGCTGTTATATAGTAGTAGGATGGATGTCTCTGGTTCTGGCCGTGAGTAGGGTGGATACATGTGTGGCACTGCCTGATATAACAGATCACCTCTGGAGAAATGTGACTATGTCCGGCCTTATACTACAACCCAGAGGCGCCCACATCCGTCTGGACTGGGAGAGGTCTGTCCCTGTAATAGAAGACAGAGGGGCGGACAGAATACTGACATCAGGGGGCAAAGAGAAACTATCATAAACGTATAAAAACATAACCAAAAAGTTACTGACGTCTCATCTGACGTCTCATCATAGTTCCTGAGGTGGTCCGCCAGACCCCAATGTCTGGGGTTGGAAGATTTGTATTTTTTTTTTTTTTTTTTTGGGTTGGATTACAGTAATCCTGGTAGTCCTGTTCACATGACTGGTTGCATCTTCTGACTTCATCTTGTGATGCTTAAAGGGGTTTTCCCATGAAACAAGGTAGGCCCAGGATAGGACCTGACTTGCTGATCGATGGGGGTATCAGTGATGAGCCCACCACAGATCACGAGAATGGGGGGTCTGGTGGTACCTACGTCAGAACCCTTGTGGCTCCGCAAGATTAGCGGAGCAGATGGCCGCGCATATCCTGTCTGCTCCAATCGTCTGTGTGGAGCTGATGGAGATTGCCAAGCGCTCGGCAATCTCCGTTGGCTCCATAGAGATGATTGGAGCAGAATCCTCTCTATGGAGATGATACCTTGGCCTCAACGTTCTCGTCACTGAGACCCCCAGCCGATCAGCAAGCCAAGCCCTAACTTGTTTTGTTGGAAAACCCATTTAAGCCCGTATACTGGTGGTGGTTATCGACACTCTTTTGGCCGGGCACTTCATTGGAAGCAAATAGCCACCTGGTGGTTGTATAGGGGCATCTAGTAAATATGTGGCTATTGGTGGTCCAAAGACACATCTGTGCCTGCAGCATCTTGTTTTCTACATTGATCTCTTTCTGCTTCATCATTTTAGGTCCTAGAAATATAGGTGGGGGGCGCCTGTCCTGATCCTAGAGGTCCTGCCCGCCCCCCACCATGGGCAACGCCGCTACGGCCAAGAAGGGCGGCGAGATTGAGAGCGGTGAGTACATCCTATGTAATCTTAATGCATTAATATCACTGTGTCACATACAAACGCCTACTGTAGCGCTGCAGAAACTGAGAAGGTAGGTGACCTCATTGATACATGGTGTCTTATACAGGGGATTTTATTTTGGATCAAATGGACTGAGCCCTTCATCAGTGTGTCAGAGGTCTCTAGCTCTGTCTTGTATTTTATAGGATGTGACTTATTTTTGGGTGACACCTCATATTGGCAGTTTCCACTGCATGGCACCATGGCATCTCTGCTCTATTCCATTTTTTTTTCTTAATAATTTTAACTCGTGCAAAAGTACTTAGTGGGCGTACTTAAACGCCCAATTCTAACAGTGGGTTAGGAAGACTAAAAATTCTGGACAAGCCCTTTAAGAGTACAGTGCTGTTCTGATGAATTGCATCTAATAATGGCAGATGTGGTCAGGTTGCGCCCTGCAAGGTAATGATATCGCACCACAGCGGCCGCCAAGTATTCATAGACAATATTTCCCGGAATTAGTTGCGAATTAGTGACCGTGTTGCAGTCTTCATGTCAGATAGTTTAAGATGCCAAATACTGGAAGTTCCCAGGTTACGTATAAGATTGGTTCTTTAGGTTTGTACTCAAAGGGGTTTTCCCAAGAACTGAAGTTGGGTTTACTGACGGAGCGACAAGGGGGCTGACAGAGGTACCTGGGACCCCATCGGACCCCTCTTTTGTGATCTGTGGGGGTCTCATCACTGATCAGCAAGTTAGGCCCTATCCTGTGGTTAGGGTCTAACTTGTGTTCATGGGAAAATCCCTTTAATTTGAATTTGTACGTAAGTTGAATCGGAACTTGTATATTTTAAGTGTCATTTTCTTTTGTTCTAGTGACAATTGGATTTTCAAAGTTTTTGGGTGTCCTGGGAATAAGGATTATCCATAAAACTTCATTACAGACACCTTACAGCTGATCATTACAGTCTGGGACTATAGTAATGTATGCAGAGAGCTTCACCAGAGGTCACAGTGGGCAGAGGGGTCAGTCTGTAACTAGGGGGTCGTCTGTAAATCAGGTTTCCATACTGCCTGTATTCACAACCCTTGTGTGGCCCATGGGACCAGTGGGCTCATCCACTTATTACAAGTGGTGATATTCTGGGACATATATGGCTGGCTCCTCTACAAGTTGACTATCCTTTCCCGAGGTGATGCCCAGAAAAATTAGAAATGGGGCCTTCACAACAACATGGCACCTGTAGGAGCGTGTTTCCAAAGACTTGTATGCTCTCCCAATGCAGGAGTAATGACATGCACACAGTGATGTCACATTGCAGAAACCATGCACACGCAGTGATGTTATTGTACGGGGGTATATATAATACACGGAATGTGCAGGGACATTGGTGACTGCCCCATAGTCGCTGTACCCTGGTAGTGTACCCTTGGTACCCTGGTAGTGCATACAGTGATACTGGTTACAGATACTGACACAAATCTTTTCTCTTTTTCCCACATTATATAGATGTAGGGGGCAGTACAGCTGCTAAAATTTACTAGTGGTCCCCAAACTGGATTCTTTGTCACACGACCACTCTGGAAAAATTAGGGTTGTAACGCTGGATTTGAGGTTTTTATTATTTTATTGGCTGGGTCAGGGGCAGACTTCCAGCGCCAACTCCTGTGGTATAGCTGGTACCCCCATGGGCACTCATTACCCATGCTCCTCTGCTGCCGGCAGTCACCGTCCTGTGACGTCTCTGATCTGTGCCCAGCTTATTAGTGTGAGAATTAATGAGAGGTTAATGTCCGTCGTCAGAGAGGATCAGTCTCTGTGTCGTGTTCTGTCAGATCTGAAGAAGAATAATGAACTGCAGGTGCCTACAGGGAGCACCCTGGGATGCAATCAGTTAAAACAAGGGGGCACGTGATGAAAGTGTGAGATTTTAACCCGATGACGAGACAAAACTGCCCAGTGTGAATAATGGGTTAATGGCGCCATGCTGCAGGTCACTTGTAATGAGCTTTTATCCCGGGTTAATCCCCTTTAGAGGTTATAAATAGCTGGTCCGTCCCCTCATAACAGGGTCAGCAGTGGGGAGTTGCGTCTCTTCCTGCCCCCCCCTTCTTCTTCCTCCCCACCGCCTCCCTGCAGAGCATCGCACCCACTGATGGTGGATGCTCTGTCTCCGTAGCCGATGCTCTCCTCCACCGCGGGCATCTTTCGGCGCTGGAAACTGGCTACATCCCAGCTGAACTCCTCTACCCCTGCTCTGGACCGAGAGGGGTGGGAACGCTACGGTATGGGGGTTCGATGCCAGCTGTGCCAGGGTTTATGTATAGATCTCATTCATAATAGTCGGCTTATAGGTTGCGGGGCATGCTGGGAGATTGTGTTTTATCCATCGCACCTTCTCCTTTTTGGAACTTGAAACTAATATTGAGGTGGTAATTGTCTTTACGTTACTAAAGGGGATAGGAAATTTCTCTTTTGTAGAGGGTGTGGGGGTTGTGGTGCTCAGTATCCTCACATAGTCTTCCAAAATCCACCAGTACCATCCGGTCTCTTGCATAGAGGGTCCACGTGGAATGTATATACAGCTATGGCTAGCCTACTGAGATGTACACAACCATGATTTGGGGGATTTCTGTGGTGTTGGCTTTCCAAAAATTATTTTCAGCAAAAAAAATCATTGAAATCCCATATGGACCCATAAAGCAATTCACTGGCCTGGGACTTGGATATTTCTGTCAGTACCCGGCTGCTCTGTTTATCTCTGGGTACGATAGGAGTAAAATGGACCCCTGTTCTTCGGCACAACACACGTCCCATCACAAAGACCCCCACTGAGTTGCAAGTTAGCCCTTTCACACAGGATAGGAGTTAACTGTTTGTGACTGGCCAACCCCTTTAATTAAAAAAAAAAAAAACCTATGGATTCTGACCCCTTGGGGTGGGCATATTATGAACAGACGTAGAGAAGTTCAAATACAGATGAGGAGTTCTCCTATTGATTTCAACAGTATACAGTCTCCGGTGGTAATTTAGTAAATGTGCTGTTGCTCTATTCGCCATTGTTGGGATTGATAGAAATAGCTGAGTACAGACCAGATATAACTAGTCATGCACCTGTGTGACCAGCGATATAATGATCCGTGCACCTGTGACATCACATGACCAGCGATATAATGATCCGTGCACCTGTGACATCACATGACCAGGGATATAACGAGCCGTGCACCTCTGTGGCATCACATGACCAGGGATATAACGGCCCATGCGCCTGAGTAACATCACATGATCGCTGATATAACGGGCCATGCACCTGTGTGACATCACATGATCGAGGATATAACGGGCCGCGCACCTGTGACATCACATGATCGGGGATATTAAGAGCGGCACCTCGTGTGAACATCACATGATCGGGGATATAATGAGCGGCCACCTGTGTGACATCACATGATCGGGGATATAATGAGCCACGTACCGTGTGACATCACATGAGGGAAAATCGAGCCGTGCACCTGTGGATACATTGTTTTATTTTTTTTTTGGGGATAACGAGCCGATGCACTGTGTGGACATCACATGATCGGGGATATAAAGAGCGGCGCACCTGTGACATCACATGATCGGGGATATAATGAGCGGCGCACCTGTGACATCACATGATCGGGGATATATAGAGCGGCACACCTGTGTGACATCACATGACCAGGATCTAACGAGCAGTGCACCATGTTGACATCCAGACGCAGGGATTCCGGGCCTTGCACCTTGTGCACACACTAGCAGGGAATAACGACACCGTGCACCTGTTGTGGACATCACATGATCGGGGATATATAGAGCGGCACACCTGTGTGACATCACATGATCGGGGATATAAAGAGCGGCGCACCTGTG